>CM076584.1:4634368-5009156 GCA_034641835.2 Pinus albicaulis
GTAGATAAAGACTTTCAGATTAAAGACTTAGTGTTTGATGAAAGCCCCCTTCTGAGTTATTGTCGCTGCAGAGACGAGTACTCAAAGGGGCAAGATCTCATTGGGTTGTGGGAATCCAACCTCCCGAGATATCTCATCCCCTCAGTCATTTCTTTCCCAGAAATCATCCACTATTGTCATTCAAATTATGATCCCACTCAGAGAGCTATAATATCCCCTGACCAGAGTGTTCTTTTCCACATTACTCCCCAGACTATCAATGCAATGCTACATTTTGAACCAGGTAAAGAACTAGCACCTTTGTCCATTGAAGCATTGATTGAAAAGTCTAATCAATTGACCCCAGAAAAATTGAAGTCCATTTGCCAGAATTTCATGTTGCCTGAACATCAACCTAAGGGACTCCCTCCCTATGGTTTTTATTATTTCAATACATTAGGAAGACTCATCCTAAATTTGATATCTTTTGTCTTGGGTTTCAATACCAGTGAATATGTTGATGAGATAACCCTGGCTTTGCTGTCTATTTTTACTCCTGGGCAACCTCCTAAAATTAGATATGACTTTGCCTCCTTCATAGCCAATAAGATCCATGATCAGTTCATGAGGCTTGATGATGAGAAAGTTTTCAAATATTCCTCAATTATTTATCATCTCATTATCTTCTATCAATCAGAAAATTTCCCTTTCCCTGTTAAAAATCTTGATGCCAAGGGAAACCCCAGGTCAGTTATATTTTGGTCTCCCATAATTCATTCTTCCTCTGATTCTCCTTATTCCTAGAATGAGTTCATTGATCAGTTTGTATATCCTGCAACAACCTTGTTGACAGGAATTTTCCCCCCAAGGCTCAGTAATGAAATAAAGAAGACCTTGCAGCTTTCAAGGACTTATAAAATTGGAGATTGGTATTTATATCAGAACCATTCAGTCATCAGAATCTATGGATGTGAATTACATCCATTCAAATTGCCAAGATATGTGCCCATGAGGATTTTTGCCTTGGAATATTTCAGGTAAATGAATAATTCAGATGTGATCCATTTTTGTAGTGTGAAGAAGAAAGCCCAACTAAGGATCAAAAGTCAATTAGGTCCTTTCATCTGCAACTCTAGGGAGGCCGAGCGAGAAGAAGAAAATATATTACAAAGAAAGTTCCAAACAACTTTCCGTTGGGTTCCTTATGATCCATATGGTTTTATTTGTGAAAAAATAATAAAGAATAAATCATCCCCTTACATACACCACAAGATTACTGAAATAGAACAATATGCAAATCAAGATGAATGGGTTGAAGGAACACTAGTTGAGGAAGAAAGTGAAGCAGACAAAATGAACAGAATGCTGAAAGATCTTGAGAAGAAGTATGACCTAGAATCTTGTGGTCAAGTGCAGGTACCCCACATTGGCACTTCTTCAGCAGCAAATCTACAGCAGACATTACAGGAAAGCAGTGCATCAGTTGCAGCAGAACCAAAAGGCAAAGGAAAGGAACCTGAAATCTAGGTCATTGAAAATTTAGTCATGGCAGAGAAACCACAAACTTCCAAAGCACCTGAACAAACCCAAGTTTCTCCCACTCAGGTAAAACACCCTGAAGTTTCAGAATTACAAACTCCATCCAATATGGAGATAGGAAAGAAAAGGCAGGTTCTAGACACTACTCCTCCTAAAGAGCCCTCAGGAATACATCAAGCCAAAAAACATAAATCAGATCCACTTCCATATGTGGAAATCATAGATGAGGTGTTTGATGATGGAAGGAAAGACAGTCAACTGACTGGCACAGTTAGTGAAACAAATACAGGACAGAAAGGAAAAGCTTTACAAAAGCAATTGAGTACTGAGGTATCCTCTTTCAGACCACCAAAAATAGATACAGGGGATATAAAAAGAACCTTCATTAATATAAAGGCAAAGAATGATCCATTAAGAATGAAGGTATATGATCAATATATGAAAATGGCTCCCCATAATCAGGAAAGGTTAATGTCAGCATTTGACATTTCACAAGGCAAAATGATGATGAGCCACTTCAAGTCAAAGGTGCCAAAACCCATGTCAGCAGCTGATTATATTAGAACAAATTTTGAGGTCCTGGCAAAGGATATTCATCCTTTAGACCAGATAGAGCTGCATAAACAAACTGGGGAAATGGTGTATTCCACTCTTACTAATAAGGCCATGGCAGCCCTAACACTGCAAGATTCTTTAAATAACACAAGCGCCCAATTTCAAATTGAGAAGGCCTCTTCTCAGGCCAAAGATAATAGAATAAAGTCTCTGGAAGACATAATTATCAGCTTGGGTCACAACCCGAAAGATATTAAAAGCATTGAGGCACTAATAAAGAAGAAAGATGATGACATAGCTGCACTGAGAAAGCAGCTAAAATTGCCAGCCTCAAGGCACCCTCAGACCCAAGAAGTTTTGAAGGAGAGTTCACAAGAAGAGGTAACGGAGTTGCTCTTAAAAGTAACTGAGCGACTAAGTGAAACAGAGAAGGAATTGGAACAAGCTTTACAGGAAAAGGAAGCTATCAAGTAGACACCCACCACAGAAGCTACTACAACCACAGGTACTACAACAGCAAAGCAACAAACAGAGCCAGAACAGGTAAACACTTTTGGTTTGAGTTCTGATGAGTTAATAAAACAAATGGAAAGTTTACAATTAAGAGTCACAGAACTTCAAACCACAAAGTTACAATTAAAAGATTTGGAGCAAAAGTATGATACATCTAAGAAGACAGTTGCTGATAATACCAGGGAAATCAAAAGATTGGACAGATTAGTTAAGGCTTTAGAAAAAGATCTTTCACTAGAAAAGCCTTTGAAGGAAATAAATGAAATTCTTTGGGGTAATATAATTGAGTTAATAAAAAGTATTTGGCCCTCTATTCAATCAATTTTTGAACAAAATGACTTGATTAAAATAGCTCAGGAAGAAATAAACAGAACAAGAGATGAACTAAGAGGTAGACCTGAGCAGGCCAATCAACTCATTCAATTTTTGAACACCCGAACAAAGCAACAGCTTGCAAGATTAGGAATTGAGGACAGAACCGGCACTATTTTGATAATAAAAAGAGTTTTCATCAAGAGAACTTTTATGCAGAATTTAGAAAGGAAATGTTCATAGATTTTGGCTGATATTGATGCTTTCAGAGAAAAATTTCAAGTTTTATTGGACAATGGGTTACCCAGTCCCATGCTCACAGAGGACCAAATAATGGAACTAGAAACCTATGTCAAGAAAATAGAGAGCCATGCTCAAAACACAACTACTAGTTCTATCAGTCTACCAGAAGCAACATTGCCAACAGGGAAAAATCTATATGACAGGTTGAAGAGTTTGTTTCATCTTGAACATGAAATAAAGTATTTGTTTCCTGATGAGCCCACTTTTTACAAACTCACAGAGGCTAATGAGACATTGAGAAAACTTAAGAGGACTATAATACCAGATGATCAATGGTGGAAAGACCTATTGGAAATTCTATGAAAATTATCTTCAGGAGGAGAATTTTATCTTTTTACTATTATGTAAAAGATAAAAATGAGCACAGATGAAAGAGTATCAGTTGAACAGATTAAAGAGTATCCGTAAAGACAAAGAGTATCAAACAAGCAAAGAATTTACTCCAAGGGACAGCACCGAGCCCTATCTCAGCACTTACCTCCAGCACATCAGCAAAATGAGGAAACAGCACATCAGCAGTTACCTATTATTCTATCCACGAGACCATTTGTCTCCTGTTTATTTGTAAAGTACTCCTTAGTCACCCTAGATTATTGGCTAGGTTAGTGTGAGATTTTTTCAAGTTTTTCTTGTATAAATAAACCCTCAAAGGAAGTATTGAGGGTGGATTCTATTACTTTGCTGTAACATTGAGATTTTCGGAATAAAAGCATTTTGGAGAAATTTATTCGTGGCTTACTGGATGACGATTTGAAGTTCAGGACTTTTTGCAGGATTCATGTGTTGGACTGCAGTTCAATAAGTTTTTCTACCCTCTGTCTTAAGTTTTATATCAGTTTATAATATCATTATGTCCATTTCTGAATAATTTACATAAAGGATTGAATCAGAATTTACTTAATTGTACTCTGATTTCGGATGTGATTGTTCTTAATGTTTTCCTCTAAATTGGTTATAAGCATGAATTCTTAAATGCTCTTGCTTTGCTAATTTAAACATTGTTGATTACTATAATAAAGAATTCTTGATTGCTCTTTGTTTGTAGTCATCTCATTTCTTTCTTTTGAACATGGTGAAAGATTCTTAGCTACCTTTCATCCCTTCAAAATCATCCCATCCACTTTAAATTTTAAGGATTGTCCTCTGTCTGGCTATCTTGCCCTGCAAAGCCATCTTGTGTGTAGAATAGAAATCCAGTAAAGCCATCCTTTGACTCCATAGCTCAATGGACTGAAAATATTCAACCTTGCCCCTAGTTTGCGGATTCCACCATTTTCAAAACAAACTCTTGGATCTATAACTAGCCTAAAACCTTCTAAGAACAAAGATAAATTATAAAGAGAGAGCCCTCTCTGGATGCAGATTGGCTAGATTCTGCATCTAAAAGGTTGGTTTGTGGTTACCTCGGGTATACTTTCCTCTTACACAACTTCTAGGAAAACCTGAGTGATAACATAGTGGCGACCATACTGGGGATCTGAACCATTTTATTGATACTATTGTTTGATTTATAAGCTATGGACAGAGTCTGAAGATCAGCCAGGTAGCCTTTGAAATTGCTTTTGCTCTGCAATTGCAAAAGTAAATAAAAGCTGCTTCAGTCTATCTCTGATTTAGCTTATATACTGAACCTTAGTTTCAAAATTTTCAATCAGATTCTCTAGTTTAACAGATCTTTGAGAAAATTTTAATCATACATCATTATTTCTTGAAGAATTTGTAGAAGTTGTATTTATTCTTTCAATTAAATCAAAAAATCCAAAAAAAAAAAAACACATAGTCTAGGAAAACTGGCTTCAGAAAGGATTCGACATACTAGGTCAAACCCTGACCCAAATCCACCACCAATATTTGAAAATCCAAATCTGATTCCTAGGATTCTTAGAAGACAAGGAAGTCAAGAAAGTTCTGAAAGAGGAAGTCAAGAGAGTTCGGGAAGTTCTAGACCACTTTCTAGATCTGCATCCTGTCCCGTGAAAATTATATATGTTGATGAAATTCCTTTTGATGCACGATTTGAAACATCCTTATTTGTGAATTTTTCTGAAACCGAATTATCCAGATTAGTTCCAGATCCATTGTTCTTTGAAGATTTGCAATACAGATTTGTTTCACATCATCTTGACAGACAATTACAGAACTCTATTCAATCTGAACAAACCTTTGAAGAAAGTTCAAACATCTCTGTAATTACTGAAGCATCTCCAAGTTCAGTCACTTTTTCTCAAGCTTTTCAAACACCTGTCACCCCTTCTACTCCTCCATCTCCTCCTGCCAGACCATCAACTCCTATTACCCCACTTTATCTTCCAATGGCCAATCGATATGCCCCTTTGCAGTTACCAGCCAATCCTCCTGCTTTGCCCCAAGATTACCAGAGTAAGATCACACCTTTTGATGGATCAGGTACTTACACAGCACAAAAACACACCAAAAGGATGACTGATTACTTTGAGTTCTATGAAATTGACACTGATAATGTCCGAATGAGAATTTTCGTTTAGAGTCTTACTGGAGAAGTTAGGACATGGTTTAGGGCCCTTACTCCAAATACTATTGTTGATTTACCAGCTTTATATAGGGAATTTTTTAACAGATGGGAGAAGAAGAAGGACCCCCTTAAGATCATGTCAGAGTTCGAAAAATTAAGAAGAAGACCTAACGAAACAGTACAAGATTACATCATTAGATTCAATGAAGCATATAACGCAGTTCCTCAAAACCTAAGACCCCCACCTGACTCTGTATTGGTTAAATTTCCAGACGGTTTTGATTCTGACATTGCTTATTCCCTCAGGGAAAGAGCTCCCCAAACATTAGAGGAAATGCAAAGCATAGTGGTGAGTGTAGAAGCAAATCTGATAGAAAAACGAGCCAGAGCAAGAGCAGAAAGAAGAATGCCTATGAATGAAGAACCTTCAGCTTTTGAAAAGAAGCTGGATGCAATCATTAAAGGTATGGAAATATTAGGAGACAGAGTAGAGACTATTGAAAGAAAGTCTTCTACTGATAACCAGAATGTTGCAAGAAACCCAAACTTTAGGATAAATCTGAACCAAAATATTGGAAAGAATGTCCCTAATCAAAACATTAGGCCACCTTTCCAAGAAAACTTTGTTGAAGGTTCAACTTCTGAAGAACCTACAGAAGATGTAGAAATAAACAATGTAAATGATGACAAAAATGAACCAGAAGTCTTCCTATCCCAGGATGATCAAGAGAATCATATCCTTGAAACATTCCAAACTCATTCAGGTGAGACTTTTGATTTTAAGGAAGGCTATGACACAACAATTTACGAGGTCCATAAACAGTATAATTTGAGAAGTAGACGGATTGATGTGCCAGAGAATAGTAAACAGAAAAATGCAAAACAAAATGTCAAAGGTAAAGTTAACATTCCCCCTGTAAAAAACAGTCCCCAAGTACAAATTTTGTCTAGGATAACTCCCAACCCTTCAAATCCAATAATTGAAGATGTCTCTGACAACCAATCAAACAACAAACAACAGTCTAATACTTTTCCTCCTATAGGAGACGTAGAAGAAACAATAGAGGTTAGTCCAGAAACATCTTCAAAACAAAACTTCATTCATGAAAAAGAGAAAAACATTGAAGACCCAAAAAACAGAGAAAACCCAACTGTGCAAAACACTAAAACTCAAACAGAAAAACCTTTCAATCTAGAGGTTGAAATAGGCAAACTCAAGATAGTTGTTCCTTTATCAGAATTGGCTAAACATGAGCTCTATAGAAGTCAAATTACCAAGTACCTAAATATTAACATTACTGGATTAGATGATTCAGTAAATATTCTTGATGATCAACCCAAACTTCTTTTTGGCCCCGAGGTAAATGGCAAACCAGAAAGTGGAGGAACTCCTCCATTTTATGTAAGCATGAATGTTCATGACAAGATACTCCATAATGCAATGCTTGATTATGGAGCATCTCACAATTTGATGCCAAAAGCAGTAATGGAAAGATTAAATCTAGATATTACCAGACCGTACAAAGATTTGTTTTCATTTGATTCTAGTCAGGTAAAATGTTTAGGTTTGATTAAAGATTTGTGTGTTACTTTGGTACAATACCCTGCTAAGTTTGTTTTGATGGACATAGTAGTGGCTGATATTCCACCTAAATATGGTATGTTATTGTCTAGATCTTGGGGTGCTAAACTTGGAGGGTCTATTCAACTAGACATGTCATATGCAACTATTTCAGTATTTGGTCAGCCTAAAAGGTTATATAGAGAAACCTTGATGAAGTACTTAGTCAGTAGCCATGAGAAGCCTGAAAACTTCCCTGTTTACTCTGTACATTCTGATATGGATTCTTTTATTTTATACAATGCTGAGCTAGATCTTCCTACTGAAATAGAAGCTCCAGAATTGGAAACCATAAACAAAACCACTGTTAAAATTGAAGAAATCTCTGAAAACAAAGAAACACCAGATGATCAAGAAATACCTGAAGAAACTAAACAACTAGCTCCTGTCAAGAAACACTTTAAAACAATTGATGAGAATTATGAACATGAAATTCTATGGCATTTAGAGTTTGATGGTTCAGTAAACAGACTAGGGGCTGGAGCTGGGATTTGGTTACATAATGTTGAGAATAATCATGCAGAGGGTCATGCTTATAGGTTGAATTTCAAATGCACTAACAACATGGCAGAGTACGAAGCTCTTTTATTAGGGCTTAAACATGTCAAGAAGTTAGGAGCTATTAGGGTATCAATCATAGGAGACTCCGAACTAATCATTCAACAGATTAAAGAAGAATGTTCAACAAAAGACATGAGACTGAAACAATACAGAGAGACAGTTGTAGAAATTCTCAACACATTTCTACAAGCTCAACTTGCCAAGATTCCCAGGAAACAAAATTTGCATGCTCACAGTCTCGCAATGTTTGCTAGTACATGTAAATTACCTTTTGATCCTAATCATCAGTTTTCAGCTGAGATTAGACATAGGCCTGCTATACCGGACAATCTTTTGAATTGGCAAGTATTTGTAAATAACAATCAAATCAATAGTTTTTTGACACTTCAAAATGAGTTTTCTAACTGTAATATAGATGAAGACATAACTATTGATGAATTTGATCAAGAAAAAGAACAAAAAATAGAAATTTCAAGAGAAAATGCAATTCATATGCTGCATCCTACCACATTCACTGAAAAAGACATGCAAAATTTGAAACACATGGAATCTGATGAGATCATAGAAGATGAGACAGAAATCATTAATTTAAAGGATAATCATTTGCCCAAAGGATTAACTCCTTTGGAAGATCTGTTTGACTCAAATGATATTCCATTTAGACCTAAAATGGAACCTGTTAAGGCTGATATGGAAGAATGCAACTTAGGAACCCCAGAAAATCCCAAAATGGTTAAGTTGTCCAAATCTCTTCCAAAAGATCAAAAGGTCAAATATGTTGAACTATTGAAAGAATTCCAGGATGTTTTTTCCTGGAGTTATGAAGATCTGAAATCTTATGATACATCCATCATTCAACACACTATACCTTTGAAACCAGATCAAAAACCTTTCAAACAAAAGCTTAGAAGAATAAATCTTGTTTTATTACCTTCAATTGAAAAGGAAATCAAAAGAATGTTTGAAGCAGGGATTATAGCTCCTATCAGATTCTCAGAATGGGTTTCTAACCTAGTACCAACTAGGAAGAAGACAGGAGAAATTAGACTGTGTGTTGATCTAAGAAATTTGAATAAAGTTTCGTTAAAAGATAACTATCCTTTACCAAAAATGGACCATATTCTTCAAAGGGTAGTAGGATCTTCTAGGATATCTCTATTGGATGGATTTTCAAGGTACAACCAGATTCTGGTTCATCCTGATGATCAGGATAAAACAACATTTACAACACCATGGGGTACGTTTAAATATGTCAAAATGCCATTTGGGCTCAAGAATGCAGGAGCTACATTTCAAAGAGCAATGGATATTGCTTTTGCTAAAGAAATACATGATTTTATGGTTATTTATCTAGATGATTTAACTGTTTTTTCTAAAACAGATCAAGAACATTTAGATCATTTAAGGCAAGTATTTATAAAGTGCAGAAAATATGGGATTTCTTTAAACCCCAAAAAGTCATTATTTGGTTTGGAAGAAGGAAAGCTCTTATGGCACATTATTTCTAAAGATGGCATTAGGATTGATCCAGAAATAATACAAGCAATTTCACAGATACCTCATCCTAGAAACATAAAAGAGTTGCAAGCATTCATAGGAAAAATTAATTTCTTGAGAAGATTTATTTCTAGTTTAGCTGAATTACTTAGATTGCTTACTAACATGTTGAGGAAAGATTCAAGCATTGACTGGACTGTAGAAGCCAAACAATCATTTGAGGAAATTAAAATGGCTTTAACAAGGACACCAGTTCTTACCAGTCCCAAATTTGACAGAGATTTCATTATTTTTTCATTTGCTTCCGAACATACAGTTGCAGCTGTTTTACTTCAAAAAGATGACCAAGGGTGTGAAAAACCAATAGCATTTTTTAGTAAAGCACTTAGGGATGCATCTCTGAAATACAATATTATGGAAAAACAGGCTTTTGCATTGGTAAAAGAAATTAAAGATTTCAGGGTTTACATATTATATTCTCATGTGATAGCTTATGTGCCTAATGTTGTAGTTAAAGATATTTTGACTCAAGATGGCATTGAAGGTAAAAGAGGTAAGTGGATAGCTACCATTTTAGAATATGATATTGAGATTAAACCAACAAAACTCATAAAAGGTCAAGGTTTGGCACAACTCATGACTGAAACTAATTTCCAAGCCTTAGACATTAACGAACTGGATGACGAGCAGGAGATGGCGACTCCACAGATCAGTCAAGCTTTCTTAGATTCACCCTGGTACACTGATATCATTCATGTTTTGCTAAACCTGCAAGCTCCTCCAGGGTTGTCCAGAACAAAACAAAGATTTTTAAAGATGACATCCTTGAAATCTTGTATTTTAGATGGCACTCTATTTTGGAAAAATCATGAAGGGATCTTATTGAATTGTCTATTAAAAGATGAAACTGATAAAGTTCTTAATGAATTTCATGCAGGGGATTGTGGAGGACATCTCTACTGGAAATCAACTGCAGACAAAATCTTAAGGGCTGGTTTTTACTGGCCAACTTTATTTTCTGATGTTAAGAAATTTGTAACAACTTGTCATAAGTGTCAGATATTTGAGAGTAAAAGAAAGTTGTTACCTTTGCCTTTAAAACCAATTTCCACAGAAAGACCTTTTCAACAATGGGGATTAGATTTTATTGGAGAAATTCATCCCCCTTCTTCAGGACAACACAGATGGATTTTAACTGCCACGGACTACTTCACTAAATGGATTGAAGCTATCCCATGCAGACAGTCCAATGATTCTGTGATTATAGGGTTTTTAGAAACCAACATACTTTCAAGATTTGGCTGTCCAGAAAAGATTATAACAGATAATGCTGCTGCATTTAAGTCAAAGAAAATGATTAGTTTCTATAGTAAATATCATATTACTTTAGGCCATTCAACAGCTTATTACCCTCAGGGTAATGGACTAGCAGAATCCTCCAATAAAAGCCTTATCAATATCATCAAAAAGTTATTGAAAGAAAACAAAAAGAATTGGCACAAGAAACTGACCAATGCATTGTGGGCAGACAGACTTACAACTAAGAAATCAATTGGGACTAGTCCATATGAGTTAGTTTATGGCCTTGAAGTAAAGGAAATGTTTGATAAAAGGACTAAAGCAGAAGATTTTCAACTAGGTGATAAAGTCCTAAGATGGGATTCTAGAAGAGAAGAAAAAGGGAAACATGGAAAATTTAATTTTTTGTGGAAAGGGCCTTACATTATTCATGCCTTGCAGGGAAACAATACATACTTTTTGAAAGATATGGACAATTCAGAAGTTGAAGAAGGACCAGTCAATGGTCGAATGCTCAAGCATTATTTTGATCCCATTTACTAGAATGTTTTGATTTTTCTAACTTGTACATAATATATCTTTTTTTTTAATGCAGTTTGGATTGGATGGTGACTTCTTGAAGTTGAAGCCCGAAGTGAAGGCCCTAAGCTTCAAAAGTTTCACTATCATATGTAAAATAAAAGCTACCAGGATAAGGAGATTACATAATTCAGTTTGAAGACATGTTTAGGCATCTGACCTGCTGTTCTTGACTTTTCACAAGGAAAAGCCATCCCCAAGTGGAGCCAGTGTTAGTCTCCTATACCAATAGGTGTCATATTTCATGATTGTCTTATTGAACTATGGAATATGTTCAAACCTTTTTCTTGAGCAAAGGTGTTCCATATTCTTGAAAAATCAAAAAATCAAATAATTTAAAAAAATGTAAAGAGGGTATACCCTAAAAAGAAAAATCAAAGGGTAAGAAAAATAAAATGGTCAAAAAGTGAAAGAAATGAACCCCAAATAAAAAATAGACCAAGGAAAGTGTGCAAATCCAAATGCCACTACTTTTTACTCTGATGTAATAAACAAATCGTGTGCAACTTGTATTTTATGCCACAATTCATGAATAGCCAAACTGCTTAAACTTGGCTAGTTCATTTCTCAATTTCATGTCATAGAATAGAGAATAAATATCTGACCAAACAGTTTAATCTTGGCAGATAAGTAGATAGGTAGAGTTATTAAAAGGTGCTCAACAGTTTAATCTGAGCCCTTGGATGTAATAAGGGTAGAATTAGATAGATTTGCCTTGTAAAAAAGAAAAAGATTGATAAGGGTTTGCAAGTCTAAATGCACCCTAATAAAGAAGAGAAAATGGTAGTGTCAAGTAGATAGGGTAGGTAGATGGTTGCAAGGTTTTATCTGATGAATAATGCTGCTACATTTTTTGATCCTTTACTTTCATCACAAATGCTGAAGCATGAAATACACTGGAAAATCACAGCAAGAAAAGTCAAAATCATTAACTTCCCTCATCACTTTCCCCTTAAAATTTTACTAATTTCCCCCAAAGTACTAGGGTACTTGGAGATCAAAAGGGCTCAAGGCATTTCCTTGACTTTTGGAGGGACCGGACCCTCGGCCTAATGATCAAAAAGACCTAAGTACTTGAGATAATTCATCATTATAATCATTCATCTTTAACCTTTTCCTAAGTAAAATCTCATTTGGCTTAGGAAAATTATGCAAAATTCCATAAAAATCCCTCAAAATAACTTACTATTCTAAGTTTAAGTGTTGAAGATGATATATTATAATTTACTTCAGAAATTGTCACTTTCTTAGACGTGCAAAGTATTTTGAGTTGTCTTTGTCCCTTTATCATGTTAACATTTAACTCTATTTACTAAATCCCTAGTGAAATGCCCTATCCTAAGTATATAACTCCTTTTATATAAATATCCAAAAACCCCTCTATTATAAAGTTTAGCCAAAGTATTTATTTCCCCGTGCATTCAAATAAAAACCCACTATACAACCCCTTTGGTTAAAATATATCGTTATATAATACTCCCGCCCCTATGGTAAATTAATTATATCGGTTAATTTATCATATAATAAAAAACATATATGAGAAAAACTGTAAACATATGTTATGTATGTTTAACACAAAAATATAAATAAAACCAAAGTTTTAATTCAAACTTAAAAACTTCGGAAAAGCTCCTATGCCACCATGGCACATCCACCTGGCATCCCACCCGACGCTTCAACCACAACCGTGACCCCTATTTCCATTATACAGTGGGATTAATTAATTATCAGAATTAGTTAATAACCAACCTTTTCCACCTATTAGACGCCCCCGGGATGTTTAATAACGTTAATCACGTTTAAAACCCCGCCGGGCCCGCACGATAACGCCCCACCATCTCCCTGTCCCTTCGACCTTTAGATCACCCCTCCACAGATCTACGGCTAACATTCATCCCGCTAGCCGTCCCTTCTCAGCACTTTAAAGTGCGGGGGAATGACGGTATTGAAAAATTCCACCGGCAACGCGTCCATCGCCCAATGGAATCGCTGCCCTCGCATTAAAAACCACCTTTGCCAATAAGCGGTGCGGGGACTAACCGCTTACCACCTGACCCCTGCCCCACGTCAGCTCATACTTAAATGACGTCATTCATTTAAAAACTAAAAACGCCTTTTTTGACTTTGGAAATAAAACAAATTTGCGTGTTTTTATGTCATTTTCGTTATTCGAAAGCGACTGTGCCTTCCGCTAAGAAATTCAAATTTTCACTAAAATCCACTGTTCTATTCGATTTCGCTCCAGAATTCCGCCAGACCTATGTTCAAGCATCCTCCTGCTACCGCCTGATACCTGTTAAAAGCCAGCTTTCCTCCAAGAACAGGTATTTATCCTATAGCGCTTCGAACTTCAAAAGAAAGTCTGTTTTCCTTGTTTTCCACTGGATTAGTGATTAAAACTTATCACTGAGATCATTCTCTGAGGTTTAAAACTGTGAATTGTTCCCCCGAACCTGCAATTGTGCCAATTTCCCTCATTAAAACTGAAATCGCGCCCGGTCTGTGAAAAAAACCCAAAAACTTCCATTTTGAATACACAAGAACCAAAATGGAAGCTCCACCAGCTCTGAATGTAACCCCATTGAATGCCCCCCACAGAGAATTAGAATATTTTCCCTTAGTGGATAAGGACTTCCAAATTAAAGACTTAGCGTTTGATGAAAGCCCCCTTCGAAGTTATTGTCGCTGCAGAGACGATTATTTGAAGGGATTGGATGTCATTGGGTTGTGGGAATCCAATTTCCCGAGATATCTCATCCCCTCAGTCCTTATTTTCCCAGAAATTATCCACTACTGTCATGCCAATTATGATCCAAATCAGAAAGCAGTTTTATCCCCAAGTCAAAGCGTATCAAAATCAAAGAGTATCAGTGGATAAAGTGTATCAGGTAAAAGTCAGAGTGAAAGGTCAAAACAAAGTTACAGAGCAGTCAAAGGTAAACAGTAAAAATGAAGTTACAGAGGCAGTAAAATGGTAAAAATAAATGAAAGTACTTTCACCAAAATTGAAGTTTGTTTAAAGTGAAAGTAAAACAGTCAAAAGAACAAAAAAGGTGAAAAGATGAAAAACACAAGAAGAAGGAACATTTTTGCAGAAATTGCATATTTTAGTCATTGTTTTGTAGAAACTATTGTGATCAATCCGAGATTAATTTTGAAAAACTGAAGGAGATTTATGTTCTTAATTGGACCATCTACAAAAACCTCTCTCACTTTTCTAACATCTATTATGGTTTTGGAAATATTAAACAAAGTTGGAAAGCACTTTTTGCAGAAAATTACAGTCAAGTCATCATTTTGCAGAGCCTATTGTGGCCAATTAGAAATACATTTTAAAAAAATGAAGGAGGTTTTTGTTCCTAAGGGACCCATTTACAAAAACCTATCTCACGTTGTGCACAGTGATTTCAGAATGAGAGATAAATGCACATCTTTAGAGGCTATTTTTTAGACTCTGTAAAACTCTGTTTTACACATCTTTTTGCAGAACCTATTGTGGACAGCTGGAGAGGAATTTTGATCCAGATCTTGGGGGGAGGCCCCGAAGATCTAAGAAAATTGAAATGGATGTGACCAGATCTACAAAATTAGAATGCCAGAAAAAAGAGAGAACACAAAGAAAATAAACCACAAAGAAACTTGTTTTATTAAAACAGAGAATAACTATAGAAGCTACATTGTGGCGGACAAATCTGTTCTTTTACAAACTGAGGCTTATTATTTATAGCCTTTTTTGAGTTACAATACCATGTGTAGATACCATAGGCCAATACCATGGGTAGATACCACTTACAATACCATGGGTAAATCCCATGTGTGGATGAATACCATGGGTGGATACATACCATGGGTCACTTACAATACCATGGGCGAATAAATATCATGGGTGGATGAATACCATGGGTTGATGCCATTTACAATACCATGGGTAAATTCCATCGGTGGATGGATAACATGGGTAGATGAATATCATGGGTTGATGCCATTTTCCATTCGGATCATTCCTCCCTCCTTAAGAAGCAATGGTCCCCATTGCGTGAAGTTCCCTCCTAAGAAGCCTTTGTTGAATATGAAGAGCCACTGAAGAGAAGGGTTTTGTGTAGTTAACCCATAACCCTGATGAACGAAGATCCGAGGATAGAGATACCCTGTAGTGTTTGTGACCAAATGTGATATTCACAGTGTGCAGCCTAGCAAATGGACTTCGATGAAGTTTTGGTTTTTGGATGAACCAAAACCATGAAAAAAGAAGATCGGAGGATAGAGATACCCTGTAATTCTTGTGACCTACTGTGTGACTAACGGTGTGCGGCCTAGCAAATGGACTTCGATGAAAATGATTTTGTGCGGTTGACCCATAAGCATGATAATGATTGTTGGTGAAGTAGCAGGTGCCTACATAGCTTGGGGTGGGAGGTCACGTCTCCAAATAACCCAAGTCGAATGCTGCTATGATGAAACTGATGAATGTGAAACAGGTGCCTACTAAAGCGAGGTGGGAGGGCATGTCTCCAAAGGGAACCCGCTCCGAATGCTGCTCCAGATTTAAAATGAGCATAACTCAGTCAATATAACTCAGAATATTTATTATAACCTATTTTTGGAAATAGAATGATCATTCTTCATCTTCTTATGTGTTTGAAACCACTATCTCGAGAATCTAGACCCGCATATTCGCGCTGGAACTGTTTCGCCGTCACAAAATTTCTGAAAAAATAGTTGATTTTAAATCAACAATAACTCCCACATACGGATTCCGATTCGACCGATTTGTTTTTTGAAATTGGGTGATTTTTCAAGAGGAGCTCAGATCTATATCCATTCTTCTGAATTTTTTCACTAAAAATTGTGAAAAATGACAGGGGAGCTGCCGTTCATGAATTGTCGTCAGAAAAATTGCTTCAACATCGCTGATTTTGAATTAGCGATATCTCCCTCATCCAAACTCCAATTTGGCCAATTTATTTTTTGAATTTGAGTGATTTTTCGCAAGGAATCTAGATCTGGTCTTTTTTTTTGTAGATTGTTCACCAAAATTTTCAGATCTGATCGGAAAACTCGCCGCCCAAAAAAATTCATGGATTTTGCTGAAGATTGTTGCAAAGCATTGAAATTGAAATATGTTTTAAACCCTCACTCCCATGGAGGCGTAACCTGGATCTGATACCACTGATCCGGATCTTTGGGGGAGGCCCCCAAGATCTAAAAATTTGAAATAGATATAACCAGATCTGCAAAATTAGAATGCCAGAAAAAAGAGAGAACACAAAGAAAATAAAACCACAAAGAAACTTGTTTTATTAAAACAGAGAATAACTATAGAAGCTACATTGTGGCAGACAAATCTGTTCTTTTACAAACTGGGGCTTATTATTTATAGCCTTTTTTGAGTTACAATACCATGTGTAGATACCATAGGCCAATACCATGGGTAGATACCACGTACAATACCATGGGTATATCCCATATGTGGATGAATACCATGGGTGGATACATACCATGGGTCACTTACAATACCATGGGCGAATAAATATCATGGGTGAATGAATACCATGGGTTGATGCCATTTACAATACCATGGGTAAATTCCATGGGTGGATGGATAACATGGGTAGATGAATACCATGGGTTGATGCCATTTTCCATTCGGATCAAATTTTAGGAAAATGAAAGAGGTTATCTCACCAACATATTTAGATACAATAAACGCTTTCATTTTTTACATATCTGGTATGGATTGAGAAATACAAAGATATCATTGGACCCCAAGTTTGCAGAATTGTTGGAGCAGAATTCACAAAAAAGGGAAGTAGTTAGTGACTTGGATGCCTCATCATCAACTAAGAGTTGGATAAAATTAAAATTCTCCTCTTTGTCATCACCTATCCATACAAAATAGTGCAAATAGATGCATTAGTTTGAGTGTCCTTTAATTAAGTTCTATTTATGTAAATAGTTGGAGAGATTTGTGAACCAATTTTGATATTTGTTTCAAGATATTTTAGTTTAGAATTTGTATAAATAAACCCTCAAAGAGAGTATTGAGAGTGGATTCTATTACTTTGGTGTAACATTGAGATTTTCAGAATAAAAGAATTTTGGAGAAATTTATTCGTGGCTTACTGGATGACGATTTGAAGCTCAGGACTTTTTGCAGGATTCATGTGTTGGATTGCAGTTCCATAAGTCTTTCTACCCTTTGTCTTAAGTTTTATATCAGTTTATAATATCATTATGTCCATTTCTGAATAATTTACATAAAAGGTTGAATCAGAATTTACTTAATTGTACTCTGATTTCAGATGTGATTATTCTTAATGTTTTTCTCTAAATTGGTTATAAGCATGAATTCTTAAATGCTCTTGCTTTGCTAATTTAAACATTGTTGATTACTATAATAAAGAATTCTTCATTGCTCTTTGTTTGTAGTCATCTCATTTCTCTCTTTGAACATGGTGAAAGATTCTTAGCTGCCTTTCATCCCTTCAAAATCATCCCATCCACTTTAAATTTTAACGATTGTTCTCTGTCTAGCTATCTTGCCCTGTAAAGCCATCTTGTGCGTAGAATAGAAATCCAGTAAAGCCATCCTTTGACTCCATAGCCCAATGGACTGAAAAATTTCAACCTTGCCCTTAGTTTGTGGATTCCACCATTTTTCAAACAAACTCTTGGATCTATAACTAACCTAAAACCTTCTAAGAACAAAGATAAATTATAAAGAGAGAGCCCTCTCTGGATGCAGATTGGCTAGATTCTGCATCTGAAGGTTGGTTTGTGGTTACCTCGGGTATACTTTCCTTTTCTTACAACTTCAAGGAAAACCTGAGTGATAACAGAACCAACACCATAGTCGAGTATATTAATAAATGAAAGGAAGAGTACAACCAAGCTTTGATGTTGCGGTCTCCTTCAACAGGGTTCAAGCGGAGCACGTCTCACAAAGGCTCATCAGGAATTGAGACGGGACTCTCTCTAAGGAATTCTCCTTGGTTCTACCTTCTTGATAGAAATTACTTAGCTATAGTATTCTTCTCCAAGTTTAGCTCCTTGGCTATATGTTCAGCTAGCTTTCATAAAGGGAGAAGGCTTGTTTATTTAGAGGGAGAGGGAGAGGTTAGGATCCCTATAATCATGAAAGGGAGGCCTATCTTTAAGGAGTGTTCCATGGGAGGTAAAAACCATTACCTAGAGAGAAATATCCGTGGCTCATCAACTTAACCACTTCCAGTGACTCATCCCTGAGGTGGTTAGAAGGAAACTTCCACCTCTATTTTTTAAAAAACATTCCTAAAATAGCTTGGCGTGGGGGCTACACTAAAATAGAGCACCAGGTGGTGTAGGCTCTAGTGCAAATCTTCAACATCGGTGCGAGGGATGAATTGGCTACCTACGTCAAGGCGGAAACATAGGTTTTGTGTGCTTTTTGAGGAAATTTCCAACTAGAGAAATGATGTCCTTATGTAGAAGGATGAAAAAAAGGTGTTTTCAAAGTATGACATTGTTCACAAGTCACGGGAATAATCCTCCAATATGTAGGATGAGGGATTGTAGGGACGGTGACAAAATGTTGTGTAACAGTTAGGTTAAGGTAAAGTCAAGGTTAAGGTTATGGTTATGGGAAGGTTAAGGTTAAGGTTTAGGTTATATTTAAGTTCAAGGTTAAGGTTAAGGTTAGGTAAAGTTTAATGTTAAGGGTAGGTTATAGTGAAAGTTAAGGTTAAGACTCGTAACCTTAAACCTTAACCTAACATTAAACTTAACCTTATCCTAACCTTAACTTAACTATAACCTTACCTTAACCTAACTCAACCTTAACCTTAACCTTAGGTTAAGGTTGATGTTAGGGTTAGGGTGAAGTTAAGGTAAAGGGTCAGGTTAAGGTTAAGGGTTTGGTCAAGGTTAGGGTTAGGTTATAGTTAAGGTCAGGTTAAGGTTAAGGTTAAGATTAGGTTATGGTTAAGGTTAGATTAAGGTTAAGATTAAGGTTAAGGTTAAGGGTAAATATAAGGTTATGGTTAAGGTTAAGGTTAGGGTTAGGTTATAGTTAAGGTTAAGGTTACGTTAGGGTAAAGTTAACGTTAAGGTTAAGGTTTGGTCAGGTTAAGGTTAAGGTTAAGGTGAAGGATAAGGGTAAGGTTAAGGTTATGGTTAGGTTAAGGTTAAGGTTAGGTTAAGGTTAATTATAAGGTTAAGGGTTTGGGAAGGTTAAGGTTATGGGTTAGGTTATAGTTAAGGTTAAGGGTAAGGTTAAGGTAAGGTTAAGGGTAAGGTTAAGATTAACCAAACCTTATCTTAAACTTAACCTTAACCTTAACCTTAACCTTAACCTAACATTAACCTGACTAAACCCGTAACTTGAACCTTAGCCTAACCTTAACCTTGAGTTTACCTTTAACCTAACCTTAACCTTAACCTTAACTTTACCCTTAACATAACCTCAACCTTAAACTTAACCTTACCCATAACCTTAACCTTAACCTTTACCCTAACCTTTGTTGGAAATAATAAGAGGGGGGGGAGGTGAATCAGTATTCCTTTCAATTAGAGAATTAGTTAACTTTCAATTATTATCAATGTTTGTATAATGATAACAAAAAACAAGAGGAACAAAAATGCACACAGTTTTTAAGGTGGAAACCCACTCCGGGACAAAAACCACCTAATTTTTTTCGAATAATTCTTTAATATTCAACTCCAATTCAAAATAAAGCTCCAACTTCCTAGAATCTAGAAAAGAATTCTTCTCTAGCTCCCACTGGATGGATGCTCCAATGCCCGATATTCTTCAGTAGTCAACTAAATGGATGCCCCAACACCCAATGAGATACAACTCACCCTACCACCACCCTACCACCCTATAGAAGAATAAAAGAAGAATGGACTTCCGTACCAGGGAAAGTGGTCCACTTTTACAATGATATAGAATGATGTAGAAGAATAAGATATACTAGGCCAAAACCCCAACTTTGACACAACCACCTAATGATGATCCTAGACCTCCCAACACTTCCTCTTCAACCCTTGGCAAATAGATACTAGTACAATTTTTACAATAATGTATTTACAATGACTAAGTACAATGATGCCTTTACAATGATTGTATGCAGTGCTGCCCACTTGAAGAATTCATATGATGAACTTCTTGTTGCTGTTATGCACCTTGGTTACTGCTCTTGTCATGCTACCCTCTACTGCACCTTGCTTTTCTTTTCTGTAGTATAAATTATGGTCCTTTGCAATCCTTGACAACACATGATCTAGCTTTTTCTTGCCTTCTAAGAGCTTGATATTGAATCTGGTGTATCTCTATTATTTCAGATCCTCAATATCTAATTTTCAGTCCTGTAATATTCCTCTTAGTATTATTTCCAATGCCATGGGTCTGACCCAATTTGGATTATTCAAGAGAGATGTTATATCCAATCTCTCACAATGCCCTAATTAAGGACTGTTTTAGCAGAGTGCACTTGTACGTAGTTCCACGCATCACTGTTTTTTCATTTGTCTTTGAAATTGATAGAAAGAAAATTAAATACTATGAAATATCCACCACTTTTTACGGAATTCCAATCTAATACTCAGAGAGAGATTTATGAAGAATTTACCAAGGTCACTTCTTTGAGATGAATTTCAGGAGCCTACAAAACCCCTGATTTCCATAGATCATATCTCCTAAAATGTTACTCACCTTGATCTGAAATTTTTACTGCAACTTCCTTGCGAGCTCGACTTCGTCTCATAAAAATTTAAGCTTTTGAAACTTCGTAGAAAAAAAATTAGAGCAAAAATTCCACGATGACCTGTTTTAGATGGCCGAATCCCTTGCCTAAGGAGGAAACGAGGATCACAATTTATATAAATGCTTAAGTTGAGAGGGGCTTCAACAAGTGAATGTGGGAGGGATTTTAGGAGCTTAAAGAAATATTAATTATTACTTTTCAATGACCCATGCCCCAACCCCATGGGGTTTTAGCCCACTAACTTGGGGTACAAACTTCAAACATGAATATCTCTCAAACCGTGAAGAATTACATGGTATGCCATTTATCAATGGAAACATCTCGACAAGTAGAAACCATAAAAAGCATTATTGACCCAGAATATATTAATTTGGTAGGTTAAAATTCCCATGCAATATTGGGTTAGCCCCTGGTGCTGCTTGGGTTGACATCAATGACAACCGCTGATCAACAATCTCCCCCTTTGGCATTGATGGCAACACAAATACTCCCGCTGCGATCATGACACCTCTTCCTACAACATTCTATCCCCCTTTGACATCAATGGAAAAGGGTAAATCCACCTAAAACACAACCATCCTGTGGACCTGTACACACTTCCACTCCCCCTTTATATTCTGAAAAAAAAAAAAATCTAATGAGAACTTGGGAGAATCCCAAGCCTTTGGCGAAGATATTCCAATGCTGGCGAATATTTAATATGTGATTCTTTTGGTGCTACTTCTAATCTTGCTACTTGTCCAACTGCTTGCATAACATTTGGTTGGGAGGTTGTTACATATAGAAGACTAATAATCATATATTTGTACAACCTTTGATCCAGATCCTTAGATGAGTCGTCTATGCTCAATTTGCAACCTGTTACCATTGGAGTAAGGATGGGTTTGCAATCTTCCATTTTAAGTTTCTTGAGCATTTCCTTGATGTACTTGGCTTGAAATATAAATATTCCTTTCTCTTGCTAATATATTTGAAGCCCTAAGAAGTATGTCAGCTCACCAATTAAAGACATCTCAAAATCACTTTGCACCTTTGTAGCAAACTTCTTACTTAGTCGATCATCATTGCTACCAATTATTGTATCATCCTCTTTAGCTATTATACATGAATTAGTTGCTTCATCCAGAACATATATGTCATTTGGAGCTCGACTTGCTGTAGCCACAATTTCACCATACAC
Organism: Pinus albicaulis; assembly: GCA_034641835.2. Lineage (NCBI taxonomy): Eukaryota > Viridiplantae > Streptophyta > Pinopsida > Pinales > Pinaceae > Pinus > Pinus albicaulis. The sequence goes on from CM076584.1 coordinate 4,656,541, forward strand.
GCCTTTCCTGATTTCACATTTCGTGGAGTTGAATAGTTTTGCGTGTCCTTGATCACACATTTGTCCAACACTGAGCAGATTGTGATTCATGTTTTCAACCAATAGAACATTATTGGCTAGAGAATATTTGCTTCCAAGAGTGACAGTACCTGATCCTATAAAATTTTAAGATCCATCATTTCCAAAGGACACGGTTCCATCCTTCTTCTCTTTCAGAGATACAAATTTATTTCTATCTCCAGTCATATGCGTTGAGCAACCACTATCAACATACCACACATCTTTGTTCTTTTGAGCCTTGAGAGCAAGAGAACAATTATCATTCTTCTTCTTCTTCCATGTTCGTTCATTCTGTGGCTTCGAAGATTCTTCTGGAGGATTTTCAAGTCTGTAGTCTTTGGCTATGTGTCCAAAGTTTCAACATTTGTAACATTCAATATTATTTCTTAAATGTTAAAATCTATTGATGTTTAGTTTAGCCTTTGGAGGTTCATATTTGACAGATCTCCTGGAATTGTATTTGTTCCTAGGGTATGTGTGACATTCTACAGCTTTATGACCAAATTTTCCACATGAATAAAAGTAGCCATAAAAAATATGTTGGTACCTGGATGTAAATTTTCATCGAGGAATTGTCTTCCAAGGATGTTCTTGCGAATCTTGTCCAATGAAGTTTACATGCATGTCAGATCTCATAGGTTCATTTTATTTTGTTGTAGAAGGTCCTACTTCTTCTTCTTTGTAACCGATGCCAATTTTGTCATTGTAATATCGTTTATTGTTGATGAGTTCTTCCAATGACCTTGAGCTGTTGGCATAGTTTTGGATAGTTTTTCCTTTCTTCACTTCCTCACAAAGCGAGACTACTTCGGATTCTAATTCTTCCCTTTCTTGGTTGCTTTCTTCCAACTTCTTTTGAAGTGACTCTTCAATGCATTTGTGTTCTTCAACTTCAATTTTGAGACCTTGAACTTGTTCTTCAAGAGTTTTGGAATGGATCTTCTCCGCCTTGAGATCTTTTCTAAGCTTGATGGCTTCCTCATAAAATTTGTCTATGGTCCATCCTTCTTCTTCGTTGTTTGATACCACTTGCTTATTGTGCTTGGCCATAAACAATACTCTCTCATTGGCTTCTTCTTCACTATCATTGTCTTCATCGGATGATGAGCTATCTTCTTTAGAGAGAAAGGTCCTTTTGGATTCTTGCTTGTTGAATTTCTTAAAGCCTTTTTTTCTTTTTGAGTTGCCATTTGTTTTGTTTGGACATTTTGCTGCAAAATGCCCAACCTCATTACAGGTGAAACATATCAATGGAAGTTTACCTTTGAATTGTCCCTTACCAATTTGTTGTTTTCTTGTGAAGTAAGAATATTCTTCATTTGAAAGACCTTCTTCATCATCTCCCTTTTCTTCACACTTGCAGGTGCATTTTCAATTGAAGGTTGTTTATCCTTATTGGTTTTCTTAGATGCAATGAATGCAGTTTCTAGATGCGAAGTACCCTCTTCATCAAGTCTCATTTCATATGCTATGAGAACTCCATGTAATTACTCTTTGCTGAGTTTGTCCAGATTTGCACTGTATTCTAAGACCGATACCTTTGGGTTGAATCTCCCTGGTAACGTTCTAAGAATCTTCCTTATAATAATCTTCTCATCAGCTAGCTCTCCCAATCCTTCTAGAGTATTGGTTATTTCATCAACGTATTGAAAGTATGCAGCAATGTTGCAATCTTCTTTCATTCTGAGTTGCTCAAATTTTTCTCTATAGATTTGAAGCTTTGCTTCTTTGACATTTGAGTCACTTGCATATATGTTCTCAAGCTTGTCCCATACATTTTTGGCGGTTTTACAACCCAACACCTTATGATAAGCAGATTCAATAAGTCCACTGATAATAATATTATTTTCTTTTGCATCATTTACCAAATTCTTCTTACCTTGTTCATCCGCGGTTGATGTAAATCCATTTTGAACAGTGTCCCATACTTCATAACCTTGCGCCAAGAGATAGACCTCCATTCTTCCTTTCCAAAGTGCATAATTATTTTCATTGAATAGAGGTACACCATTCTTGGTATGCTCCATGACCTCATTCCATATGTTAAATTGTTATTGAAGGAACCAAGCTCTGAAACCAATTGTTCGAAATACTGAGAACGGGGGGGGGTGGGGGGTGAATCAGTATTCCTTTGAATTAGAGCATTAGTTAACTTTCAATTATTATCAGTGTTTGTACAATGATAGCAGCAAACAAGAGGAACACAAATGCGCACAGTTTTTAAGGTGGAAACCCACTTCGGGAAAAAAACCACCTAATGCTTTTCTAATAATTCTTTAATATTCAACTCCAATTCAAAATAAATCTCCAACTTCCTAGAATCTAGAAAAGAATTATTCTCCAGCTCCCATTGGATGGACACTCCAATGCTCGAGATTATTCAATAGTCAACTAAACGGATGCCCAAACACCTAATGAGCTACAACTCACCCTAGCACCACCCTACCACCCTATAGAAGAATAAAAGAAGAATGGACTCTCGTACCAGGGAAAATGGTCCACTTTTACAATGATATAGAATGATGTAGAAGAATAAGATATACTAGACGAGAACCCCAACTTTGACACAACCACCTAATGATGATCCTAGACCTCCCAACACTGCCTCTTCAACCCTTGGCAGATAGATACTAGTACAATTTTTACAATAATGTATTTACAATGACTTAGTCCAATGATACCTTTACAATCATTGTATGCAGTGCTGCACACTTGAAGACTTCATATGATGAACTTCTTGTTGTTGTTATGCACCTTGGTTGCTGATCTTGTCATGCTACCTTCTGTTGCACCTTGCTTTGCTTTTCTGCTGTAGAAATTATGGTCCTTTGCAATCCTTGACAACACATGATCTAGCTTTTTCTTGCCTTCTAGGAGTTCGATATTGAATCTGGTGTATCTCTGTTATTTCAAATCCTCAATATCTGATTTTTAGTCTTGTAGTAGTCCTCTGAGTCTTCTTTCCAATGCCACAAGTCTGACCCAATTTGGATTCTTCAAGAGAGAGTTATACCCAATCTCTCACAATGCCCTAATTAAGGATTGTTTCCACAGAGCACAATTGTATGGTGTGCCACGTGTCACTTTTTTTTCATTTGTCTATGAAATTTATAGAGAAAAAAGTAAAGACTGTGCACTATCCATCAATTTTTATGGAATTTAAATCTGATACTCAGAAAGAGAATTATGATGAATTTACCAAGGTCACTTCTTTGAGATGAATTTCAGGAGCCTACAAAACCCCTGACTTCCACAGATAATATCTCCAAAACCGTTGCACACCTTGATCTAAAATTTTTACTGCAGCTTCCTCAAGATTTCGGATTCATTTTGTAAAAATTTTAGCTTCTTAACCCTCGTAGAAAAAACGTTAGAGCAAACATTCCACGATGACCTGTTTCAGATGGCCGAATCCCTTGCCTAAGGAGGAAATGAGGATCACAATTTATATAAATGCTTAATTTGAGAGAGGCTTCAACAAGTGAACGTGGGAGGGACTTTAGGAGCTTAAAAAAATATTAATTATGACTTTTCAATGACCCATGCCCCAACCCCATGGGGTTTTAGCCCACTAAATGGGGGTATTTCAAACATGAATATCTCTCAAACCGTGAAGAATTACATGGCGTGCCATATATCAACAGAAACATCTCGACAAGTAGAAACCATCAAAAGAATTATTGACCCAAAATATATCAATTTGGTAGGTCAAAATTCCCATGCAATAATTGGTTAGCCCCTGGTGCTGCTTGGGTTGACATCAATAACAACCATTGATCAACAGCCTTAGCCTAACCTTAACCTTAACCGTAACCTTAACCTTACCCTAACCTTAACCTTGACCTTGAACTTGACCTTGACCTTAACCATAACCTTAACCTTAACCGTAACCTTAAAGATAAGGTTAAGTTTATAGGTCAATGTTAAGGGTTTGGTCAAGGTTAGTGTTAGGTTATAGTTAAGGTGAAGGTTAAGGTTAGGTTAAGGTTAAGGTTACAGGTTTAGTCAAGTTATGGTTAAGGTTATGGTTAAGGTTAAAGTGAAGGTGAAGGGTTTGGTCAAGGTTAGGGTTAGGTTAAGGTTAAGGTTATGGTTAGGTTAAGGTTAGGTTAGGTTAAGGTTAAGGTTAATGGTTGTGGGTTTAGTCAGGTTAAGGTTAAGATTAAGGTTAAGTTTAAGGTTAAGCTTAAGGTTAAGGTCAAGGTCAAGGTCAAGGTTAAGGTTAAGTTTAGGGTTAGGTTAAGGCTAAGGTTATAGTTAAGGTTAAGGTTATGTTAATTTAATGTTAAGGTTAAGGTTAAGGTTAATGTTAAGGTTACGTTATGGTTAAGGCTAGGTTAAGGGTAAAGTAAAGGTTATGGTTAGGGTTAAGGTTAAGGTAAGGTTAGGGTTAGGTTAAGGTTAAGGTTAGATAAAGTTTAAGGTTAAGGTTAAGGTTAGGTTAAGGTTAAGGTTAGGTAAGGTTAAGGTTAAGGTTAAGGTTAAGGTTATGGTTATGGTGAAGGTTAGGTTAAGGGTAAAGTTAAGATTAAGGTTAGGTTATGGTTACGGGTTTAGTTAGGTTAAGGTTAAGGTTAGGGTTATGGGTTTAGTCAGGTTAAGGTTAAGGTTAAGGTTAAGGGGGTAAGGTTAAGGTCAAGGTTAAGGTTAAGGTTAAGATTATGGCTAAGGTTAAGGTTAAGGTTAAGGGTTTGGTTAAGTTTAGGGTTAGGTTATAGTTAAGGTCAAGGTTAAGTTTAAGGTTAAGCGTAAGGTTAAGGTTAAGGTCAAGATTAAGGTTAATATTAGGTTAAGGGTAACGTTAAGGTTAGGTTAAGTTTAAGTTTAAGGTTAAGGTTAAGGGTTTGGTAAGGTTAAGGTTAAGGTTGACTTAAGGTTCAGGTTAGGTTAAGGTTAAGGTTACGTTAAGGTTAGGTTAAGGTTAAGGCTAAGGTTAAGGTTAAGGGTTTAGTTAAGGTTAAGGTTACTTGAAGGTTAAGGTTAATGATAAAGATTTCATCAAGGTTCAGGTTAGGTTATAGTTAAGGTTAGGTTATATTGGAGGTTAAGGTTAAGACCTGTAACCTTAACCTTAACCTTAATCTTTACTTAACCTTAACCTTAACTATAACCTAACCCTAACCTTGACCAAACCCTTAACCTTAACCTGACTAAGCCTGTAACCTTAACCTAACTTAACTTTAACCTTGACCTTGATCTTAACCTTAACCTTATCCTTAACCTTCACCTTAACCTAACGTTAACCTTGACCTTAACTATAACCTAACCCTAACCTTAACCTTTACCTAATCTTAACTTTAAACTTAACCCTAACCTTAACCTTGACCTTAACATTAACCTTAACCTTAACCTTTACCTTTACCTTAACCTTGACCTTATCTTACCCTTAACCTTAACTTATCCTTAACCTTAACCTTAACCTTGACCTTACCGTAACCTTAACCTTAACCTTAGCTATAACCTAACCCTAACCTTAACCTTCACTATAACCTAACCTTAACGTTAACCTTAACGTGACTAAACCTGTAACCTAAACCTTAACGTTAACCTAACCTTAACCTTTACCTTAACCTAAATATAACCTTACCATTAAAATAACTTAAACTTAACCTTGACCTTGACCTTAACCTTAACCTTAACCTTACCCTTAACCTTCACCTTAACCTTAACCTTAACCTCACTAAACCCGTAACATTAGACTTACCCTTAACCTTAACCTAAACCTTTACGCTTAACCTTAACCTTACCCCCTTAACCTTAAGCTCATCGTAACCTTAACCTTAACTAAAACTTAACACTAACCTTAACCAAACCCTTAACCTTAACCTTAACTTTAACCTAACCTAACCTTAACCTTGAATTTATCCTTAACCTAACCTTAACCTAACCTTAACCTTAACCTAACCCTAACCTTGACTTACCCTTAACCTAACCTTAACCTTAACCTTATCTTAACATTAACCTAACCTTAACCTTAACCTTAACCTAACTAAAACCTTACCTTAACCTAACTTAACCTTAAACTTCAGCCTGACCTTAACCTTAACATTAACTTTACCCTAACCTTAAGGGTTTAGTCAAGTTAAGGTTAAGATCAAGGTTAAGGTTAGGCTATAGTGAAGGTTAAGGTTAAGGGTAAGGTTAGGGTAAAATTCACGTTAAGGTTAAGGTGAAGGTTAAGGTTAGGGTTAGGTTAAGGTTAAGATAAAAATAAGTTTAAGGTTAAGGTTAGGTCAAGGTTAATGCTAAGGTTAAGGTTAGGGTTAGGTTAAGGTTAAGATAAGGATAAGGTTAAGGTTAAGGTTAGGGTAAAGGTTAAGGTTAAGGTTAGTATAAAGTTAAGGTTAGGTTAACGTTAAGTTAAGGATAAAGTCAACCTGTAACCTTAACCTTAACCTTCACTATAACCTAACCCTAACCTTGACCAAACCGTTAACCTTAACTATAACCTAAGCTTAACCTTAACAAAACCCTTAACCTTAACCTTGACTTTACCCTTAACTTAACCTTAATCTTAACCTTAACTGTAACCTTAACCTTACCTTAACCTAACTTAACCTTAACCTTGACCTTGACCTTAACCTTAACCTTAACTCTACCCTAACCTTAAGGGTTTAGTTAGGTTAAGGTTAAGGTTAAGGTTTGGTCAAGGTTAGGGTTAGGTTGAGGTTAAGGGTAAATGTTAAGGGTAAGGTTAAGGATAAGGTTAGGTTAAGGGTAAATTTAAGGTTAAGGTTAGGGTTAAGGTTAGGGGAAGGTTAAGGTTAAAGTCAAGGTTAAGCTGAATGTTAAGGGTAAGGATAGGGTAAGTTTAAGGTTAAGGTCAAGGTCAAGGTTAAGGTTAAGTTAGGTTAAGGTTACGGTTAGGTTAAGGTTAGGTTAAGATTAAGATTAGGTTAAGGGTAAAGTTAAGGTTAAGGTTAGGTTAAGGGTAAGGGTTTGGTCAAGATTAAGGTTAGGTATAGTTAAGGTCATGTTAAGGTTAAGGTTAAGGTTAAGGGTAGAGATAATGTTGTTGGGGTTCCTGTGTTTTGGCAGATTGGTAAATCCAAAAGACAAGACAACATCAAACCACTTTGGGATTCTAGGATCTAGCCCTCCTGAATCCAGAGAGGGATCTCTCTATAAGTTTCAAATATTGATTTATCTCTAAGGTTCTTTAGTGTGATATTAGGCTAGTTATTAAGAACAAGGGTTTTGTTTGTTTGGTTGGGTGTGATTTTTAATTAAGTGGAAAATCCTAAAAATTAAAGAGTTTCAGAGGGGTGAAGGTGTGAATAATCAAACAAGGTTTAGCTAATAGGATAGGTATGAAACAACACTTAATCCATTGGGCTATGGAGTCACAAAAGGTTTTAATTGCACAATAGTTTTCAAGAGTGGTCCATGGGGCAAGTCATCTATAACAAAGGATCTCTTTAGATTAAATGATGGAGTGGAACATTAAAAGTGTTGAGAAAGTGGAAAAAGACAATAATTTCAACAAGGATATATCAACTTACCATACAAGAAAAGCCTTTTTAAGCAACTGTTTGAAACCAACCAAAGGACAGGGCTAACAATAGACTTCTTTGGACAAGTTTGTATTAAAGTTAACTTATTAGACAAACAATCCAATAATTTCACTAAACTACTTTCATAAGGGATGAAAACAGATAAGAAAAACAAAGTGTAGCTTAAGATTAGGTCAGATATATCAGCATCATGCCTGCTTTTAGCATACTCTTAGGGAAAATTTCAAACAACTTTTGGAGAAAGAACTAGAAGATAGGGAAAACCATAAACTTTTCTAGTTTAACTCTACTTAGCATGTAATAAAAAAATCATTCAAGAACAATGTTTAGAGTTTAGACAGTAAGACATGGGCTCACCAACATTCCTTGACTGTTTGGACCGTATTAAATCATTCTTAAATAAACAATTGGAGGAAAACATAAAGATAAAGCTTATCAGTGAGAGTAGGGTACTTTTAATAGTAAAACCTAGCTCTATATTTGTTGTTCTTTATCAGAGAAAAATGGGAAATTTTATGGAAAACATAAGAAGCAAAACAAGTACAATGAAAGGTACATCACCAATGGTATAGACCAGGATCCCATGAATCAGCTTGTATATTGATGTCAATCCAGTTACAATCTTCAAGTCCAATGTTTCAGTACAGCAACAACTTCTCTTCTTGGCCTAACTTCTTCGATTACAAACAGAGCTTCAACAGCCTCTGAGAACTATTTACATGCAGAAAGGTTCGAGCAGAAAGTATTACATCAACCATTAACAACCAACCCTTTACAATGTGCTCCTCAAGGAGATTTTATAAGAAAATGAGGAGGTGGAAGAGTTTCTAGGGTTAGATATCATTAATTCTATACTAAATGCAATTCCTAGACTTGAAAACCATGGAAGGTATAGGGCAGGAAAACATTGAATTACAACTCTGTTTCATTAACTCTGTTTTCTATTTTTTAGGCTTTGTGGGTAAAAAATATTGATTTTAAGGCTATTTTTATCTTTTACAATAAATTTATTGATAGTTAAAAATGTGTTCTTTTGTTTGTAATAACTGTCAGCTGCCTTTAGTCTTAATGTTTCTGACTTAGCTTTAATTTGAGTATTCCTTTGAGGCAGAAGGTTGCAAGGTGTCAATTTGGTAGCTGGGGAATTCAATTAGCCCCTGTGATGTGGCATTCAAGGCTTCCTTCGACTGATCTAATTCTCTGTTTCATAAACATAGTGATTAGGCTTGATTAAGCCATAATCTTCATCTCTGAAACTGATACTTTTCATTAATTGATGTTGACTGTGTTTGCTATTTCACAGGTGCGCAGAGGGTTTTATTGAGTGGAGGGTTTCGTTTAATGGATCGATAATGATGATCTATCGACCGAGACTGTAGAATTGAAAATTCCTTAGATCCCTTCCTGTATTGAAGGTTTGGAATCGTCATCCCTGGCCTTCGTGTTATCTTTATAACTGTGGGAAAACCCCATATAACCTACACAAAACAAACGAAAATTATATAAATCCTACGAAGATAGGTTTAAAATTTCTTTGGAGGGTTTATGGAAGTGGTTAGAGCTGTGGGGATAAATGGATGCAGCAGTGTAAGGAGAAAAACCATGGCAAAAAATGATACAGGGGTTTAAATTTGAATTAGGGTGCAAATTGAGAAGAAGTGGTTTTGGAAAACCATTAGTGGTTTTTGCACAGCATTTGGGGGGGTAGGCGGTATTAAATTTTGGAATGAAATTTCATTCATCGCTTGACACATGGAAAATGAAAATCGTTTATATCACACGGAAGTAGCACACTTGGAATGGGGCCAAAAATTACGTGATATGGATCGCTGGCCATCGGATGATCGTTGGGAGATCGGACGGTGCAAGTAGAACGTGATGGGGGGAAAGATGCAGGGAAGAGAATAGAGTGGGGTCTACGGTGACGTAGATTTTGTCATGTTGTGGACATGTTTATTGGTGGTATCGGATTAAGTCCCGATCGTTGGATCCTTTTGATGGACAGTTATGATTGAGAGAGGAAGTGGATATGATGAAAGGGGAAGAAAGGAAGGGAAGGTGATCGGGTGGAAGGATGGGGCCTGATGGCCATTGATCTACAAAGATCAACGGTCTAGATTTTTTTAGACCATAACTTCAGGAATGAAGAAAATAGAAGGAAATTTGGGTTCGGGAAATGCTTTTAAGCCCTTTAGCACCCGATTGCGGGGCTTTAGGACACATTGAGGAAGAGGCTAAAGGAAATAATCCCTTGGGGGCTTAAATGCCTTATAGTTATAGAAGACCATTTTTTAGGCTAGAAACAGGGTTTTTTAAGACCAAATGAGGGTTCCGATAGAAAAAAAGAGGTATTTTAAAACCAAATAAAGGGAAATATAAGGTTAAAAATGGGTTTTGGTGCTTTAGAATTTAAATGAAAGGAGGAAGAGGAATTTTGTGGAGGGGATAAAGGGAAAAAGGAGATTTCATAAGAGTGAAATGGTGAAGCGAAGGAATGGAAAATGGAGCCTTATGAATTTTTTTTTCTTTTGGTAAATAGAAAGGTCCTTGAGGGATAATAGTGAAATAGCAGTGAATATTAACTCAAAGGGTGATTATCATCATAAGACTTCAAGAACTCACAATTTGGACATGAATTGTTTCTTGAAGGCTAAAAATATTTAGCCACCATTTTATATGACAAATTTTTATAGGTGGCTAACAGTGGCTCCACATGGGGATGGCATCTTCTTGAAGGTGTCAAGAACTTCAGAAAATTTTCTCTGGAATCTTATCAGTGCCTTGCACTTTGATAACCTTTTACTTGTAATCAACTGCTTAACAAAAATGATTAGAACTTATTATATCAGCAGAAAAGTATTTCCCAAACAACTACCTACACAGCCTACTTCCTAACATTTTTTCTTCAGAAGGTGCACTTGGACTTGCAAGCATTCTCATCAATCATTTTATTCTTTTGAACAACAAGAATCTAGTCTATTTCTACTCTTATTTCTACATGAACTGAGTTTAAACAGTTGAGTTCATAAATTCTCTACCTAACTACTATCTGTCAGGATTAGACTGACTGACAGATATTTAGTCTCTAAATTCTAAGACATGAAATTTAAAAGCAATCAAGCCAGGATTAAGAAGTCTGACTTGTTGTGGCCTATGGCATAAAAGAAGCTGCACATAGACTGAAATTTGTATAAAATTTAAAACAAAATTGTGAAGGCTTAAGATCTGAAAACTAAAACATCCTTCATTATTTCTTCAGCTCTAGTTTTTATTTTGTTTGAACTGCTTCCTCTTTCTTTCTTAGTTCAAGTTTTGAGATTTTTAGAACCAGTTCTTCATCAATCTCATAGGTTCAAGATTTGAGCTTGTTTGAACCTTTTTTTTTCTATCCTAATCTACCTTACTGATAAGCCAAGATTGAGTTGTTTGGAAAATATGATTCACTAACCTATCAACAGTAAATTTAAACTTATCCAATCATGATTTGACTGTATGATTGGATAGAAAGTGTTTCTTGTGGTAGTGGCATTTGAGCTTGCATACTTTCAGATTTTATTTCTCTTTTTTGGTATGGGGTTGTACCTTTCTTGTTTTCATTCTACCCTCTTTTTCACTTTTTATTGTTTTTGTATTTTTCTTTTTCTAACTTTGAAAGCAGTAAACAAACTAGATGCTCACAAGTTGAGCTTTATTGCTTTCCTATCTACCCTAATCTAATTTTAAAATCTCTGTTGTTTTATATGGTACAATAGTGTCAATGTAGCCATTCGAGTAGTGACAAAAAGGAATAGAGAAATTGGCTACTACTCAGAGATAACCACAATACATATTGAATATTAATCTTTAAAATCAAGGCTGTCACATAAGGTGATAATGTTTTATGTCTTTGGCTCCTGCAAAGGATCCATGCTTGATAATTTTAGCCAATTGGGTCCTCCACACACTATTCCATAGGATCAACAAAGAAAAGATGAGAATTCTCTTCTTTTTGGCCCTCCACGATTGGTATATTGTCTGCCCCTAAGATATCAGCTTTGAGGACTACACCTTCAGCATGTTCCTTGGAAGCATCATCATCCTTAACCTGCAAATCAACAAGCATTTAAATTTCTTCTTTCTCTAAATCTATGCTTGCTTCTAGTGTGAATTCAGGTTCTTTGGATGACAGATTGATATCAGCAATGGGAAAGGATTTCTCTTGAACAGATAATATATCCTCAGTAGAACAGTCTTTTATTTGTTTTTCTTCCCCAAATACTTGCCAGTACCTTTTATTGTTTGGAATAGCTGGTTTGAATTTTTCTTGAATTGTATATTGTTTTCTTTCCCAAGGTCTCAGACATGTACTAGCAAAAAGGCCTAATCCACTGGCAAAATTGTTTTGGTCTTTAGGAACAAGGGTAAGTTGGAATTCTTTAAAATATTTTAATAAATCCATGGCATCATCCTTATAGGCTCTAAGTCTGGGATTTTTAACCATGCATTGTTCATTCACTTGCCTAATTATGCATTTCCATGAACTATTATCCTATGGGCTCCTAATTTCTTCAATAAGTGAAGCCCTAAAAGAAGTGCTTCATACTCTACGATGTTATTTGTGCATTGAAAATTCAATTTATATGAATAGGCTTTAGAATGATTGTTTTTTGTATTGTAAAGCCATATTCCTGTACCTGTACTAGTTTTACTACATGACCCTTCAAAATACATACTCCAAAGAGGACTATTTTAAGTTTTACCCTTAATTTCCCTACTATCCTCTCTGTCTTGAGTGCCATCTGGTTGTTCTATGGGATAGGCACTATGTTGATGATTATCTTGTTAAAATGAAGGCTTAGAGGCTGGCTATTTGTTTAGTATTTGATCAATTTCTTCTTTTGTCAAAGGAGAAGGTGTTCCTATGTTCCTTTGAACAGGGGTACAACAGTTGTCTGTCTCTTGTGAAGACTGATTTTGAGGTTGGATGTCTTCTTGAGCCTCAGCTATAAGGGATGATGAATCATTATTTGGGTTTTCAAAAATATCTTGAGGAATGTCCTTTATTTCTTGGTTGATTTCTTCCTCAACTGATTCATCTATATTCTTATAATTTTTCAATAAGATATTAAACTCATGAATGACTGTTAAAAGATCTTCAGGATGTATTTCTTCCAAATCCTCATAATTTTCTATAATGTGTTGGGTGATGTTTTTTGATGGATCATAATGTATTTCACCCCATGATAATGATGTAGTGTTTCCTTTATAGTTCTCATAAAACACATATTCAAGGTCCTTTAAAGAAAACAAACTACCATATTTCAACCATTCATACCAATCTCTAGCTTTTCCTTCTAATGTTAACATGAAAATTTTCATTAGGCAATCTTCATGCCATTCAACCTTTAACCTCCATACATGTATGTGAAATTTGATAAGATGTAACAGTGATTTATCAAACTTTTCACCCTGAAAAACAAGAAGGTTATCATCCCATAATACCTGGGGCATCTTATGTGGAAACCCAGGGATATGTTCTCTACTCATTGGGGCATATCTTCGTTGTATTCTTGGAATCATTTTTCAAACTGGATAAGAGGTCACTATATCTGCTTAATCGGTTTAAGGTCTTCTACCAGTGGATTCATTTGGTCTTTTGAGTATTGTGGAGTCACCAGGTGGATGATTTAAACTTTTTTGTCCACCAACAGTATGATTTGGTTTGCTCAATGCATTCCCAAAGGGATCTACAAATACTGGAGGGATATTAGGCCTAATGGAGGCCAGTGAAGTCATCGGGTGGAAATTTTTAGCTCTTTTGGAGGTAAAAATTTTTATGGTCCACCACCATTAATAGGTTTGAAAGCCAATCTGAAATGATTTTTGGGTTTTCTGAGTTTTTTTAGTCCTATGGGTTATGAGAGTGTCCTAAATCTTTTTCAACACTTAGCTACGGTGATGAGACAAACAGATTTTACTCTTATGGCTTAGCTAGCTGATTCCTTCAAGGTTTAATAAGGCTCTATGAGAATCCTAAGGGTTACTTATTTTTTCACCGATTCAAATAAGTCCTATCATGATTACCACATGTTTGGTAGTGCTTGAAGAAAGCTATTCATTCTGTATTGAATACTGAGTGTTTTATTTTAAGGATTTTACTCAGAGTTCCCCAGCGGAGTCGCCATGATGTTGGGGTTCTTGTGTTTTTTCAGATTGGAAAATCCAAAAGACAAGACAACATCAAACCACTTTGGGATTCTAGGATCTAGCCCTCCTGAATACATAGAGGGATCTCTCTATAAGTTTCAAAGATTGATTTATCTTTAAGGCTTTTTAGTGTGATATTAGGCTAGTTATTAAGAACAAGGGTTTTGTTTGTTTGGTTGGGTGTGATATTTAATTGAGTGGAAAATCTTGAAAATGAAAGAGTTTCAGAGGGGTGAAGGTGTGAATAATCAAACAAGGTTCAACTAATAGGATAGGTATGAAAAAAGACTTAATCCATTGGGCTATGGAGTCACAAAAGGTTTTAGTTGCGCGACCGTTTTCAAGAGTGGTCCATGGTGCAAGTCATCTATAACAAAGGATATATTTAGATTAAATGATGGATTGGAACATTAAAAGTGTTGAGAAAGTGGAAAAAGCCAATAATTTCAACAAGGAGCTATCAACTTACCATACAAGAAAAGAATTTTTAAGCAACTGTTTGAAACCAACCAAAGGACAGGGCTAACCGTAGACTTCTTTGGACAAGCTTGTATTAAAGTTAACTTATCAGGAAAACAATCCAGTAATCTCACTAGACTACTTTCAGAAGGCATGAAAATAGATAAGAAAAACAAAGTGTAGCTTAAGATCAGGTCAGATATATCAGCATCGGGCTTGCTTTTAGCATACTCTTAGGGAAACTTTCAAACAACTTTTGGAGAAAGAACTAGAAGACAGGGCAAACCATAAACTTTTCTATTTTAACTCTACTTAGCATGTAATGAAAAAATCATTCAAGAACAATGTTTAGAGTTTAGACAGTAAGACATGGGCTCACCAACATTCCTTGACTGTTTGGATTGTATTAAATCATTCTTAAATACACAATTGGAGGAAAACATAAAGATAAAGCTTATCAGTGAGAGTAGGGTACTTTTAAGAGTAAATCCTAGCTCTATATTTGTTGTTCTTTATTAGAGAAAATGGAAAATTTTATGGAAAACATAAGAAGGAAAACGATTACAATGAGAGGTACATCACCAATGGTATAGATCAGGATCCCATGAATCAACTTGTATATTGATGTCAATCCATTTACAATATTCAAGTCCAATGTTTCAGTACGGAAACAACTTCTCTTCTCAGCCTAACTTCTTTTATTACAAACATAGCTTCAACAGCCTTTGAGAACTATTTACATGCAGAAATATTTGAACAAAAATTATTACATCAACCACCAACAACCAAACCTTTACAATGTGATCCTCAAGGAGATTTTATAAGAAAATGAGGAGGTGGAAGAGTTTTTAGGTTTATATATCATTAATTCTATACTAAATGCAATTCCTAGCCTTGAAAACCATGCAAGGTATAAGGGAGGAAAACATTGAATTACAACTCTGTTTCATTAACTCCGTTTTCTACTTTTTAGGCTTTGTGGGTGAAAAAGATTCACTTTAAGGCTCTTTTTATCTTTTACAATAACTTTACTGACAATTAAAAATGTGTTCTTTTGTTTGTAATAACTGTGAGCTGCCTTCAGTCTTAATATTTCTGACTGAGCTTTAATATGTGTATTCCTTTGAGTCAGAAGGCTGCAAGGTGTCAATTTGGTAGCTGGGGAATTCAATTAGCCCTTGTGATGTGGCATTCGAGGCTTCCTTCGACTGATCTGATTCTCTGTTTCGTAAACATAGTGATTTATTTTTGGATCTGTGTTTAGGCTTGATTAAGCCATAATCTTCATCTTTGACATTAATTGATGCTGACTATGTTTTCTATTTCGCAAGTGTGCAGAGGGTTTTCTTGAGTGGAGGGTTTCATTTAATGGATCAATAATCATGATATATTGATGGAGACTGTGGAATTGAAAACTCCTTAGATCCCTTCCTGTATTGAAGGTTTGGAATCGTCATCCCTGGCCTTCATGTTATCTTTATAACTGTGGGAAAACCCCATAGAACCTGCACAAATAAAATGAAAATTATATAAATCCTGCGAAGATAGGTTTAAAACTGCTTTGGAGGGTTTATGGAAGCGATTGGAGCTGTGAGGATAAATGGATGCAACAGTGTAAGGAGAAAAATCGTGGCAAAAAATGATACAGGGGTTTAAATTTGAATTAGGGAGCGAATTGAGAAGAAGTGGTTTTGGAAAACCATTAGTGGTTTTCACGTAGCATTTGGGGGGTAGGCAGTATTAACTTTTGGAATTCCATTCATCGCTCCACGCATGGAAAATGAAAATCATTTATATCACGCGGAAGTAGCAAATTGTGGAATGGGGCCAAAAATTATGCGATATGGATCGCTGGCTATCGGATGATCTTCAGGAGATCGGACGGTGTAGGTAGAACACGATGGGGGGCAAGATGCAGGGCGGAGAATGGAGTGGGGTCTACGGTGACGTAGATTTTGTCGTGTTGTGGATGGGTTTATTGGTGGTATCAGGTTAAGACCCTATTGTTGGATCCTTTTGATGGATGGTTATGATTGAGAGAGGAAGCATATATGTTGAGAGGGGAAGAAAGGAAGGGAAGGTGATCGGGCAGAAGTATGGGGCCTGATGGCCGTTGATCTACAGAGATCAACGGTCTAGATTTGTTTATACCATAACATCGAGAATAAAGAAAATAGAAGGAAAGTTGGGTTTGGGAAAGGTTTTTAAGCCCTTTAGCGCCTGATTGCGAGGCTTTAGGACACATGGAGGAAGGGCTAAAGGAAATAAGCCCTCGTGGGCTTAAATGCCTTATAGTGCTAGAAGACCGTTTTTAGGCCAGAAAAAGTGTTTTTTAAAACTAAATGAGGGTTTCGATAGAAAAAAGAGGTATTTTTAAAACAAATAAAGGAAATATAAGGTTAAAAATGGGTTTTGGTGCTTTATAATTTAAATGAAAGGAGGAAGAGGAATTTTGTGGAGGGGATAAAGGTAAAAAGGAGATTTCATAAGAGTGAAATGGTGAAGTGAAGGAATGGAAAATGGAACCTTATGAACAATTTTTTCTTTTGGTAAATAGAAAGGTCCTTGAGGGCTAATAGTAAAACAACAGTGAAGATTAACTCAAAGGGTAATTATCATCATAAGACTTCAAGAACTCACAATTTGGACATGAATTATTTCTTGAAGGCTAAAAAGATTTAGCCACCATTTGATATGACAAATTTTTATAGGTGGCTAACAAATGTTATGGTTAAGGTTAAGGTTAGGGTTAGGTTATAATTAAGGTTGATATTAGGTTAAGGGTAAAGCTAAGGTTAAGGTTAGGGGAAGGTTTTAGTTAAGGTTAAGGTTAAGGTTAGGTTAAGGATCAGGTTAGGTTAACCTTAACCTTAACCTAACCTTAACCTTAACCTTAACCTTCCCATAACCATAACATAACCTTAACATAACCTTAACCATAACTTTACCCTTAACCTTGAATTTAACCTTAACATTCCCCTAACCTTAACCCTGACCTTAACCTTAACCTTCCCCTAACTTTAACCCTAACCTTAAATTTAACCTTAACCTTAAGGTTAAGGTTACGGGTTTAGTGAGGTTAAGGTTAATGTTAAGTTTAAGTTTATGGTTATGGGAAGGTTAAGGTTAGGTCAAGGTTAAGATTAGGGTAAGGTTAAGGTTAAGGTTTTGGTCAAGGTTAGGGTTAGGTTAAGGTTTGGTTAAGGGTAAATTCAAGGTTAAGGTGAAGGTTAAGGGTAAGGTTACGGGTTTAGTCAGTTTAAGGTTAAGGTTAATGGTTTGGTCAAGGTTAGGGTTAGGTTAATGTTAAGGTTAAGGTTAGGTTAAGGGTAAAGTCAAGTTTAAGGTTATGGTTAAGGTTAAAGGTAAGATAACTTTAAGGTTAAGGTTAAGGGGGTAAGGTTAAGGTTAATGTTAATGTTAAGGTTATGGTTAGGTGAAGGTGAAGATTACCATTAGGTCAAAGTTAAGGTTAAGGTTAATTTAAGGTTAAGTGTAATATAAGTTTAAGGTTAAGGTTTTTCTTAAGATTAGGTTCAGGGTAAAGTCAAACCTTAACCTTAACCTTATGTTTAACCTTAACCTTCCCCTAACCTTAACCCTAACCTTATCCTTAACCTTAAACTTAACCTAACATTAACCATAACCTTAACCTTAACTTTACCCTTAAACTAACCTTAACCTTAACCTAACCATAACCTTAACTTTACCCTTAACCTAACCTTAACCTTGACTTTACCCTTAACCTAACCTTAACCTTACCTTAACCTTTACATAACCTTAACCTTAACCTTAACCATAACCATAACCTTAACCTTAACCTTACCCTTAATCTTAAGCTTAAACTTAACCTTACTAACATTAACCTTAACTATAACCTAACCTTCACCTTGACAAAACCCTAATCTTAACCCTAACCCTAACCCTAACCTTAACCTTAAATTTACCCTTAACCTAACCTTAACCTTAACTATACCCTTAACCTAATTTTAACCTTATCCTAAGCTTAACCTTACCCTTAACCTTGACCTTAACCTTAACTTAACCTATCCTTAACCTTAACCTTAACTATAACCTAACACTAACCTTGACCAAACCCTTAACCATAACCTTAACCTACCTATAACTTTACCCTTAACCTTAACCTTGACCTTAACTATAACATAACCCTAACCTTGACCAAACCCTTAAACTTAACCTTAAGCTGACTAAACCCGTAAAATGAACCCTAAAATTAACCTTAACCTTGCCCCCTTAACCTTAATCTTAGCCTAATATTAACCTTAATTAAAACCTAACCCTAACCTTAACCAAACCCTTAACCTTAACCTTAACATTAACCTTAACCTTAACCCTAACCATAACCCTAACCTTAACCTAACGTTAACCTTAACATTAACCTAACTATAACCTTACCCTTAACCTTAACCTTGACATTAACTATAACCTATCCCTAACCTTGACCTTAACCTTAACCTTAAACTAACCTTAACTTTGCCTTAACCTTGACTTTACCCTTAAAATAACCTTAACCTTAACTTAACCCTTAACCTTGACCAAACATTTAACCTTAACCTTAACCTTAACTTTACCCTTAACCTAATCTTGACCTTAACCTAACCTTAGCCTTGACTTTACCCTTAACATAACCTTAACCTTGACCTTAACCTGAGGTTAAGATTATGGTTAAGGTTAAGGTTAAGGGTAACATTAGGGTTAGGTTAAGGTTAAGGTTAGGTTAGGTTAAGTTTAGGTTAAAGTTAAGGTTAAGGTTAAGGTTATGGTTAAGGTTAAGGTGAAGGTTAGGTTAAAGTGAAGGTTAGGTTAACGTTAAGGTTAACGTTAAGGTGAAGGGTAAAGATAAGGTTATGGTTAAGGTTAAGGTTAGGGTTAGGTTATAGTTAAGGTTAAGGTTAGGTAAAGGTAAGATAAGGTTAAGGTTAAGGTTAAGGTTAGGTTATAGTGAAGGTTAAGGTTAAGATAATATTAAGGTTAAGGTTATGGGTTTGGTCAAGGTTACGGTTAGGTTATAGTTAAGGTAAAGGTTAAGGTTAGGTTATAGTGAAGGTTAAGGTTAAGGTTAGGCTAAGGATAAGGTTATTTTTAAGGTTAAGGTTAATGTGAGGTAAAGTTTAAGGTTAAGGTTACTGTTAAGGGTTTGTTCAAGGATAGGGTTAGGCTATAGTTAAGGTTACGGGTTTATTAAGGTTAAGGTTAAGGTTAAGGGTAAGGTTAGGTTAAGGGTAAATTCAAGGGTTTAGTCAGGTTAAGGTTAAGGATAAGGGTTTGGTCAAGGTTAGGGTGAGGTTCAAGTTACGGGTTTAGTCAGGTTAAGGTTAGGTTTAAGGTTAAGGTTATGGTTAAGGTTAAGGTTAAGGGTAAAGTCAAGGCTAAGGTTAACGTTAAGGTTAGTTTAAGGGTAAACTTAATCTGAAGGTTAAATTTTGGTCAACGTTAAGGTTAGGATAAAGCTAAGGTTAAGATAAGGTTAAGGTTAAGGTTAAGGTTAGGTTAAGTTAAGGTTAAGGTTAAGGTTTGGTCAAGGGTAGGGTTAGGTTATAGTTAAAGTTAAGGTTAAGGTCAAGGTTAAGGGTAAGGCTAAGGTTTGGTTAAGGTTAAGATTAGGTTAAGGGTAAAGTTAAGGTTATGGTTAGGGTAAGGTTAGGGTTAAGGTTAGGGGAAGGTTAAGGTTAAGGTCAAGTTAAGGGTAAGGTCAGGTTAAGGTTAGGTTAAGGGTAAGGGTTTGGTCAAGGTTAGGGTTTGGTTATAGTTAAGGTCAAGTTAAGGTTAAGGTTAAGGTTAAGGTTAAGGTTATGGAAAGGTTAAGGTTAAGGTTAAGGGTTTGGTCAAGGTTAGGGTTAGGTTATAGTTAAGGTTAAGGTTAGGTTAAGGTTAAGGTTAAATTTAACCTAGCTTTAACGTTACCTTAACCTTTACCTAACCTTAACCTTAACCTTAACCTTAACCTAACCTTAACCTTAACCTGAACCTTCACCTTCCCATAACCATAACCCTAACCGTAACTTTACCCTTAACCTTAATCTTAACCTTAACCTTACCCTTACCTAACTATAACCTTACCATTAACCTCAACCTTGACCTTAACTATAAGGTAACCCTAACCTTAACCTTAACCTTAACCCTAACCTTAACCTTAACTTTACCCTTAACCTAATATTAACCTTAACCTAACCTTAACCCTAACCTTACCCTTAACATTAACCTTAACCTAAGGTTAAGCTAATGGTTAATGTTAAGGTTAAGGATAATTTAGGCTAAGGGTAAGGTTAAGGTTAATGATAAGGTTACTGTTAAGGTTAAGGTTAAGCGTTAGGTCAAGGTTAGGGTTAGGTTATAGTTAAGGTCAAGGTTAAGGTTAAAGTTATAGTTAAGGGTAAGGTTAAGGTTAAGGTTAAGGGTTAAGTTAAGGTTAAGGTTAAGGTTAAGGTTAAGTTCAAGGTCAAGGCTAAGGTTAAGTAAAGGTTAAGATAAGGTTAAGGGTAAGTTTAAGATAAGGTTAAGGTTAAGGTTAAGGGTTTGGTCAAGGTTAGTTTTAGGTTATAGTGCAGGTTAAGGTTAAGTTAAGGGTAAATTCAAGGTTAGGGTTAGGTTAAGGTTAAGATTAGGTGAAGGGTAAAGTTAAGGTTAAGGTTATAGTTAAGGTCAATGTAAGATAAGGTTAAGGGTAAGGTTAAGGTTACAAGTTTATTCAGGTTAAGGTTAAGGTTAAGATTAGGTTAAGGGTAAGGTTAACGTTAGGTTATGGTTAAGGGTATGGTTAGGGTTAGGTTATAGTTAAGGTCAAGGTTAAGGTTAAGGGCAAGGAAACCCTTAACCTTAACCTTAACCTTAACCTTTACCCTAAACTTACCCTAACCTTACCCTTAACCTTAACCTTAACTATAAACTAACCATAACCTTGACAAAACCTTTAACCTTAACCTTAACCTGACTAAACCTGTAACCTTAACCTTAAGCTTACCATTAATCTTCACCCTTAACCTTAAACTTAACCTTATGCCCTTAACCTTAACCTTAACCTTAGCCTAACTAAACTCGTAACCTTAACCTTAACCTTAACCTGACTAAACCTGTAACCTTAACCTTAACCTTATATAACGTTAACCTTAACTTTACCCTTAACCTAAACTTAACCATAACCTTAACCTTAACATTAACCTTAACCTTATCCTTACCTAACCTTAATCTTAACCTAACCTTAACCTTAAACTTTATCTAACCTTAGCCTTAACCTTAACCATAACCTTAACCTTTACCCTAACCTTCACCTTAACCTTAACCTTGACCAAACCCTTAACCTTAACCTTAACCTAGCCTTAACCTTGAACTTAACTATAACCTAACCCTAACCTTGACCAAACCCTTAACATTAACCTTAGTCTTAACCTTGACTGTACCCTTAACCTAACGTTAAGCTTAATGTTAAGTTAGGTTAAGGTAAGGTTAAGGTTACGGTTAGGTCAAGGTTAAGGTTAACGTTAACGTTAACGATAAGTTAAGGTTAAGGGTAGGATAAGGTTAAGGTTAGGGTTAGGTTATAGTTAAGGTTAAGGGTTTGGTCAAGGTTAGGGTTAGGTTATAGTTAATATCAAGGTTAAGGTTAGGTTAAGGTTAAGGTTAAGGTTAAGGTTATGGTTATGGGAAGGTTAAGGTTAACGTTAAGGTTAGGTTAAGGTTAAGGTTAGGTTAAGAGTATGTTTAAGGTTAAGGTCAAGGTTAGCCTTAACCTAACCTTAACCTTAACCTTAACCTTAACCTTCCCATTACCATAACCTTAACCTTAATTTTACCCTTAACCTTAACCTTACCCTTACCTAACCTTAACCTTAACTTTACCCTTAAGCTAACCTTACTCTTAACTTTACCCTTAACCTAGCCTTAACCTTGAATTTAACTATAACTTAACACTAACCTTGAACAAACGCTTAAGGTTAGGGCTATGTTATAGTTAAGGTTAAGGTTAAGGTTAACCTTTAAGGTTCAGGTCAAGGTTAAGGTTAAGGTTAGTGTATAATGAAGGTTAAAGTTAAGACCCGTAACCCTAACCTTAACCTTAACCTTGACTTTACCCTTAACCTAACCTTAACCTTAACCTTAACCTTAACCTTATCTTAACCTTAACCTAAGTATAACCTTACCCTTAACCTTAAATATAACCTAACCCTAACCTTGATCAAACCCTTAACATTAACCTTAACCTTAATCTTTACTTAACCTTAACCTTGACCTTAACCTTAACCTTAACCTTACCCTTAACCTTAACCTAACCTTAACCTTAAGCTTACCCTAACCTTCCCCTAACCTTAACCTTAACTTTACCCTTAACCTAACCTTAACCTTAACCTAACCTTAACCTTATCTTAAACTTAACTATAACCTAACTCTAACCTTGAAAAAAACTTAACATTAACCTTAACTTTACCCTTAACCTAACCTTAACCTTAAACTTAACCTTGACTTTACCCTTAACTTAAGCTTAACCTTCACTATAACCTAACCCTAACCTTGACCAAACCCTTAACCTTAACCTTAACCTTACCCTTAACCTTGACCTTAACCTTAACTTTAACTATAACCTAACACTAACCTTGACCAAAACTTTCACATTAACATTAACTTAACCTTAACCTTAACCTTAACCTCAACCTAACCTTAACCTTGACCTTAACTATAACCTAAACCTAACCTTTACCAAAGCCTTAGCATTATCCTTAACCTGACTAAACCCTTAAGTTTAGGGTAAAGTTAAAGTTAAGGTTAAGGTCAATGTCAAGGTTAAGGTTAATTTAGGATAAGGTATGGATATACTTAGGTTAAGGTTAAGGTTAAGGGGGTAATCCTTAACCTTATCTTGACAAAACCCATAACCTTAACCTTAACCTTAACCTAATGTTAACCTTAACTAAACCCTTAACCTTAACCTTCCCCTAACCTTAACCTTAACCTTACCTTAACCTTCACCCTTAACCTTAACCTAACCCTAACCTTGACGTGAACCTTAACCTAACCTTAACCTTAACCTTACCCTTAACTGTTGATCAGCGGTTGTCATTGATGTCAACCCAAGCAACACCAGGGGCTAACCCAATATTGCATGGGAATTTTGACCTACCAAATTTATATATTCTGGGTCAATAATGCTTTTTATGGTTTCTACTTGTCGAGATGTTTCCATATATATATGGCACACCTGTAATTCTTCACGGTTTGAGAGACATTCATGTTTGAAGTTTGTACCCCTAGGTAGTGGGCTAAAACCCCATGGGGTTGTGGCATGGGTCATTGAAAAGTCATAATTAATATTTTTTAAGCTCCTAAAATCCCTCCCACGTTCACTTGTTGAAGCCCCTCTCAACCTAAGAATTTATATAAATTGTGATCCTCATTTCCTCCTTATGCAAGGGATTTCACCATCTGAAACAAGTCATCATGGAATTTTCACTCTAAATTTTATTCTACGATGTGTCAAAAGCTGAAATTTTTATGAGGAGAAGCCAAAATCCCAAGGAAGTTGCTGTAAAAATTTCAGATCAAGGTGCACAATATTTTTGGAGATATGATATGTGGAAGTCAAGTTTTTTGAAGGCTCCTGAAATTAATCTCAAAGTAGTGACCTTGGTAAAATTGTCATAACTCTCTCTGAGTATTGGATTATAATTCTGTAAAAAGTGAAAAATAGTGCACAGAATGTAGTTTTTTCTATATAAATTTTAGAGTTGAAAGAAGAAACGGTGACACGTGGCATGTTGTACAATTTTTCTCTACTAAAAAAATCCATAATTAGGTCATTGTGAGAGATTAGGTATAAATCTCCCTTGAAGAATCCAAATTGGGTCAGACCTATGGCATTGGAAAGACGACTCAGAGGAATAATACAGGATCGAAAATTAGATATTGAGGATCTGAAATAACAAAGATGCACCAGATTCAATATCGAGCTCCTAGAAGGCAAGAAAAAGCTAGATCATGTGTTGTCAAGGGTTGCAAAGGACCAGAATTTCTATGGTAGCAAAGAAAAGCAAGGTGCAGCAAAAGGTAGCATGACAAAGAGCAACAACCAAGGTGCATAACAGCAGAAAGAATTTCATCATATAAAGTCTTCAAGTGGGCAGCACGACATACAATCATTGTAAAGGTATCATTGTACTAAGTCATTGTAAATACATTATTTTAAAAATTGTACTAGTGTCTATCTGCCAAGGGTTGAAGAGGCAGTGTTGGGAGGTCTAGGATCACCATTAGGTGGTTTTGTCAAAGTTGGGGTTATGGTCTAGTATATCTTCTTCTTCTACATCATTCTATATCATTTTAAAGTGGACCATTTTCCCTAGTACGGGAGTCCATTCTTCTTTTATTCTTCTATAGGGTGGTATGGTGGTTCTAGGGTGAGTTGTAGCTCATTAGGTGTTGGGGAATCTATTCAGTTGACTACTGAAGAATCTCAGGCGTTGGAGCCTCCATCAAGTGGGAGATGGAGAAGAATGATTTTCTAGATTCTAGGAAGTTGGAGATTTATTTTCAATTGGAATTGAATATTAAAGATTTATTAGAAAATAATTAGGTGGTTTTTTTCCTAGAGAGGGTTTCCACCTTAAAAAATGTGTGCATTTGTGTTCCTCTTGTTTGCTGCTATCATTGTACAAACACTGATAATAATTGAAGATTAACTAATGCTCTAATTGAAAGAAATATTGATTCAACCCCCCCCTCTTATCATTTCCAACAATTGGTATTAAAGCTTGGTTCCTTCAATAGCAGTTTAACAGTTGGAAGGAGGTCATGGAGCATACCAAGAATGGTGTACCTCTATTCAATGAAAATAATTATGCACTCTGGAAAGGAAGAATGGAGGTCTATCTCTTGGCGCAAGGTTACGAAGTATGGGACACTGCTCAAAATGGATTTACATCAACCGCGGATGAACAAGGTAAGAAGAATTTGGTAAATGATGCAAAAGCAAAGAATATTATTATCAGTGGACTTATTGAATCTGCTTATCATAAGGTGTTGGGTTGTAAAACCACCAAAAATGTATGGGAAAAGCTTGAGAATATATATGCAGGTGACTCAAATGTCAAAGAAGCAAAGCTTCAAATCTATAGAGAAAAATTTGAGCAACTCAGAATGAAAGAAGATTGCAACATTGTTGCATACTTCCAATACATTGATGAAATAATCGATACTTTGGAAGGATTGGGAGAGCCAGTTGACAAGAAGACTATTATACGGAAGATTCTTAGAACGTTACCAGGGAGATTCAAACCAAAGGTATTTGTCTTAGAATAAAGCGCAAATATGGACAAACACAACAAGGAATAATTACATGGAGTTCTCATAGCATATGAAATGAAACTTGATGAAGAAAAGGGTACTTCAAATCTATAAACTGCATTCATTGCATCTAATCAAACCAATAAGGAAAAACAACCTTCAATTGAAATGACATGCACCTGCAAGTGTGAAGAAAAGGGAGATGATGGAGAAGGTCTTTCAGATGAAGAATATGCTTACTTTACGATAAAACTAAAACCTAGTAAGGGAAAATTCAAAGGCAAACTTCCATTGATATTTTTTGGTTGTGGTGAGGTTGGGAATTTTGTAGCAAAATGTCCGAACAAAAGTGATGGAAACTCAAAAGGAAAGAAAGGCTTTAAGAAATTAAACAAGAAATGCAAAAAGAAAGGATCCAAAATGAACTTTCTCTCTAAATAACATAGCTCATCATCAGATGAATAAAGTGATAGCAAAGAAGAAGCCAATGAGAAAGTATTGTTTATGGCCAAGCACAATAAACAAGAAGTATCAAACAATGAAGAAGAAGGGTTGACCATAGAAGAATTTTATGAGGAGGAAATCAAGCTTATAAAAGATCTCAATGTTGGGAATATCCGTTCCAATACTCTTGAAGAACAAGTTCAAGGTCTCAAAATTGAGGTTGAAGAACACATTAGGTGTTGGGGCATCCGTTCAGTTGATTACTGAAGAATCTCGGGCGTTCGAGCGTCCATCCAATGGGAGTAGGAGAAGAATTATTTTCTAGATTCTAGGAAGTTGGAGCTTTATTTTGAATTGGAGTTTAATATTAAAGATTTATTAGAAAAGCATTAGGTGGTTTTTGTCCGAGAGTGGGTTTCCACCTTAAAAACTGTGTGCATTTGTGTTCCTCTTGTTTGCTGCTATCATTGTACAAACACTAATAATAGTTGAAGATTAACTAATGCTCTAATTGAAAGGAATACTGATTCACCCCCACCCCCCCCTCTCAGTATTTCCACCATTAACCTTACGTTAACCTTAACCTAACCTTAACCTTAAATTTACCCTTAACCTTACCCTAACCTTAAGGTGAAGGTTAAGGTTACGTTAAAGGTAAAGTTTAGGTTATTGTTAGGGTAAGGTTAGGTTAAGGTTAAGGTTAAGGTTATGGTTAAGGTAAGGTTAAGGTTAAGGTTAAGGTTATGGTTAAGGTTAAGGTTAAGGTCAAGGTTAAGATAGGTTAAGGTTACGGTTAGGTCAAGATTAAGGGTTTAGTCAGGTTAAGGTTAAGGTTAAGGGTGAAGGTTACGAGTAAGGTCAAGGTTAAGGTCAAGGTTAAGGTTATGATTAGGTTAAGGGTAAAGTTAAATTTAAGGTTAGGTTAAGGTTAAGGTTAGGTTATATTTAAGGTCAAGGTTAGGTTAAGGTTAAAGTTAGGTAAAGGTTAAGGGTGAGGTTAAGGTTAAGGTTGAGGTCAAGGTCAAGGTTAACCTTAAGCTAACCTTAAACTTTACCTTAACCCTAACCTTAACCTTCAATTTACCCTTAGGTTATGGGTTTAATCAGTTTAAGTTTAAAGTTAAGGGTTTGGTCAAGGTTAAGGTTAAGGGTAAGGTCAACTTTAATTGTAAATTTAAGGTTAAGGTTACGGGTTTAGTCCAGTTAAGGTTAGGGTTAAGGCTAAGGTTAAGGTTAAGATTAGGGGAAGGTTAAGGTTAAAGTTAGGTTAAGGTAAGGGTTTGGTCAAGGTTAAGGTTAAGGTTAAGGGTTTGGTGAAGGTTAGGGTTAGGTTAGAGTTAAGGTTAAGGTCAGGTTAAGGGTAAGATAAAGTAAAGGTTAAGGTTAAGGTTAAGGTTAAGGTTAGGGTAAAGGTTGAGGTTGAGGTTGAGTTTAAGGTTAAGGTTAAGGGTTTGGTCAAGGCTAGGGTTATCTTATCCCTTAAGGTTAGGGTAAAGTTAAATTTAGGGTTAAGGTTAAGGTTAAGTTAAGGGTAATGTCAAGGTTAAGGTTATGGTTATTGGAAGGTTAAGGATAAGGTTAAGTTAAGGTTAAGGTCAAGGTTAGGGTGATGTTATAGTTAAGGTCAATGTTAAGGTTAGGTTAAGGTTAAGGTCAAGGTTAGGGTTAGGTTATAGTTAAGGTTAAGGTTAAAGTCAAGATTAAGGATTTGGTCAAGGTTAGGGTTAGGTTATAGTTAAGGTCAAGGTCAAGGTTAGGTTAAGGTTAAGGGTTTGGTCAAAGTTAGGGTCAGGTTATAGTTAAGGTTAAGGTTAAGGTTAAGGTTAAGGTTAAGGTTACAGGTTTAGTCAGGTTAAGCTTAAGGTTAAGGGTTTGGTCAAGGTTAAGGTTAAGCTTAAGGTTAGGTTAAAGTTATAGTTAAGGTTAAGGTTAAGGTTAAGGGTTTGGTCAAGGTTAGGGTTAGGTTAAGGTGGTAAGGTTAATGTTAAGGTTAAGGTAAGGTTAAGGGCTTGGTCAATGTTAGGGTTAGGTTATAGTTAAGGTCAAGTTTAAGGTTAAGGTTAATGGTTTGGTCAAGGTTAGGGTTAGGTTAACGGGATAAGGTTAAGCTTAAGGTTAATATTAAGGTTAAGGGTTTGGTCAAGGTTAGGGTTATCTTATAGTTAAGGCTAAGGTTAGAGTTAGGTTATAGTTATGGTCAAGGTTAAGGTTAGTTTAAGGTTAAAATTAGGATAAGGCTAAAGTTAAGGTTATGGTTAGGGTAGGGTTAGGGTTAAGGGTAAGGATAAGGTTATGGTTAAGGTTAAGTTAGGTTAAGGTAAGGTTAAGTTTATGGTTAGGTTAGGTTAAGGTTAGGGTTAAGGTTAGGGGAAGGTTAAGGTTAAGGTTAAGGTTAAGGTAATTGTCAAGGTTAAGTTAGGTGAAGGTTAAGGTTAAGGTTATGGTTATGGTTAAGGTTAAGGTTAAGGTTAAGTTAAGTTTAAGGGTAAGGGTTTCATCAAGGTTAGGGTTAGGTCGTTAGTATGAATCTTAATTCCAATCGTATGAAAAAATACCACTTTAGCTGTCCAACAACCCTAACAACAAATATGGCTGTCGATATCCTCAGATCTGCAGTTAGGTGATCAAGATAAATCCTACAAAATTCTAGATCTGTGCACTAGAAGACATTAAGCAGTAGAAAAAACAATATTTACTCCATGCATCCAATAGAAAAGACAATAATATGTTGAATGAATTTTGTATTATGGGCACATGGGAGGAAAACAAAAAAGGGTGTTACCAGTTCTCCTCAATGGGATGGGTTCTTGTAAGTTATCAGCACTTCAGATCTAAAAAGGGTGTTACTAGTTCTCCTTAATGGGATGGGTTCTTGTAAGTCCTTGACACTTCAGATCTATAACTTCTCTCTCTTGATGGTGTAGAAAACCAAGACAAAAAATGGTAGCAAAATATGACTATGATGGTGGATCAATAGTCAGACCAAAAGTATAGATCTAGAGTGATATTTAGGCAAAAAAAGGTGGTAAATGAATGGGAAAACCCTTCTATTTATAATAAAATATTGAGTTAGTCTAGATATTGGTGCATAATTAAAATATTATTAACCAAATCAAGATCCAAATTTTATGGAATATTTTATTATATTTGTTGGAGGGAAAAGGAATTTGACTTGGGTTAAATCCCTTTATTTGTAAATAATAAAGAAATAAATGATTTATTTATCATTTTAAGGATGTGGTTGAGTAATAATCAAATAAATAATGATTTATTTAATTATTTATGGGTGATTTAGTCATATATAACAAAGAATATTATTTAAATAAGGTTTAGATAATTATTATTTAGAAAATAATAAGATAAATAATGATTTATCTAATTAATTTCCTTGTTTTGGGTTAAATATAACTAGGAATATTAATTAAATTGTTGTTTAACTAATTATTCCTTGAGGAAATTCAAAAAAATGTAGATTTATTTAATATTTCCTCATGGGGTTTCCTGTTTAGACCATAAACAACTTAATAAATGTGGTTTACTAAGTTATTTTCATAGTGAAAAAAATTTTACTTAGGGTAAAATTGGTCTTACATGGTGTACTTGGGTCCATCTAATGATAATAGGTTAGATGACCAATAAATGGTGTAACAGATTGCCCCCCAGTGTGCGAGCATTAGGAGCTAATCGTATGACCGAAGTACGTTGTAATATCTCAATCACTAGACACCGAAGGGGGAGTCAAAGAGAGAGAAGTCTAAGGTAGACCAAAGTGTTGAAATGAATAGACTTTGAGAAGGCGAGAATTACAGGTGCGACAAGTCTCTTTTATGAGTGAATACCTGTGCTATAAGCGGCGAGGGAGGCATACCTATGCCCGCCGAGGCAAAGTACAAAAAATAAGGCGTTTAGTAAGCAAGGGACTGAACAATATAGTATATGTTGGCATAAACATGAGCTAGATAAACAACATGATAATGAATCCCACATACATATTGTGCCTGGGATAACAGCCAGGACTTGTACAATAATATCTAGCTACATGAGATACAAGTACAACTGAGATGCCCTTGTAAACAGGAAAGGGCTCTGAAAATCTAACTGATACATGCAATCAACAAGGCGCTGCAAGCGGCTGGGGCCATGATCATCAAATATATGGAGCTACATCGAAGTATAAAGTGAAGAGGTCATTCGGGTATGTGGGGGGCTACCTGTAGGGCCACCCCCTCATGAGGGCTGAAAACATCTCACACACACTCGAGAATCACCGGTACAATGTTAGGTCCCTATATTACTATTATAGTCCCTTATTGTTGTTAGTGTAACCCCCTTATTATTATTATTGTACCCTTGTAACCCCCATATTTTTATTATTGTTCCCTTAAATTATTATTGTTAGATTGGCTAGGAATACATTGTGGCCCCATGGACTCCTATATATAGAAAGGAGGTTTTGTAATTTGTATCATCCAAGAATTGTTCATTCATGTAATGTATTGGAGGTTTCCCCCTTGAAGTGTCTTATTTATAAGGAATTTATATCTCTTTTCTTCTATTTTTGGAGCTGGTTTCACAACATTTGGTATCAGAGATTTGAATTCTAGGGTTTCACTGCTCCAAACAGGTCATTGTGGCATTTTCGCTATAGATTTTTTTCTACGAAGTTTCAGAAGCAGAAATTTTTAGGGTGCGAAGAAAAAATCCTGAGGAACATAATCACAAAATTTCAGAGCATGGTTCACAATATTTTTGGAGATATGATCTGTGGAAGTTAGGTCTTTTTGCAGGATCCCAAATTTAATCTAAATAAGTCATCGTGGAATTTTTGCTATAACGTTTTTTGTACGAAGGTTTAGAATCTGAAATTTTTAGGGCGTGAAGCTGAAATCCTGAGGAAACCCTTCACAAAATTTTAGATCTTGGTTCACAATAGGTTCGAAGATATGGTCTGTGGAAGGTAGTACTTTTTCAGGCTCCTGAATTTCATCTCAAAGAGGTGATTGTGGGAAAATATTCATAACTCTCTCTCTGAGCATCGAATGGGAGTGACGTAAAAGGTGGCCATAGGTACACAGATTGTAGTTTCTTTGATATCAATTATAGAGCTAAAATACAAAACAATGACACGTGGAAAGTCGTACAAGTTCGATCTACTGAAACAGTCCATAATTAGGTCATTGTGGGAGAGTGGACATAGCTTTACCTTGAAGAATCCAAATCAGCCCAGACCTATGGCATTCAAAAGATGATTCATAAGGCTACCTCAGTGCCAAATTTCATATATTGAAGATTTTTAACCATAGAGATAATACAATTTAAATATCTAGCTCTTCAAAAGCAAGAAAAATGTGTGTAATTTTTTCCGAATTGCATAAGTCTTGTTTGAAGAATCAATTTGAATTGATTCCAAGTGCATATTTTAGAATAGATATCAATATTGGGTTCTAAAAAAATCCCTGTAAAAATAATTCAACACCCATTAAGCCTTCAGAAGGCTCTACTATGACTCATGAAGATGGAGAATTGCAACATGATCTATCAAAATTACGAGAGCAAGTGCACCAAATTTCGCTCTTGTAAAGAGCAACAAAAAATGAAATGGAAGTTTTGAAGAAAGGTGTGGAAGCGAAGATGGATGGTTTGAAGAAAGTCATGGAAGCTAATATGGATGGCATGGAAGCTGGCATGGAAGCTAAGATGGATGACATGGAAGAAAAAATGAAAGACAACATGTAAAACATGAAGAATGATCTAAAAGAAAACATGGAAGGTTTGACAAAGTTGATACAAGAAATGTTTCCTAATGGTGAAAAGATAGTAGAGGAAACTCATGATGAGAACAAAATAAATGTTAATCATGACTTCATAAACTCTAATGTTGGCAGGAAGAACCACCATATTCCAAAAATGGATATGAGGAAGTTTGATGGAAAGGATCCTGTAACATGGATACTACAGATGGAGCAATATTTTGATCTCCATAATGTGCAAAACACACAAAAGGTGCACATTGCAACTTTACATTTAGAACAAAATACATTTGTATGGTATCAATGGCTTTGCTCCCGTAAAAAAATTGTCACTTGGTCAATTTTTACGGAGGAAATGATAGCACATTACGAGGATACAA
The DNA here is from genome assembly GCA_034641835.2 of Pinus albicaulis. NCBI lineage: Eukaryota > Viridiplantae > Streptophyta > Pinopsida > Pinales > Pinaceae > Pinus > Pinus albicaulis. The sequence goes on from CM076584.1 coordinate 4,688,626, forward strand.
AGAGCAACACCTTCTTTAGCCAATTGATAAATCTCAAACAAAAGGGTTTAGTGGGGCAGCACATTAAGGACTTCCAAAAATTGAATATAAGTGTAACTGATATTCCAGATGAACACAAGATTGATCTCTTCATAGGTACTTTAAAGGATAACATCCAACATGAAGTTTGCGTTTTGGAACTTGATTCATTGGAGAAGGCATTCAGGTTGGCAAGAAAAATTGAATGTGAAATTATGGCGACAAGGAAGCCTACCACTCACTTATATAAAGAAGGAAGTGTTGCTACACCTAGATTTCCACAACCTACAAGGTTGACACCACAAAAATTGGAAGAAAAAAGAGCAAAAGGGATTTGCTAGAGTTGTGATAGCAAATACACTAAAGGTCATAAGTGTGCTGAGAAGAAATTATTTTACATAGATTGTGAAGAGGAAAAAGAAAATGAACAAGAAGAGGATATACACCAGGAACCAGCCCTAGAAGAGGAAGAAATGAGTCTAACCATATCGTCTAATGCATTGGCAGGAATTACCACTCCTCAAACTCTCAAGATAGAAGGACATATCAAGAAGAAAAAGGTAATAGTGTTGATTGATTCAGGTAGCATCCATAATTTTATTCATTGTAAGGTAGCCAAGGAATTGAATTATTTCCTCTACCCAGCACCAAAATATCAATTGATGGTTGCAAATGGAGGAAATATAAATTACTCTGGAAAATTCCATAATATCAAGCTAACCATGGGTGATTATGTATTGAATAGTCCAATTCTTTCCATTTCTATGGGAGGTGTTGATGTTGTACTAGGAGTACAATGGTTACAATCTTTGGGGACAGTAGCTTTTAACTTTCAAGAACTTTTCTTGAATTTTTTTTAGAATGAAAGGAAGTTGAATTACGGGGTATTGCAGGGAAGCCAGGAAAGATAATAAGCTCTAATGTCATGACAAAGCTTCTAAAGAAAGAACAACTAGGCATAATTGCACAATTATGCTCACTAGAAGTTCCAACATTAAAATCATCTATTTCTGTAGATCTCCAACAAGTCTTGGACAATCATTCCAAGGTGTTTGAAACTCCCAAAGGACTCCCACCTATCCATGATCATGATCATGCTATTCATTTGATTCCAGGAAGTGTTCCTCCAAACATCAGGCCTTATATATATCCTTATGTCTAAAAGAGCAAAATTGAATGTATGATTGCATAATGTTAGAGGTGGGTATAATTCAACCTATTAAAAGTTATTTCTCTGCTCCTATAGTATTGGTACACAAGAAGGATGGATCATGGTGCATGTGCCCGAATTATAGGGAGCTCAATAAGCTCACCGTTAAAGATAAATTTCCCATTCCTGTGATTGATGAATTATTGGATGAATTACATGGAGCAATTTATTTTACCAAGTTGGATCTTCGTTCAGTATATCATCAAATTAGAATGAATACTGAAGATATTCCAAAAACAACATTTCAAACTCATGAGGGTCATTATGAATTTTTGGTCATCCCTTTTGGCCTTACCAATGCACCTTCTACATTTCAAGGGTTGATAAATTCCATTTTCAAACCCTTCCTTAGAAAATTTGTGCTAGTATTTTTTCATGATATACTAATCTATAGCAGGTCTTGGAAGCATCATATTGAACATGTTGACAGGGTGCTCAAACTATTGTAGGAGAAACAATTATATGCAAAAATATCCAAATGTTTCTTTGGACTACAAGAGGTGGAATATCTGGGTCATATTATATCTCACAATGGTGTTAAGATAGACCCTAACAAAATTAAAGCCATTAAGGAATGGAAAGTCCCCACAAACATAAAGCAGTTGCGAGGATTTCTTGTGTTAACAGGGTATTATCGCGAGTTTATTAAGAATTATGGGAAAATAACAGCACCTCTAACAACATTATTGAAGAAAGATGCATTTTCATGGACTCCTGAAGCAACTAAGGCCTTTGAACATCTTAAAGAGGAAATGTGCTTGGCATCAGTCTTAGCTATGCCAGACTTCACAAAAACCTTTATTGTGGAATGTGATGGCTCAGGAAATGGATTTGGTGCTATTTTAATGTATGAAGGAAGACCCATTGCTTTTGAAAGTCGTCTAATCAAAGGAAAGTATTTACAGAAACCTATTTATGAGAAGGAAATGTTAGCAATACTACATGCACTAAAGAAATGGAAAATTTACCTAATGGGAAGACACTTCAAGGTAAAAACTGATCAGGATAGTCTTAAACACTTTTTGGAACAAAGGATATCTTCAGAAGAGAAGCAAAAATGGGTCACAAAGATGTTGGGTTATGACTTTTAACTAATCTACAAAAAAGGGAAGCTTAATGTTGTTGCAGATGCACTCTCAAGAAAGAATGAAGAGGTGGAAGCATTGCTTTGTGCCATTTCTATTATCCAACCAGATTGGATAACAGAAGCAAGAGATGAATGGAAGAAGGACAAAGAAGTATGGACACTCATTCAAAATTTGCAACAAGATCCTATTACATCTAATACATTTTGTTGGAAAAATGATTCTTTATGGTACAAATATCACTTATATCTTTGTAAGAATTCCCAACTAAAACAAAGGATTCTTTTGGAATTGCACACTTCTCCTTTAGGAAGACACTTAGGATTTTTAAAGACTTACCACAGCGTGAAGAAAGAATTTTTTTGGGATGGCCTTAAATATGATATTCAAAAGTTTGTTGCAGAATGTTTGGTTTGCCAGTAGAATAAAGTTGAGACAATTAAGACCCCAGGACTTCTACAACCTTTATCCATTCCAAGTAAACGTTGGGAGGAGATTTCAATGGATTTTATCACAGGTTTACCTAAGTCTAAAGGAAAGAGTGTCATCATGGTGGTAGTTGATAGATTTACCAAGTATGCACACTTTTGTGAATTATCTCATCCTTTTAAATCAAGTACAATTGCTACTACATTTATGGACACAATTCAAAAGCTACATGGAAACCCAAGAGTTATTTTGAGCGACAGAGATCCCATTTTTACTGGAAATTTTTGGACGGAGTTATCTTCTTGTTTGGGTGTTCAATTAGCTCATAGATCATCTTATCATACTCAATCTAATGGTCAAATTGAGATAGTAAATAAATGTTTGGAAAGATATCTTCGTTGTTTTGTATCTGATAAACAAACACAATGGGTCAAGTGTTTACCTCTCACTGAATGGTGGTATAACACTTTCTTCCATACTGCAACAAAAATGACCCCATTTATGGCACTTTATGGATACCATACACCATCCATCACATCATCTTTAAGAGAAAATTTGAAGGTTCAAGCAGTGGAAGATCACATCGAGCATCAACAAGAAGTTCTCCAACTCTTAAAGGATAACCTGAGTTTGGCCCAAAATCGAATGAAAAAATAGGCAGATCAACATTGCAGTGAGACAAGTTTTGATGTAGGAGACTGGGCATTTTTACGGCTACAACCATACAAAAAAATGTCCCTCAAGCAAGCTAAGAAGAATAATAAATTATCGCCAAAGTACTATGGTCCTTACAAGGTGTTGCAAAAGATTGGTACCATGGCATACAAATTGGAGCTTCCGGCTTCTTCGTGAGTGCATCCATTTTTCCATGTTTCATGATTAAAGAAGGTTATAGGTGAAAATCTTCCAGTTCAAACAATATTGCCAGAACTTGATGAGGAAGAAAAATCATATTGGAACCTGAAGCGGTCACGGAAACAAGAACTCGATAGCTACGAAATTGATCAATTTGAGAGTATTTCATCAAGTGGAAGAACTTACCCATTGAAGATTCTACATGGGAGGATGAGAATTTTTTACAGAAGCACCCAGAGCTACTCAAGTGTTGAGGAAAAGACTTTTTTGAAGGAGAGGGGCATGTTAGGTCCCTATATTACTAGTATAGTCCCTTATTGTTGTTAGTGTAACCCCCTTATTGTTATTATTGTACCCCTGTAACCCCCATATTGTTATTATTGTGCCCTCAAATTATTATTGTTAGGTCGGCTAGGATTACATTGTGGCCCCACTAGGATTACATTATGGCCCCATGGACTCCTATATATAGAAAGGAGGTTTTGTAATTTGTATCATCCAAGAATTGTTCATTCATGTAATGTATCGGAGGTTGCCCCCTCGAAGTGGCTTATTTCTAAGGCATTGATATCTCTTTTCTTCTATTTTTGGAGTTGGTTTCACAATGTCCAATTTACTGCATCACTGAACCATCAAGTATACGGATCTCGATCATGCTAAAAGGACCTAGAGTTGAGAAACAATCAAGTCAAATGGCTATAAGGAGTCCCCTTGCTTGATCCAAGGCACCGAACAAGAGTGGAAGCTGGAACCAAGGTACACCACCCTCTAGACCTGTCTTCTGGAATAAATGATCTGATGTCAACAGAAGGTGGTCTGCCATAGGTGAGGTAATAATAGGTCCTCAACTAAGGAATGAGAGAAAATAGTAGAGTGACTGGAAGACGGACACCAGGGGTGATGATGAAATGGGGGGTACTGAGTAGCGGACGAACGACTTCCCTTGTTAAAGAGGGCATGGATGACCTGGTAGCGACTAACACAATATCATGATGGATAGGGGATAGTGGGACTGAAGGTCATAATGGGAAAAATGAGAGAGGAACCAAGAGGTGAAGGATGGAGGACTATAGTGGGATACAAAGGGACTCGGTATAGACTCCATGAATGAAATTATGACTCAACTCAGATGCTATAAACAAGGGCGACTCGATGGTGTTTCCACATAGAAAAAGGGGCCAATGGGGACCATGAAAACATGAGTACATGATGGTTACTCACGACGAAGATCGACACAAGCATGGACAAGTATAAAGGCAAAGGGGTGGCCCCAATTACAAGTGTGGTAGGTGAAGAAATTCGATTTTGAGGAGTGGAGAAGTGACCCTTCTTGGACAAAATGTGTCCTAGTGAAGTATCAAATCATGAAAAACTAACGTACACGATCAGGCTCCTGAGAGATTTCCAATGTGTACAAACCCGCTTAGCAACCGGAAGGCCTCAAGTTTGGTTGTCAGTGCAAAAGAAAAAATTAGGGTTTCTCTTTAACAAGGGGCATTTTCCTTCCAATCTCACTCATTTTCATGTGTGGGACTGTGGTGAATGTAGAGAGGAGAGAAGGCTTTAAATCTTATAGGATCGTAGCGAACAAACCGACCGTTGGAATCGAGATCCGTTAGCAGAAAAGAGGCCCTGGAACCCACTCTTCTTTTCGATCAAAGCTGATGGTCCCCAAAGCTTAGGAACATACCCCTACTCCTCCTCACAAGGCTGGGTCGCACTTTTTGGGGCAAAAGTGTGACCTTGGTAGTAGGTTTTGAGAAAAAAGCACTCCATCTCAGTTTTAATACCAAAATTACACTGGCTAAGGAGGGGGTTTTTTTGTGTTTTTTTTCAGCTGCAATCGTTTCAGAGTGATGATATAAAGTCTTTCCTTTCTGTACATTGACAAATATGATGTTTTTGTGTAGATATGGCATAATTGCAGATCAAATAGAGAGAGAGAGACTTGGACACATTATGGTCAGAGATCGAGGAGGATCACGGTGTCCATAGTGCATTGGCCAAGTTTGGGGTCCTAAAGTTTGTGGAGAACCCTTGATAGCAGTTGGAGAGCCTTTATGGCCTAGATTGTCGGCCATCGGGATTCGAACCATGTGAGGTATTTATAGTGTAGGGGGCATCGATCGTAGTTGATAGTCCAGATATATATTTCCCGATCTGTCTCCCACCACTTGGGATGGTAGGAATACTTAGCTAGTATTACCGCGAGGGTGGAATATCATAGAGTTTAGAGCACCATTAAGTTGGGACCGTGCCCAACCAAGGGGAATCGATACCCATCTGGGATTTGGAAGAGTTAGAGGACCCGTGATGGTCACGCAAAGCAGCACGATCCGGCACCATGCACTCCACCACATTCACTAGAGAGGGTAGATATGCTTTACAGGAGAGTTTTGAGTGGGACCTACTATGGGTGGGCCCAGATGATGTCAGCTAAGGCTTGAAAACGATATTTGTCTCTATTATAGCGGCAAGTGAACCATGACTGTGCATATGGTATAGTTTTGAGCTCGCTCTTCTTTGAGAAGATCTCGACACTTCGACCTCACATACGCCTGGGCATGGGGGCCCGAGAGAACCTAGATTCCCCAATGGAGTCGCTTCTCTGCTGTTAGCATGAATTCAATTCCCAAGCGCATGGTAACATCGCTTATCAGGCATAACTTCATAAATTCTAACAAAAGAAAGATGGACAATATCCTCAAAATATGCAAGTAGGTGATCAAGATAATGCTAGGTAAATCAGATCTATGCATTAGAAGACATTAAGCACTAAATAAAACGAGATTTACTCCATGCATCCAATAGACAAGACAATAATATGTTGAATGAATTTTGTATTAATGGCACCTGGGAGGAAAACATAGAAGGATGTTACCAGTTCTCCTCAATGGGATGGGTTCTTGTAAGTCCTCAATAGTTCAAATCTAAAATCCCTCTCTCTTGATGGTGTAGAAAACCTAGAAAAAAATGGAACTCAAAGGGAGCTCACAAGAAAATGGTAGCAAAATATAACAATGATGGTGCATCAAAGTCAGACCAAAAGTATAGATCCAGAATGATCTTTAGGCAACAAAAGGTAGTGAATGAATGGAATAACCCTTCTATTTATAACAAAATATTCAATTAGTCTAGATATTGATGCATAATTAAAATATTATAACCAAATCAAGATCCAACTTTTATGAAATATTTTATTATATTTGTTGGAGGGAAAAGGAATTTGACTTAAGTCGGATCCCTTTATTTGTAAACAATAAATAAATAAATGATTCATTTATCATTTTAAGGATGTGGTTGAGTAATAATCAAATAAATAATGATTTATTTAATTATTTATGGGTGATTTAGTCATATTTAACAAAGAATATTATTTAAATAAGGTTTAAATAATTATTCTTTAGAAAATAATAAGATAAATAATGATTTATCTAATTAATTTCCTTGTTTTAGGTTAGATATAGCTAGGAATATTAATTAAACTGTTGTTTAACTAATTATTCCTTAAGGAAAATCAAACAAATGTAAATTTATTTAATATTTCCTTATGGGGTTTCCTATTTAGACCTTAAACAACTTAATAAATGTGGTTTACTAAGTTATTTTCACAGTGAAATCAATTTTACTTAGGGTAAAATTGGTCTTACATGGTGTACTTGGGTCCATCTAATGATAATAGGTTAGATGACCAAAAAATGGTGTAACAGATTGCCCCACAACATGTGAGCATTAGGAGCTAATCGGATGACTAAAGTATGTTGTAAGAACTCAATCACTAGACACTGAAGGGGGAGTCAAAGACAGAGAAGTATAAGGTAGAACAAAGTGTTGAGAGGACTAGACCCTGAGGAGGCGAGACTTACAAGTGTGACAAGTCTCTTTTATGAGTGAGTACATGTGCTATAGTCGGCGAGGGAGGCATACCTATGCCCGTCAGGGAAAAGTATAAAAAATAAGGCATCCAGTAAGAAAGGGACTGAACAACATAGTATATGCTGGCATAAACATGAGCCAGATAAACAACATGATAATGAATCCCACATACATACTGTGCCTGGGATAATAGCCAGGACTTGTACAATAATATCTGAGTACATGAGATACAAGTATAACTAAGATGCCCCTGTAAACAGGAAAGGGCTCTGAAAATCTGACTGGTAAATGCAATCAATAAGGCACTGCAAGTGGCTGAGGCCATCATCATAAAATATATGGAGATGTATCAAATGCTGAAGTGAAGAGGTCATTCGGGTATGTGGGGGGCTACCTGTAGGGCCACCCCATCATGAGGGATGAAAACATCTCACACACACCCAGGAATCACTGGTCCAATCTGCTGCATCACTGATCCATCAAGTATACAGATCTCGATCATGCTAAAAGGAGTTGGAGATGAGAATCAATCAAGTCAAAGGGCTATAAGGAGTCCCTTTTCCTGATCCGAGGCACCAAACAAGAGTGGAAACTGCAACCAAGGTACACTGCCCTCTAAACCTGTCTTCTGGAATAAATGATCTAATGTCGACAAAAGGAGGTCTGCCATAGGTGAGGCAATAATAGGTACTCAACTAAGGCACGAGAGAAAATAGTAGAGCGACTGACAGACAGACACCAGGGGTGATTATGAAATGGGGGGTACTGAGTAATGGACGGATGAATTCCCTTTTTAGAGCATAAAGGGCATGGATGACCTGGTAGCGATTGACACAATATCATGAGGGATAGCGGACAGTGGGACTGAAGGTCATAATGGGCAACACGAGAGAGGAACCAAGCGGTGAAGGATGTAGGACTATAGCGGGATACAAAGGGACTCAGGATAGACTCCATGAATGCAATGATGACTCAACTCGAATGCTGTAAACAAGGATGACTTGATGGTGCTTCCACATAGAAAAAAGGGCTAATGGGGACCATGAAAACATGAGTACATGATGGTTACTCACGACGAAGATCGACACAAGCATGGACAAGTATGAAGGAAAAGGGGTGCCCAAAGGTACAAGTGTGGCAGGTGAAGAAATTCGATTTTGAGGAGTGGAAAGTGACCCTTATTGGACAAAATGTGTCCTAGTGAAGTATCAAATCATGAAAAACTAATAGATACCCATTTGAGGGCTCGGTGAGAGCTTTCCAACGTTACTGACAGTTTGGTAAACTAAGCTATGATTTGTTCGTAGTAGGTAAAAGAAAAATCAGGGGTTTCTCTTTTAATAAGGCATTTTCCCTCCAATTTCACTCATTTTTATGTGGAGCTATGGTGAATGTAGAAAGGAGAGAAGGCCCTAAATCTTGCGATGGTCATAGCAGACAAACCGACCATTGGAATCAAGATTCGTCAGTTTTAGGTAAGAAGCCTAACCCTACTCTTTCTTTTCAGTGGATTGAAAGTTTAGATTAGGTCCCTAGGGCTCAGGAACAAACCCCTGCTCCTCTTCATGGCTGGGTCGCACTTTGGCAAAAAGTACGACCTGGGTAGCAGGTTTTGAGAAAAAAAGTACAACCTGTTAGGGAGGTGTTTTCCTGTGCTGTTTTTTGGCTAAGCACTAGGTTTGTATGATGAAATAAAGTCTTTCTTATCTGTACACTAACAAATATGATGGTTCTGTGTAGATATGGCAAATTTATGGATCAACTTGAGAGAGAGAGAGACCTGGGCACATTACGATCAGAGATCTGGGAGGATCAAAGTGTCCATAGTGCATTGGCTAGGTTTGGGGTTCTAAAGTTTGTGGAGAACCCTTTGATGAGAGCTGGAGAGCCTTTATGGGCTCGGATTGTCAGCTATTGGGATCCAAACCATGAGGTCTTTATAGTGCAGGGGCACCGGATCGAGTTGACGATCTAGGATATATATTTCCTAACTGGTCTCCCACCACTTGGGATGGTAGGGAATACTTAGCTAGTATTACCGTGGGGGTGAAATATCATAGAGTTTGTAGAGCGTCATTGTCGACCAGGTCTCCAAGTCAAGGGGACTCGGATACTGATCAGGGATTTGGAGAGGTTAGAGACCCATGCTGTGGCCGCAATGGTGCTGCGGATCCTAGGTAACCAGGCACTCCACCACATCACTGGAGGGCAGATGATGCTTCTGTAGAGCGTTTTGAGTGGGCCCAGATGATGCTGTCGTCATTGAAACGACATTTGTCGCTATGCATGCGGCAAGTGAACCATGAGTGTGCATATGGTACAGTTTTGTGCATTTTCTTCTTTGAGAAGATCCCTGTTAGCGCTTGAATCTACCTTAGGCTGAAATAAGGCAAAACTCAAGGCAACATCAAACCACGCTCAGCCTCGTAGCTAGCCCTACGAGGACAGGAGAGGGCTCTCTCCGGGTCAATCTCAATGAAAATATTCAAAGAGGCTTGAGATGACGATAAAAACAACTGATCTTAGGCTAGATAAACAAATAGGAAGGTTTGATTTTGATTTTTAGGTGTTTTTGTTGAAAAAAGGGGAAAGACAATTTTTGGGCTTGGGGATGAGGCCAATTTCTTGCAGAGTTCAAGTTGGGGCGAGGTAGGCAGCGGCTTTGATGTCTTGGATCAAGTGAATGGATTGAAAATATAGCTGAGGAGTTGAAGAGAGCAAGAGAGAACAAGGATCCTCTTCAAACTGAAGAAAAACATGTAAAACTAAACAAAAGTCTAAGGCAGAGCATCAGCATATCAATGAATTCTACCTCAATTACTCATTTGTTTAATTCAGAAGCATAGAGAAAGAAAATGGCATACATATAAAATTAATGAAACTTACAATAACATGGAGAAAAAAATCATCAAAACTCAGAAGCCACAAGGATCCCAACAAGTGCTGCAAAACTCTGGTCTTTCCTTTGCCAAAAACTGAAAATGGATATACAATGGAGTGCGAAACTATTTCCAATATTCCAACCAGTCCAACCCCTAAAAATGATTGAGAAAATACATCATATAGACCATCCTAACCCCTTCCAATGCCTCTAGGGTTCGAGCTCATCCTTCTAGGAGCTGTTTCAACCAATTCTAGACATGGAACTAAAATCTAGGCAGCCAAACAACTTACCTCTATATACTAGGAAACTGATCCATTCACTTAATTTTCACTTTTTAGTGAATGAATCCTCTAGAACCAGTAAGAACATGCCAAATTTACATCATAGCCACAAATTTACATCAATATAGATCAAAAATTACATCCAAAAGCAAAACTAGTCAAAACTGGGTGAATTTCTGAGCTGAAGAGTCCAAATGAGGCCAAATTTCTCTATGCACCGCGCTCAATTTCTCTATGCGTCATGCCACTTTGAGCCTATTTTTGAGGCACTTCCTGAAGTCCAAATAAAGCTCATGATAGCTCATTGGAAATTCATGTCTGTCTACTATCCAACCCAAGTCGAATTTCTAGATTTGGTGTCCATTTTCCCCTTCAAAAGTTCAATCTCCCAAGACTAGTTCCTACTGGTGCAAAAAGTGGCAGAAAGGCCATTTTTGGAGTGTTTTTGACCTTTAAGACCACCCAGAAATTCATGAAATCTCTCAGCCATTCCTGAGCATGCATAAATTTTCATAACAAATCCAAAAATATCAAGTTTTCCTCCAGAAGATGTCTCAATCATAAGTGCGCGTCGGGTGGCGCAACGCATCGGGCAGAAAAACCTGCGTTGTGACCAAAAATTCAAAAATGACAAAATTTTCTCCAAATTCCCTGAAATTTGGGCTGGAGATCCATAATCAAGTACCATGCTTAGCCAAAGAAGCTTCGGCCAAGTTTCAGAGTCTATCCTCCCTTTTTCGCCTCCTTAGTGTCCTCCTGGTGCATGCAGTTCAGTGGTGACTGTCTTGTTCAGATGATGTGTTGGTGTCCGTCATGGTGTTGAAAGTCTATGCCAATGATATGTTTATCTTGTTGAAAATGAGAAATGAATATTTGATGTCTTGGTCTCCAAGTGCCACAATATTGCCAAGTAGAAAGGGACTGTGTTAAATATAGGCAGCAGGTGTAGTGAACTGTGGGAGAAATAGGACAATGGGAAGCATGGGATTTCAATCAATTAGTAATTTTTCCTTTGAAGATTTAATAAACTTAGGGACAAGGGACAACCACTGCCCTTTTTGGAAGCTTAGGGTTTGGGGATTTTCAACAAGTGAGATGGAAAAGGGGAATGGAGGTGAAATGAAATGACATGAGTGTTTTGAAGTATATGAGAATAGAGGATTGACAATGATGATAATGATGGGGAAGAGACCATAGGTAGGAAATAGATATTTGGCACCAAATTTTTTTTTGAAACACCAATTCAAACCTCAAGGAGTAGTTTAAACAAGCTAATAGGGTTTACATTTTGACATTACAAATCCTCCTATTCCTTCTCTCAAACAACACCAAACATGAGTTTATGAACTTAATTGATCAAAAAACCAAGTCAATACAATAATTTCGAAGCAAATGTCAAAAAATTATGATTGCAGTCCTGTGCGCCGCGCACCAACCCAATGTGTCGCGCACAAACCCAATGCGCCGTGCCCACTTTTCTATGCGCCACGTCATTTTGAAGGAGGATTTTGGAGGCCTTTCCGATGTCCAAATTGGGCGTGTGATAGCTCGTTGGAAAGATATTTGAGTATAATTTCGAACCCACATGGAATATTTCAATTTGGAGTTCATTTACCCTATTAAAAATAAAATCTCCCAAGACTGGTCAAAATGAGCAGAATGAGGTTGCCTCAAGGAAGAGTGCTATTGCAGTCAACTTTTGAAGGTCTTCCTCAACTCAAAATGGAGCTCATGATAGCTCATTGGAAATATATTTCTGTCCATTTATCATTTGACTCATCAAGCAAGTCATTTTGCCAACCAAGCTAGGAGAAATCTTGATTTTCCCAAGGTCACTTCAGAGGTGCATAAATTCTCCCAAGGCGATTGTATTTTTGAAATTTCTATAAAACCATGATACTTGTGTAAAAAGTGAAGGAGTTTTTTCTTATTTTGCATGTTTTGGAAAAAAACCTCTCTCAGTTTTCCAAAATTCATCTTTAATGGCTCTGAAATATCATTTTAGTGAAACTTATCTCAACGTGTGGAACAAGGGATTTGTCGAAATGAAGCGAAATGAAGGGGATAAGGGGCTTCTAAATTCTTGAGAAAATTTGGGAATTAGGGAGGGATGTTAAGAAGTAGGGGAAAGTGGAATTTCAGAGATTGAGTGAGGGGAAGGGGTCCAAAAGGGCAAAACACATGCCTAGCCTAGAAAATTGCCAAGTTGTAGCAAGAAACTAGGGTTTGTGCGAAAATGAGGAATTTGGGGGATCTCAGTGATGGGAAGTGTTTAATCAGGTACATTAAGGATAGGGGAAGGTGTATGAACATCAGGATACAATTTTTTATGATGATTTGACCATCCAAGAGCAATTACCTCCAAAACCCTAGGAGAGGGAAATGGACCTTACCAAGGCACAACTGAAGCATGAACAAGGTGTAAAATGACCCATTGGAACCTAACATGATGATGAAAACCCTCTGAATGATGGTACACTCAGCTGAATGGTGACATGGACCGACATTTGGACAAATTTGACAAGAGTAAAAGCAAACCCTAGACCTAATACCTAGTGACCAAATTTTGCTTGAAGACTCACTGAAATGACAAAATTTGACCTTGACACCTTAAAATTACATTGTAAGAGCATGTCTGATCACTGGAGGAAAGCTGCAAAGGCTGACATTAACAATCCCGACACTTCGATCTCACATACAGCTCCAAGATGGGGGCCCAAGAGAACCTAGGATTCCCTAGTGGAGTCACCAACTGTTAGTATGAATCTTAATTCCAAGCGTACGAAAAAATACCACTTTAGCTGTGCATAACCAATAGCCCTGACAGAAAATATGGCTGCCAATATCCTCAGATCTACAGTTCGGTGATCAAGATAAATGTTGCAAAAATATAAATGTATGCATTAGAAGACATTAAGTATAAAAAACAATATTTACTCCATGCATCTAATAGACAAGACAATAATATTTTGAATGATTTTTGTATTATGGGCACCTGGGAGGAAAACACAAAAGGGTGTTACCAATTCTCCTCAATGGGATGGATTCTTGTAAGTCCTCAGCACTTTAGATCTAAAACTTCTCTCTCTTGATGGTGTATAAAAACCAGACAAAAAATGTTAGCAAAATATGACTATGATGGTGGATCAATAGTCAGACCAAAAGTATAGATCCAGAGTGATCTTTATGCAACAAAAGGTGGTAAATGAATGGGAAAACCCTTCTTTTTATAATAAAATATTGAGTTAGTCTAGATATTGGTGCATAATTAAAATATTATTAACCAAATCAAGATCCAACTTTTATGGAATATTTTATTATATTTGTTGGAGGGAAAAGGAATTTGACTTGGGTCAAATCCCTTTATTTGTAAATAATAAATAAATAAATGATTTATTTATCGTTTTAAGGATGTGGTTGAGTAATAATCCAATAAATAATGATTTATTTAATTTTTTATGGGTGATTTAGTCACATTTAACAAAGAATATTATTTAAATAAGGTTTAAATAATTATTATTTAGAAAATAATAAGATAAATAATGATTTATCTAATTAATTTCCTTGTTTTGGGTTAAATATAACCAAGAATATTAATTAAACTATTGTTTAACTAATTATTCCTTGAGGAAAATAAAACAAACATATATTTATTTAATATTTTCTCATGGGGTTTCCTGTTCATACCATAAACAACTTAATAAATGTGGTTTACTAAGTTATTTTCATAGTGAAAGCGATTTTACTTAGGGTAAAATTGGTCTTACATGGTGTACTTGGGTCCATCTAATGATAATAGGTTAGATGACCAAAAAATGGCAAGGTTACCCTTAACCTTAACCTTAACCTGAATAAACCCTTAAGGTTAGGGTAAAGTTAAAGTTAAGGTCAAGGTCAACGTTAAGGTTAAGTTAGGTTAAGGTAAGGTTATGGTTAGGTTAAGGTTAAGGTTAAGGTTAGGTTAAGGTTAAGATAAGGTTAAGCTTAAGGTTAGGTTAAGGGTAAACTCAAGGTTAAGGTAAGGGTAAGGTTAAGGTTACGCTAAGGTAAAGGTTATGTTTAAGGTTAGGGTTAAGGGTAAAATCAAAGTTAAGGTTAGTTTAAGGTTCAAGTTACAGGTTTAGTTAGGTTAAGGTTATGTTAAGGTAAATTTTAAGGTTAAGGTTATGTTAAGGTAAATGTTATGGTTAGGGTTAGATTTAAGGATAAAGTCAAGGTTAACGTTAGGTTAAGGTTATGGTCAAAGTGAGGGTTATGTTATAGTTAAGGTCAAGGTTAAGGTTAGGTTAAGGTTAAGGTTAGGTTAAGGTTAACATTAAGGGTTTGGTTAAGGTTAAGGTTATAGTTAAGGTCAAGGTTAAGGTTAAGGTTATGGTTAAGGTTAAGGTTAAGGTTAGGTAAAGGTTAATGTTAAGGGTAGGTTATAATGAAGGTTAATGTTAAGACCCATAACCTTAAACCTTAACCTTAACCTAACCTTAAATTTAACCTTATCTTAACCTTAAGCTTAAGCTTAACCTAATCTAACCTTAACCTTAACCTTACCTTAAGCTTACCTTAACCATAACCTTAACCTAACCTTAACCATAACCTTAACCTTGACCTTAACTATAACCTAACACTAACCTTGACCAAACCCATAACATTAAACTTAACCTTCATGTAACCTTAACCTTAACTAAACCCTTAACCTTAACATTAACATTAACCTTAACCATAACCTTACCCTAACCATAACCATAACCTTACCCTTAACCTTGACCTTTACCTTAACCTCAACCTTGACCTTAACCTTAACCTTATCTTACCCTTAACCTAACCCTAAACTTGACCTTTAATTTACCCTTAGCCTAACCTTAACCTTAACCTTAACCTTAACCTGACTAAAATCATAACCTTAACCTTAACCTAACCTTAACCTTGACCTTAACTATAACATAACCCTAACCTTGACCAAACCTTAACCTTAACCTTAACCTTAACCTTCCCATAACGTTAAACTTAACCTTAACCATAACCTAGCCTTAACCTTGACCTTAACTATAACCTAACCCTAACCTTGACCAAACACTTAACCT
This sequence comes from Pinus albicaulis, assembly GCA_034641835.2. NCBI lineage: Eukaryota > Viridiplantae > Streptophyta > Pinopsida > Pinales > Pinaceae > Pinus > Pinus albicaulis. Next base: position 4,704,342 of record CM076584.1, read on the forward strand.
TAACCTTAACCTTTACCTAACCTTAACCTTAACCTAACCATAACCTTACCCTAACCTTAACCCTAACCATAACCTTAAATTTACCCTTAACCTAACCTTAACCTTAACCTAACATCAACCATAACCTTAACCTAAAATTAATGTTAACCTTACCCTTAACCTTATCTTAACCTTACATTAACCATAACCTTAACCTTGACCTTAACTATAACCTATCCCTAAGCTTGACCAAACCCTTAACCTTAACCTTAACCTTAACTTTACCCTTAACCTAACCTTAACCTTAACTAATCCCTTAACCTTAACCTTAACGTGAACCTTAACCCTAATCTTAACCTTAACCTAACCTTAGCCTTGACTTTACCCTTAACCTTAACCCGACTAAACCTGTAACCTTAACCTTGACCTTAATTATAACCTAACCCTAATCTTACCCTTGACTTTAACCTTAACTTAACCTTAACCTTGATTTTACCTAACCAAAGTTAAGTTTAAGGTTGAGGTTAAGGTAAAGGTTAAGATAAGCTTAAGGTTAAGGTTATAGGTTTAGTCAAGTTAAGGTTAAGTTTAAGGTTAAGGTTAACGGTTTGGGAAGGCTAAGGTTAAGGGTACGATAAGGTTAAGGTTAAGGTTAAGGTTAGGTTAAGGTCAAGGTCAAGGTCAAGGTCAAGGTTAATGTTGAGGTCAAGGTTAAGGGTAAATTTAAGGTCAAGGTTAGGGTTAGGTTATAGTTAAGGTTAAGGTTAGGTTAAGGGTAAAGTCAAGGTTAAGGTTAAGGTGAAGGTTAATGTTACATAGCATTTTTTCACCGTCCCTGCAATCCCTCATCCTGTACATTGGAGGACTATTCTCGTGACCTGTGAATAGTAAAATGTCCTGAAACCACCTTCATGGCATCCTCTTGCATAAGGAGAAACATTCTCCTGAAGAACATTTCCTCTGAAAAACCTTAAAAACAGATGTTTTAGCCTTGGTGCAACTAGCCAGTTCATCCCTCGCACCAATGGGGGAAATCCACACTAGAGGGCATGCCAACTGGTGCATTGTCCCTGTGTTTCACTCCCGCCAAGCTTATTAAGGGATGTTTTTAAAAATAAATGGTGGAAGTTTGATTCTAAGAAACTCCAGAATGAATCATCAAAAGGAGTTGAATGGTTTGGCTCCGGATCTCCATGTATAGGAAGTGGTTTTCCACCTATCATGAAACCTTCCTAAGAGATAGGGCCTATCCCATGATTATAGGGATCCCAACTCCCCTTCCTCCATCTATAAAGGCTTGCCCTCTCCATTTCCAAGATAGCTAAACAGTACGGCCAAGGGTTGAAGATAAGTCCAAGAGCTGAACTCTTGGGAGATGAACTTGTAGGAAGGAAACTATAGTTGGGAAACTATTGAGAGCTAAGCTGAAGAGAATCCCGTAAGAGAGAGAGCTTCGTCCAGATTCCCGACAGGCTTTTTTGAGACACACTCCACTGCAAGCCCTGCTAAAGGAAGATCATAGCATCAAAGCATTTGGTTGTAATCTCTCTTTTGTCATTTATAATATAAGCAACTCTGATTTTGGTTCCATTCATGTGTTCATTTATTTACGTAATGTAATGAATTGTATCCTCTCTAACTGATATATAGTTAGATTCTTTAGATTTTACGTTGTCCGTCGTTGTTTCCTTGCATGTGTACAAGTTTTCAAACGTGTCGAATGGAAGGATTGTGATATGTCAAGCGAGGGAAGGGAAACATCATCTTTTCTCCAACGACAACTGCGTGGGATTTAAGGTAGGCTACTCATCACGATATTTGTCTTTTTTGTAACTAGGAACCAATGTCATTGCATGACTTGATTGTTTCTAGACCCAATCTGGGCTAGTGGGATCACCTCTGTCCGTAGAGGGGATTTACCTCCTCGACAAACTGGCGACTCCACTGGGGAGTCAGTTGGAGTTAGTCTTTCCTCTTTTGGTTGTTTTTGGCTTTTGATTGATTTATTTTCTCTTCTGGTTTGCCTCCTTTGGTGTCAAACCCCTGTTTAGCCCCCAGAAGACCCGATCTAGTCTTTGTTTGTCCTTTTTCATCTTTTCCCATAGTAAACTCGATTGGCGCGGTTTACCACTTAATAGTCGAGCCGACTGGCACTAGTTGCTAGTTAGGCCCCTGTGCCAATGCTTTTTTGGTGCAGATTACAGCCAAACAGGCGTTCCAACTCTGTTTGTTGTTAGGTTTTGCTTGCTTTTGGGCTCTCTGAGCTTGATTTTAGGTCTTGGTGTCATTTTTCAGAATGATTGAGTGCCTTGAAGTTATTGTTGACTGTGTTTGGTCCTTGTCCTCTGGTTCTTTTCCCTTTACTATCAGTTTTTCATTCTAGCCCTAGGGCTTCTAGGTGCTTCAATGGGTTGAGCCTCCTGTGGGAGTTTTGGGTCCTTGCTTTCCCATTCAACTTCATTTTCACTTCTTTGCATTCGTTTTGCTGGATTCCATGGTATCATTGTGTTAGTTGAGTTATTTTTCTCTCTTTCATTCAAGTTTCACTTTGTCTCACTCCAAACCTAGATTACATGATTTGTGTGAGTCTTTTTCGAGATTCTTCTTCACTTGGAGGGATTTCGTCATCAGTTTGAGTCTTGATTGTGTCCATTTGTATTGAGTGAACTTGTTTGTTTCAGCTCTCTCACTGTCATTTCTCGAATTGGTTTTTTCATTAGTTTTTTTCATTCATTTAGTGCATTTGCTCTAAAATATTAAAAAATACAAAAACAAATTTCTTTGCATTTTGATTAGCCTAGTGAAAATTGAAAGCTCTTTCACATTACTAGTGTTATATAACTCCAAGAGAGAAGTTTTCTAGTTTCATTAGCTTGCATTGGAAACCGTAGTGGATTTTTTTGTGCCTTTCTTTTTGTTGTCATTTGAAAAGCTCTCAACTCTCCCGTAGATAGCTCTCCATTGAACAGAATGATGTTTTGTGGCATGTAGTTTGCATTTAGAGATTTTTATGAGATCCAACATTCGATAGGCCCTGAAAATTGAAACATAATTTAAGATCAAATTTAAAATTTAATCAATAAACCTAAGGAAGTATTGAAACTTAATGCTCACATTTAGTGGTCTAGGCTAGTGACATGTTCCAGTGTCATTAAACCTAGTAGATGTCATTTTCCATCTGGCTTTAGACAGCACTAGTACGGACTGGTGCTCCTCATATCGTCGAGTATATAAAGGGAGACCCCTTTTCGATTGCAATCCTTTATCCATAGGAAGCCGATTCTGTCGCCTCTTACCCTTGATACACCGAACACAGCATTCAGAGAGATTACATGCATGTACATTAAGTCCTTGGCTGATCTCTCTTTCATTTTTACCAAGGTGTATATGGCAGTTCACGGATATTTGGTACACCCATTTACCTAGATTACCAAAGCAGTCACTTTGATCTTTACTGACTCTTTTAACTGAAAAGATCATCAGGCTCTTGTCCTTTCAAGATCGTGTCCAACCTAAAAGTGATAGAATCACCTTTTGCTTGTTTCTTAACTCTTAAAATATGAAACAACAAAGTTTGGTTTCAATGTCTTAAAAATTAATCGTCCACGAAATATTCCTAGTTAGAATTTTTTTTCCTTACTATTTTATTTCAAGGTCGTTCTCGATGGCAAATTTTCCGGAGTTTTCCAACCAAGGAATCCCCTCCGAAGGGAATCCTGGTCCTTTTCCTGCTTTTGGGAATGTTGGTGCTCCTTATATGGCAACGTTGTCCGTTCATGGGTTAACTGTTGGGTTGCCTGTTTGGTTGTTTTCAACCTCTTTGGTCCTGAATGTCCCGGCTATTGTACCATCCACTCCTCCACCTAAACAATATCATGTTGCTTCTAAAGTGGACCTCTCCCCTTCTTCTCCTGTTTCTGTGTCCTCCTCTTCTACTTCTCCTACTGAAATTTTGGATTCGAGTAACCAGGTGGCTAAGAAGAAGAAGAAGAAGACCAAGAAGAAGAAGTCCGATAAGAGAGAGGCTAAGGCTGCAACTATTGTTTCTAAAAAATTTACTCTTGATAAACCTTCCAACCCTCCGTGGAAAGTTAAGTTCCCTTGCATGTTGTGCCAGGGAAACCATCTTCTTCAAGATTTCCCTGGAATTCCCAAGGTGCTTGAAGTATGGTCCAACAGTCGCCTATCATTGCCTTTGGCTTCTAGGAGTCAGGTTGGGGGCACGTCTTCAGTTGGTGTTGGTAAAGCTCCTAAGAAGCAGGGTAATCTTACCAATCCATGTAAGTTGTGTGAAGGGCATCATCCCATTCACCTTTGTCTGTACATGGATGAAGCCAAGAGAGTGTTGGACAACTTTATTGTTTCTTCACCCTCCCTTCTGACTGGTTACCAGAAAATTTCTTTGATTCCTCCGCTAGTTGATTCCACGATTAGTCAATAGTCACCATTGCTTGATTCCACTCCCCCAGAAATTCACCATCATGAATCCATCCCTGGCCAACCATTGGTCACGGGACTAGTTGAGCTGGCCCTGCCTGTGGTGCACCAGGTCTTTTCTGTTGAGAGTGGATCTCATCCCCCTCATGTTCTTCTCGTTTCATCAAATTCTTCAGACTTGGAGAAAGTTTCTTCTGTCCTTGTAGTTCAAGAAGCTTCTCCCCCTACTCCCAAGATGGAGATCGAGGAAGATGCTCCTCTTGCTCCGGTAACACTGAGGAAAAACCATCTCAGTGCGATGGTACCCCCTCCAAGTAGTTTGGTTTCTTCCTTCGATTGGGATCGATTTGCAGGTTATCGCCTCTTCTTATGTTCCCTTTGAGATCATGGTACAGGCCTCCCATCTGGTCGTACTCGGTACCATTATAGATGAAGGCGCGTCTGTTGGTATTTTATCTTCAACTACTTGGCAAGATTTTGGTTCACCTCCGCTTATGCCTATTACCTAGAATCTGTTGGCTTTTAACATAGGAACTAGTCAACCATTAGGGATCCTTCCAAAGTTGCCTATTAATTTTGGAGGGAAAAATGTCCATATGGATGTGATCGTTGTTCCTGGCCCCTTGGAATTTAATTTACTCTTGGGCTGCGATTATACTTATGCCATGGGAGTGCTTGTCTCCTCCATCTTTCGTGTGATGTGTTTTCCGCACCAAGGTCGGATCATGACCATCGATTAGCTTACATTATTTGGTCCTAATATGGCAACTAGTCCACCGTCATCCATACCAGATATTTATCCACAGGTTGTGTCATCCCCGCCGCATGTCAATTATGTGGCTACCTATCCCGTGCTCACATTCAGTGATAGTGTCGTTGTGCATCAGGTGCTGGGGCATTGGGTCCTGATTTCCGAGATGTTGTTCTCCCATCCAGTGTGGAACTCTTGGAAGCCATGACTTCTTATTCATCACAATGAGTTGTCTTCAGAGCATAGTTCGTTTTCTTGTGTCAATCTCCTTAAAAAATGAAACAAGGGTTTTCGGAGCAGAGTTCATTTTCTTGTGTCAAGATCCTTAAAAAATGAAACAAGGTCGTCGAAGCAGAGTTCGCTTTCCTGTGTCAAACTCCTTAAAAAATGAAACAAGGTCATCAGAGCATAGTTAGTTTTCTTGTGTCAAGCTCCTTAAAAAATGAAACAAGCTCATCGGAGCAAGGTTCATTCTCTTGTGTCAAGCTCCTTAAAAAATGAAACAAGGTCTTTGGAGCATAGTTTGTTTTCTTGTGTCAAGCTCCTTAAAAATTGAAACAAGGGTTGTCAGAGCAAAGTTCATTTTCTTGTGTCAAGCTCCTTAAAAAATGAAACAAGGTCATCGGAGCAGAGTTCGTTTTCTTGTGTCAAGCTCCTTAAAAAATGAAACAAGGTTGTCGAAGCATAGTTGATTTCCTTGTGTCAAGCTCCTTAAAAAATGAAACAAAGTGTTCCGAGGATAGTTTGTCTTATGTATCAACCTCGTTAAAAAATGAAACAAGTTCATCTAAGGATATTTATTTTAATGTGCCAACATCATTAAAATAATGAAACACTTTCCTGTTCAATTCAAGTCTTTGATAAGATCTCGTAAAATCCCAGTTGAGTCTTTCTCTTGATCTTGTAACTTGAACCTTCACTCCATCTACCTTTCATATGGATTGAAGCTTGGGGATCATGTACCTCGAATTGAGTCATCATGTTGGGGGCATGCTTAAGTTTTCAAGCATAGTTTTTTTCTGTTTCAAGCTTGTGTAAAGATGAAACCGGTTTCAAGCATAGTTTATATTTGTTTCAAGCTTGTGTAAAAATGAAACCAACTTCAAGAAGAGTTTTTTGATTTCAAGCTTATGTAAAAATGAAACCTTTCCCATTCTACATCTCATGATTTCCATTTTATCAGCCTGTTTTTCCAGATGAGCCTTGGTTTTCATATTCCACTGTCACTATCTACTTGGCTGATCATATGCCTTCAATTGGTTGTTTTACCCATTCCTGAGGAACTGCTGTGATGAGTGGTCTTGTTAGCTAGCCTCTTGACATTTACTTGTTCTGAGCAGTTCCACCATCATCGGAACCAGTAGCTACCTTTAATACCACTCGTTCCTCTAGGAGGAGTCAAATTTTAGCTCTTTGATGACTCTCTAAAACTGAAAATATTGCCGAGTCACTTGTCATTTTGAGCTTGTTAAATTGGCTGCGAAACGACATCTACCCAGTATACATTTACCCCTTTTTCGGGTTGGGATAGATTATTTACTAAAAAGTAATACCCTAGCCTATCGTGACTAGGAGGTTCTCTCAGACATAGTTTTCTACCTTTTCGAATCTACGAGACTATCTATGAAAAGGGACTATTGGAGTTTTATTTTCCGCTGTCTTTTAAAACTCTCTAAACATGAAAAGACGCCGAGTTCTTTCTTTGTCAGACTCGTTAAAAATGATGACATTGGACTCCGTCATAATGACTTCACTCGAGTTCCTCCTTTCTAGGGCTCGTTAAATGTACTAGTTTGGATTTTTCCGAAGGAAAAAATAATATGACAAGAATATGGTATCCTCTTCAAGCTTGTGTAAAAATAAAGAGGTACTCGCCAGAAATGGTGGGGGAAAATGGAACCAGTATCACCGTTGTGTAGGTAGTATGTCACTCTTGAACATGGCACTTATCTGCATTCATGTCAGGTTGGGGACATCTCATCTCATTCTCTGCTTGCCTCTGTGGTTTTGGGTAATCTCTTTTGACCACTCATCTGCTCTTTTCCACGTCATCATGACCTCAGATCCTTTGATGTCAAATACTGCCAAATCCAGTTTCGTGCTGCCGATATGTTCAAGAGAAGTTGGCCTCTGCAGTTTTCAACCACCCTCCGTTTCACTACTGATCTTGATTCGTAAACATCATGTTCCTCTGTCTCGTGTTGATGATGTGGGAAACACTATGGCCCACCTTCGATCAAGGTCACTTCCTGTCGACTTCATCTCATTATCTAGGAAGCTGATCTAGAGACTCCCTTTAGGTACCTTGGAACCTACATGCCTCAATGGCAGGTTCTTCGCATTTGATGCAAGGTTTTCATTGTTGGCCTTCGATTGGATGATTCTGCGGGTGTTCAACGCCAACTCACTGTTCACATTTGGTGGATTGTACCTATATCCTCATTATTGGCGGTTCCTCTTGCATCTGTTAACAACTTTCATTATTGGCTGTTAATGAGACAATGTTCTTGCATGTTTGACTTCAGCTCACTTATTCACATGCTCAGACTTGTACTCTGTTCAGGTCGAGATGGAGTGCAAGACCTTGGATTTTGTTTGATAAAATCCAGGTTGCAGATTCTTTGTGGATTATCATGATTAGTTACATGACTCATTTAATTGGATGGTTGCGACCATACCTGATTCTACTTGTTGATATTTCTTTGTTGGATGGTTGCGTCCATACCTTGGATCCCAGTTATTGTACACTCTCTTATGGATGGCTACGCCCATACCACATATCATGTATCAGAGATATCAACTGTATTTGTATTTGCAGGTCTTCTGACGATAGTGTTTTCATAAAGCATTTCACCCCTCCCTCTCTCTCTGACCTCATGCTTTAGGGGGAATCTGTTACACAAAATTTTGTCACCGTCCCTACAATCCCTCATCCCATACATTGGAGGACTATTCTCGTGACCTGTGAACAGTAAAATTTCCTTAAACCACCTTCATGGCATCCTCTTTCATAAGGAAAAACATTCTCCTGAAGAACATTTTCTCTGAAAAACCCTAAAAACAGATGTTTTAGCCTTGGCGCGACTAGCCAGTTCATCCCTCGCGCCAATGGGGGGAATCCACACTAGAGGGCGCGCCAACTGGTGCTTTGTCCTTGTGTTTCACTTGCACCAAGCTTATTAAGGGATTTTTTTTAAAACTAAATGGTGGAAGTTTGATTCTAACAAACTCCATAATGAATCATCAAAAGGAGTTGAGTGGTTTGGCTCCAGATCTCCATGTATAGGAAGTGGCTTTCCACCTATCATGGAACCTTCCTAAGAGATAGGGCCTATCCCATGATTATAGGGATCCCAACTCCCCTTCCTCCATCTATAAAGGCTTGCCCTCTCCATTTCCAAGCTAGCTGAACAGTACAGCCAAGGGTTGAAGATAATTCTAAGACCTGAACGCTTGGGAGCTGAACTTGTAGGAAGGAAACTATAGATTGGAAACTATTGAGAGCTAAGCCGAAGAGAATCCTATAAGAGAGAGAGCTTCATCTAGATTCCTGACAGGCTTTGTTGAGACGCACTTTTCTACAAGCCCCACCGAAGGAAGATCATAGCGTCAGAGCATTTGGTTGTAATCTCCCTTTTGTCATTTATAGTATAAGCGACTCTGACTTTGGTTCCATTCATGTGTTCATTTATTTACGTAATGCAATGAATTATATCCTCTCTTACTGATATATAGTTACATGCTTTAGATTTTACGTTTTACGTCATTGTTTCCTTGCATGTGTACAAGTGCTTGGACGTGTCGAATGGAAGGATTGTGATCTGTTAAGTGAAGGACGAGAAACATCATATTTTCTCTAATGACAACTACGTGGGATTTGAGGTAGGCTACTCATCACGATCTTTGTATTTTTTGTAAGTAGGAACCAACGTCATTGCATGACTTGATTTTTGCTAGACCCAATCTGGGCTAGTGCGATCACCTCTGTCCGCAGAGGGGATTTACCTCCTCAATAGTTAAGGGTAAGGTTAAGGTTAAGGATTACTCCTTGAATTTACCCTTAACTTAACCGTAACCTTCACTATAACCTAACCCTAACCTTGACCAAACCCTTAACTTAACCTTAACCTTAAGCTTAAGCTTCCCATAACCATAACCTTAACCTTAACCTTAACCTTCACCTTAAGGGTAAGCATTGGTCAAGGTTAGGGTTAGGTTAAGGTTAAGGTTAACGTTAAGGTTAAGGTTAATGTTAAGGGTTTGGTTAAGGTTAAGGTTAAGGCTAAGGTTTAAGGTTAAGGGTAAAGTTAAGGTTAAGGTTAAGGGGTTAAGGTAAATTCAAGGTTAAGGTTAAGGTTAAGGTTAAGGGGGTAAGGTCAAGGCGAAGTTTAAGGTTAAGGTTAAGTTAAGGTTAAGGTTCGGTTAAGGTTAAGGTTAAGGTGAAGGTTATAGTTAAGTTAACATTAAGGTTAAGGGTAAAGATAAGGTTATGGTTAAGGTTACATTAAGGGTAAAGTCAAGGTTAAGGTTAGGATAAGCTTAAGATTAAGGTTCTGGTTAGGATAAGGTTAAAATAATATTAAGGGTAAGGTTAAGGTTAAGGTTGGGCTAAGGTTATTCTTAAGTTAAGTTTAAGTGTAAATTTAAGGTTAAGGTTAAGGTTAGGTTAACTATAACCTTAACCTTGACGTTGACCAAACCCTTAACCTTAACCTTAAGCTTAACTTTAACCTTCCCCTAACCTTAACCTTAACCTTAACTCTTAACCTTAACCTTACCCCCCTAGCCTTAACCTCAACCATAACCCTAACCTTGACAAAATTCTTAACCTTAACCTTAACCTTAACCTTAACATTAACCTTGACCTTAACGTTAAAGTAACCTTAACCTAACCTAACTCTAACCTTGACCAAACCCTTAACCTTAACTTTATCCTTAACCTAAAATTAACCTTAAGTATAACCTAACCCTAACCTTGACCAAACCCTTAACCTTAACCTTAACCTGACTAAACCCATAACCTTAACCTTAACCTTACCTTAACCTGACTAAACCCATAACCTTAACCTTAACCTTACCTTAACCTTAACCTTGCCTTAACCTAACTTTGACCTTAACCTTCCCCTAAACCTAACCTTGAACAAACCCTTAACCTCAACCTTAACCTTACCTTAACCTTCACCTTAACCTTCACCTAACCTTAACCTTAACCTTAACCTAACCTTAAACTTAACCTTAACCTTAACCAAACCCTTACCCTTGACTTTAACCATAACCGTAACCTTAACCTTAACCTAACTAAACCCGTAACCTTAACCTTGACCTTATCCTAACCTAACCTTAACCTTAAAATTAATCTAACCCTAACCTTGATCAAGCCCTTAATCTTAACTATAACCTAACCCTAACCTTGACCTTCACTTTACCATTAACCTTGACCTTAAACTTAACCTAACCTTAACCTTAACTTTACCCTTAACCTAATTTTAACCTTATCCTAACCTTAACCTTGACGTTACCCTTAACCTAACCTTAACCTTGACCTTAACTATAACCTAACCATAACCTTGACCAAACCTTAACCTTAACCTAATCTTAACCTTAACCTAACCATAAACTTAACCTAACCCATAACCTTACCCTTAACCTAACCTTAACCTTGACCTTGACCAAAACCTTAACCTAAACTTAACCTTAGCCTTAACCTAACCCTAACCAATGATAAGGTTAAGGTTAAGGTTAGGTTAAGGGTAAAGTTAAGGTTAAGGTTAAGGTTTTGTCAAGGTTAGGGTTAATTTATAGTTAAGGTTAAGATAAGGTTAAGGTTAAGGTTAAGATTAAGGTTAAGGGTAAGGTTAGGTTAATGGTAAAGTTAAGGTTAAGGGTAAGGGTAAGGTTAAGGTTAAGGTTAAGGTCAAGGTTAGGGTTAAGGTTAAGGTTAGGTTAAGGGTAAAGTAAAGGTTAAGGTGAAGGTTAAGGGTAAGGTTAAGGTTAAGGTTACGGGTTTAGTTAGGTTAAGGTTAAGGTTAAGGGTTTGGTAATGGTTAAGGTATGGTTATAGTGAAGGTTAAGGTTATGTTAAGGGTAAAGTCAAGGTTAAGGTTAGGGTAAGGTCACGGTTAAGGGTAAAGTCAAGGTTAAGGTTATGTTAAGGTTAAGGGTAAAGTCAAGGTTAAGTTAAAGTTAAGGTTAAGGTTGGGTTAAGGTTACGGTTAGGTTGAGGTTAAGATTAGGTTAAGGTTAAGGTTAATGTTAAGGATTTGGTCAAGGTTAATGTTAGGTTATCGTTAAGGTCAAGGTTAAGGTTAAGGGTAAAGTAATAGTTAGGTTAAGGTTAGGTTAAGGTTAATATAAGGTTAAGGTTAAGGTTTTGTTCAAGCTTAGGGTTAGGATATAGTTAAGGTTAAGGTTAAGTTTAGGTTAAGGTTATGGCTAAAGTTAAGGTTAAGGTTAGGTTAGGGGAATGTTAATGTTAAATTTAAGGTTAAGGTTAAGGGTTTGGTAAAGGTTAGGGTTAGGTTATAGTTAAGGTTAAGGTTAAGGTTAAGGTGAAGGTTAAGGGTAAGGTTAAGGTTAACGTTACGGGGTTAGTCAGGTTAAGATTATGACTTTATTCAAGTTAAGGTTAAGGTTATGTTAAGGTTAAGGTTAAGGTTAGGGTAAGTTTAGGGTAAGGTTAAGGGTTAAGGTTAAATTAGCCTTAACCTTAACCTTAACCATAACCGTAACCTTAACCTAACCTTAACCTTAACCTTAACTTGACTAAACCCATAACATTTACACAACCTTAACCTTAATCTTAACCTTCCCATAACCATAGCATTAACCTTAACCTTGACCTTACCCTAAACCTTAACCTTAACCTTACCCCATTAACCTTAACCTTTACCTAACCTTAACCTTATCCTAACCTTGACCTTAACTATAACCGAACCGTAGCCTTGGTAAGTTCAAGGTTAAGGTTAAGGTTATGGTTATGGGAAGGTTAAGGTTAAGGTTAAGGTTAAGCGTTTGGTTAAGGTTAGGTTTAAGTCATAGTCAAGGTCAAGGTTAAGGTTAGGTTATGGTTAAGGTTAGGGTTACGAGTTTAGTCAGGTTAAGGTTAAGGTTAAGGGTAAAGCCAAGGTGATGGTTAGGTTAAGGTTAATGTTAGGGTTAAGGTTAAGGTTAAGGTTAGGGTTAGGGGAAAGTTAAGGTTAAGGTTAAGGTTAAGGCTAAGGTTAGGTTAAGGTTAAGGGTTAAGGTTAAGGTTACGGGTCTTAACCTTAACCTTAACCTTAACCTTCACCCTTAACCTTAACCTTAACCTTAACCTTAACCTTAACTATAACCTAACATTAAGTTTGACCTTAACTATAACCTAACCTTGACCTTGACCTTAACCTTGTTAGGTCCCTGTAATTTCAGCAGATTGGAAAGTCTAAAGCTACAGGCAGAACATTTGAACCACTTTGTGATTCTAGGATCTAGCCCTCCTGAATCCAGAGAGGGATCTATCTATAAGTGCAAATATTGATTTATCTTTAAGGCTTTTGAAATATGATATTAGGCTAGTTATGAAGAACAAGGTTTTTTTTTTGTTTTGGTTGGGCAAAGATATGTGAAGGTGAAGGAAGTCTAAATGAAGGGTGAAGGTGAATGCAAGTGAAGGAATGATTCAGCTAAGAAGATAGGCTAGAAGCAACTTCAATCCATTGGGCTATGGAGTCATAATTTGATTTAATTGAAACATCAAGTCCAAAAAGTTTACCACGGGGCAAGTCATCTACGCCTTAGGATCTCTTAGATTAAATGATGAAATGGAACATCAAAGTGTTGTGAAGGTGGAAAAAGCTAATAATTTCAACAACGATTTACTAACTTTCCAAACAAGAAAATATTTTTAAAGTAATTGTTTGAAACCAGCCAAAGGATAGGGCTAAGCTAACTTACTGAGCAAACAATCCAGTAATCCACATGACTACTTTCAGAAAGGATGAAAACAAAAAAGACAAACATAAGAGTGACTTAATATCAAGTAAGATACCATTGAAATCTAGACTTGCTTTCATCATACTCTAAGGGAAATTTTCAAGACAAACTGTTGGAGAAGAAACTAGAGGACGGCTAACCATAGACTTCCCTAATTCAATATCTACTTATCATGTAATGAAGATCTGATTCAAGAACAATGTTTAAAGTTTTGGACAGTAAGACATGGGCTCACCAACATTCCTTAACTGTTTTAGACTGTATTAAATCATTCTCAAATACACAATTGGAAGAAAACATACAGATAAAGCTTATCAGTAAGAGTAGGGTACCTTTAACAGTAAATCATGGCTCTATAATTGCTGTTCTTTATTAGAGAAAGTGAACAGTACGAAAAACATGAAGGAAGACAATTTAAATTAAGAAAAACATCACCATTAATGTAGACCAGGATCCCATAGAATTTGGCTCGTATATTAATGTTCAAACCAGTACAATCTTCAAGTCCAAAAAGGTCTCAACAACTCAGAAAAATTTCTCTTCTCAGCTTATGTATCTTCAATTACAAAACAGAGCTTTAGCAGCTTCAGAAAACTATTTACATGCTACAGATATCCAGAGACCAACCTATATCTCATCTTCTACAGAAGTATTTATAGAAGAAATGAGGAGGTGGGATGAGAGAAAAGATCTCTAGGCTCAATTAATATAGTATAATGCTTCTTGGCCTTTGAAGAGCTCAATGGAAAATATTTTAGATATTTCCTCTGTATTAATGGGTTTTATTAAGTATTCGATCTTCTTAGCAGAGTTTTTTGACTTTATAACTCTTCATGCAGGGTTTGAAATAACTCTAGCCTCTTTTAAACAAAATATCACTGACAAGGCAATAACTATGCCTTCTTTGATTGCTTTGAGACCGCAAGTGGCGCTTTAGGTAGCTAGAGAGGATTCAATTGGACTTTGATGTGGCAGTGGAGGCTTCTCAGATTGATAAATGGCTTTGTCTTTCTCTAAAACACCTTTAATTTACTTGAGATCTGTGTGTTAGGTTTGATCAGGCTTAAGCGGTGTCTTCCGGTCTTCATGATTTCTTTAACTATGGATTAGGCTTTTGATTCGCTAAATTTATGCCTTAACCCTTCAAAATTATGTTTAAACCTCTAACTCTTCACTTCTGATTTGATTTCATGCTGTCAAACTGATACTCTTTGGCTGGGATATTTGTTGTGTTTTCATTGTTGTTGCAGGCACGTAGAGGGTTGTATAATGGCATCAGTGCTCATGAGGCATGGATAAAGCATGATCTGGAACCCTGCGGAGTGATCTCCTTCAAGGATAAAAGCCTGGGGGATCTTCATCCCCAACCTTTGATTTCCTTTAAGAAACTGTGTAAAAGCTTTACAACCTACAAAAATACACAAAAAATTATAAAATCCTGTGTGGATGGGTTAAAACTGCTTCAGAGGTTTAGGTTAGAGCATGGCAGTTGGATGAAAGCACCCAAGGGTGAATATTTCTTGCTGGGGTCAAAAGGAGAGGCGGTTGGAGGGGTGAATGAAAGATTAAGTCCGAGCCGTAGATGTATATTGATCAACGGTTGAGATCAATTTGGGTTTATCGCATCGAAGGAACAACGATGGGAGGGACAATGGATTGAGCAATGTGATGGCATTGCATCAGGGATTTGCGATATGCGATGGTTAACGAAACACCGGAGAGAATTTTCGATGCCATGTTCTAAGGACCATTTAATTTACTAAGAAGATCAATGGTTAATATTTCATCGGGGGCTGGCCGAAAAAGAAAAGGGGAAAGGAGAAAGGCGTGATTACAATAAAACCAAGTTTAAAACTAAATATGCATAGGAATATGGTTCTTAATGTAAAAATGTAAAACCTTGCAAATAGGTAAATACACAGAAAAATAGTGAAAATGAAATGAAAAGGGGGTATTGGTGGTGGGACCGAGAGTACGGAGGAGGAGATCGATGAGTTAAATGAGGACCGTCGAATCACGATATAGATCAATGGTAGAAATTAAATTGGGAATCGACGATCATAGGAAACAAGGCATGTGACTTAAGTCTTTCTGTTTTATCGATGCGGCGGAGCGAGGACCGTTAGATCTTAAGGAGATAAACGATCAGGTTTTTATCAGTGGGGAGATGGGAGATGGAGGGGGGGAAATGGGAGGGAACACACCGACCATCCGATCATCTTGGATGGATGGCCAAGATTCAATCAGGCGAATCTCATTGGTAGAAGAAGGGAGTGCAGGGTCAAAGGTAGATTAGATCCTGGCTGTCAGATCTATAGAATGGACGGTCCAGATTTAAAGAGGGAGCGGAAGGAAAAAGGGTAGACAAATGGGCGGGAGAAAGGAGCGTCGTTGGATCTTAAGAGATCAATGGTGGAGATCTAATCACATTGGAGCAAAGCAGGGGGACAAATCTCTAATTGTTGATGTTTTGATTATGTGTGGGCCATCGGATCAAAGGTGAGATCGACGGTCACAATTGGATCGGAGATCGCCAATTGAGGGATGCCATGGAGTGGTGCTTGAGACTTTGTGATGTGATTACATGAGAGTCGTTGGATCTAGCAGGGAGATCAATGGTCCAAACGCAATCAGAGGGTAATGGAGAGTGGGGATGGGATGGAGATGAATTAGGTGCAATGGCCGTTGATCTACGTAGATCAATGGTGGAGACCGAAGCGGAGGCTCATAGAATAAAGTTCATCGCATTGGAAGTTTTTGGAGGAACAAAGGGAAAAGCATTAAACAGAAGGCTCCGATTGCGATTAGCGCCTGGGGCTTTAGTGCCTGGTCTTGGGCATGGGTTATATGTGGGGAAGTGGTTTTGGGTTTAGCCGAAAGGGGCTTAAGGCCTTATTTCAAAGATTGTTTTTCATGATTTTTAAGGATTTTCAAAGGAATTTGGGTTTCCGATAAGGTTTAAAAAGGATTTTTAAACCTTATTAAAGGGGATTTATGAAGGGAAGGAAAGAAAATGAGGGAAAATAGAGGAATTTCATGAGGAAAAAGGGGAAAAAATGGAGGTTAATTATGAGTGAAAGAAGGGATAAAATGAAGGGGAAAATGGGTTTTTTGAGTAGCTTTTCTCCTTACAAACATCAAATTTTTCAGGGTAAATGAGGGAAACAATAGTGAATATTATCTTAAAGGACAAAGATCATCATAAGACTTCAAGAACTCACAATTTGGTCATAAATTTTTTTCTTGAAGGCACCAAAAATTTTTTTTACCCACCATTTGATATGACAAATTTTATAGGTGGCTAAAAAACCTTACCTTAACCTTAACCTTAACCTTAACCTTACCCTTAACTTTAACCAAACCCTTAATCTTAACCTTAACCTAACCTTAACCTTACCCTTAACCTTGACCTTAACCTTAACTTAACCTAACCTTTACCTTAACCTTAACTATAACCTAACCCTAACCATGACCAAACCCTTAACCTTAACCTTATCTTAACCTTAACCTAACCTTAACCTTAATCTTAACCTCACTATAACCTTACCCTTAACCTTAACCTTGACTTTAACTATAACCTAACCCTAACCTTGACCAAACCCTTAACATTAACCTTAACTTAACCCTAGCCTTGACCAAACCCTTAACATTAACCTTAACCTTAACCTAATCTTAACCTTAACCTAACCGTAACCTTAACCTAACCTTAACCTTAACCTTAAACTTAACCATAACCTTAGCCTAACCATAACCTTAACCTTAACCTTATCCCAACCATAACCTTATATTTCACCTTAACCTAGCCTTAACCTTAACCTTAACCTTAACCTGATCTTAACCTTTACCTAACCATAACCTTAACCTAACCTTAACATTATCCTTAACCTTACATTAAACTTAACCTTAACCTTACCTTAACCTTAACTATAACCCAAACCTTGACCAAACCCTTAACCGTAACTTGAACCTTTACCCTAACCTTACCCTGACCTTATTTTAACCTTAACCTAACCTTAACCTTGGCTTTACCCTTAACATAACCTTAACCTTAACCTTAACCTTAACCTTAACCTAACCTTAACCTAACCCTTAACCTTAATGTTAACCTTACCTTGACCTTACCCTTAACCTAATCTTAACCTTAACCTTGACCCTAACCTTAACCTTAACCCTTAACCTTAAACTTTGCCTAACCTTGACCTTAAATATAACCTAACCCTAACCTTAACCTTAACCTAACATAAACCTTGACCTTAACTATAACCTAACCTCAACCTTGACCAAACTCTTAACGTAACTTTAACCTTGACTTTACCCTTAACGTAACCTTAACCTTGACCTTAACCTTACCTTTAACATTAACATTAACCTTAACTTTACCCCTAACCTTAACCTTAACCTTAACCTATCCTTAACCTTAACCTTGACCTTAACCTTGACCTTAGCCTTACCTTAACCTAACTTTAACCTTAATCTTAACCTTAACCTTAACTTTACCCTTAACTTAACCTTAAGGGTTTACTCATATTAAGGTTTGGTTAAGGTTAAGGTTAATGTTAAGGGTTTGGTTGAGGTTAGGTTAAGGTTAAGGTTAAGGTTAAGGGTTTGGTCAAGATTAAGGTTAGGTTATAGTTAAGGTTAAGGTCAAGGTCAAGGTTAACCTTAACCTAACCTTCCCCTAACCTTAACTATAACCTAACCTTAACCTTAACCGAAAAATTTACCCTTATCCTAACTGTAATCTTAACCTTAACCATAACCTTAACCTTAACCTTGAACTTAACCTTAACCTTAACCTTAACTTAAATATAAAATTAACCTTCACCTTAACCTTAACCTTAACTTTTACTTTACCCTTAACTTAACCTTAACCGAACCTTAACCTTAACCTTATCCTTATCCTTATCCTTTACCTTCACCTTAACCCTAACCCTAACCTTAACCTTAACCTTACCCTAACCATAACCTTAACCTTAACCTAACCCTAACCTTAACTTTACCCTTAACCTAACCTTAACCTTAACCCTAACCTTAACCTTAACTTTAACTTTTCCCTTAACATTGACCTTACCCTTAACCTTCACGATAACCTAACCTTAACCTTAAGGTTAGGGTTAGGTTAGGACTAGGTTATAGTTAAGGTCAAGGTTAAGTTTAAGGTTACGGGTTTAGTCAGGTTAAGGTTAAGGATAATCTTGAGGGTAAGGTCAAAGTCAAAGTTAAGCTTATGTTAGGGTAAAGTCAAGGTTAAGGTTACGTTAAGGGTTTGGTCAAGGTTAAGGCTAGGTTACGTTTATGGTTAGGTTATAGCTAAGGTCAAGGTTAAGTTTAAGGTTAAGAGTAAGGTTAAGGTTAAGGGTTTGGTCAAGGTGAGGTTTAGGTTATAGTTAAGGTTAAGGTTATGTTATAGTTAAGGTTAAGGTTAAGGTTACGAGTTTAGTTAGGTTAAGATTAGGTTAAGGGTAAAGTCAAGGTTAAGGGTAAAATTAAGGTTAAGGTGAAGTTTAAGGGTAAGGTTAAGGTTAAGGTTAATATAAGATTAAGGGTAAAGTTAAGGTTAAGGATAGCTTAAGCATAAATTTAAGGTTAAGGGTAAAATTAAGGTTAAGGTTACAGGTAAGGTTAAGGTTAAGGTTAAGGTTAAGATCATGGTCAAGGTTAAGATTAAGTTAGGTTATGGTAAGGTTAAGTTTATGGTTAGGGTTAGGTTATACTTAAGGTTAATTTTATGGTGAAGGTTAAAGTTAAGGTCAAGTTAACCTTACCCTTAACCTTCACCCTTAACCTTAACCTTAACCTTGACCTTAACTATAACCTAACCTTGACCTTAACCTTAACCTTACCTTTACCTTAACCTTAACCTTAACCTAACCTTCCCATAACCTTTACATTAACCTAACTTTAACCTTAACCTTTCCCTAACCTTAACCTTAACCTTGACCTTAATCTAACCTTACCCTAACCTTACCCTAACCTTAACCTTAACTTTACCCATAACCTTAACCTTACTCTTAACCTAACCTTAACCTTGACCTTGAGCAAACCCTTAACCTAACCTTAACCTTATCTTAACCTTAACCATCCCATAACCTTAACCTTAACCTTAACCATAACCTAACCTTAACCTTGACTTTACCCTTAATGTAACCTTAACCTTAACCTCAACCTTAAACTTAACCTTCACATAACCATAACCTTAACCTTAACCTTAACTTTACCCTTAACCTAACCTTAACCTTAACTTTATCTTAACCTCAACCTAACCTTAACCTTGACTTTACTCTTAATGTAACCTTAAACTTAAGGGTAAAGTTAATTTAACCTTACCCTTAACCTTATCATAACCTTAACCTTACGTAATCTTAAACTTAACCCCTAACCTAACCTTACGTAAACCATAACCTTAACCTTAACCTTACACTTAACCTTATATTAACATTACCTTAACCTTAACCTTCCCAAACCCTTAACCTTAACCTTAACCTTACCGTAACCTAACCTTAACCTTACCCTTAACCTAACCTTAACCTTGACTTTACCCTTAACCTAACCTTAACCTTAACTTTAACCATACTAAACCCGTACCCTTAACCTTATCTTAACCTTAACCTTTACTTAACCTTAAGGGTTAGGTTAAGGTTAAGGTTATGGGAAGGTTAAGGTTATCCTTGAATTTAGCCTTAACCTAACCTTAACCTTAACTATAACCTAACCCTAACCTTAACCTTAACCTTAAACTTGACCTTAACCTTAACCTAACCTTAACCTTAATCTTAACCTTAACCTAAACTTAACCTAAACTTAACCATAATTGTAACCTTAACCTAACTTTAACCTTAACTTTACAATTAACCTAACCCTAACCTTGACCAAACCCTTAACCTTGACCTTAACCTTACCCTAATTTTAACCTTAAGCTAACCTGAACCTAGACTTTACCCTTAACCTAACATTAACCTTAACCTTAACCTTAACCTTAACCTTAACTATAACCTAACCCTAACCTTACCCTAACCATAACTGTTACACAATAATTTTTCATCGTCCCTGGAATCCCCCATCCCGCACATTAGAGGGCCTTTTTTATGACCTGTGAGCAGTGACATGACCTAAAACCACTTTCATGGCATCCCCCTTGACAAGGACAATCATTCCTCTGAAGACAATTTCCTGTAAAAAACCCTAAAAATAGACCTTTTGGCCTTGGCGTGACCAGCCATTTCAGCCCTCGCGCCAATGGGGGAAATCCACCAAAGAGGGCATGCCAACTAGCACTCTGTCCCAGTGTATTACTTGCACCAACCTTAATAAGGATTGTTTTTAAAAAATAAATGGCAGAAGTTTGATTCCAACCAACTCCTGAACGAGTCTCTAAAATGAGATGGGAGGTTTGGCTTCAGATCTCCATGTAGGGGAAGTGGTTTTCCACCTGTTAGTGTCAGTCTTTGCAGCCTTCCTCCAGTGATCAAACATGCTCTTACAAAGTGATTTTAAGGTGTCAAGGTCAAATTTTGTCATTTGAGTGAGCCTTCAAGCAAAATTTGGTCACTAAGTATTAGGTCTAGGGTTTTCTTTCACTCCTTCCAGAGTTGTCCAAATTTCAGTCCATGTCACAATTCAGCTGATTGTCCCATCATTCAGAGGGTTTTCATCATCATGCCAGATTCCAAAGGGTCATTTTACACCTTGTTCATGCTTCAGTTGTGCGTAGGTAAGGTTCATTTCCCTCTCCTAGGGTTTTGGAGGTATTTTCTCTTGGATGGTCAAATAATCAGAAAAAATTGTATCCTGATGTTCATACACCTTCCCCTATCCTTAATGTACCTTATTAAACACTTCCCATCACTGAGATTCCCCAAATTCCTCATTTTCGCACAAACCCTAGTTTCTTGCTACAACTTGGCAATTTTCTAGGCTAGGCCTATTTTTTTCCCTTTTAGACCCCTTCCCCTCATTCAATCTCTGAAATTCCACTTTCCCCTATTTCCTAACATCCCTCCCTACTTCCCAAAATTTTCTCAAGAATTTAGAAGCCCCTTATCCCCTTCATTTCACTTCATTTCGACAAATCCCTTGTTCCACACGTCGGGATAGGTTTTACTCCAATGATGTTTCTGAGCAATAAAATATGAATTTTGGAAAACGGAGAGAGATTTTTGTCCAAAATAGGCCAAGGACGAAAAAAATCCTTCACTTTTTACACAGATTTCATGGTGTTAGGGAAATGTCAAAAATACAGCCGCCTCAGGAGAATTGATGCACCTCTGGAGTGACCTTGGGAAAATAAAGATTTATCCTAGATTTTTTTGGCCAAATGACTTGCTTGATGAGTCAAATGATAACTAGAAACAAAATCTCTTTCCAATGAGCTATCATGATCTCAATTTGGAGTTGAGGAAGACTTTCAAAAGTTGACTGCAACAGCACTCTGCCTTGAGGCACCCTCATTTTTCACATTTTGAACAGTCTTGGGAGATTTGATTTTTGACAAGGAAAATGAACTCCAAATTGAAAAATTATAGTTGGGTTGGAACTTATACTCAATACGATTTCCAAAAAGCTATCCCGTGCCCAATTTGGACACTGGGAAGGCCTCCAAAAGCCTTCTGCAAAAATGCGCTACGCATTGGCTTGCTTGCACGGCGCGTTGGGCTGAAACATCAAAATTTTGCCATTCTTCTCCAAAATTTCCAAATGTTCTCAAATATGTGGTGTGCAAGTAAGCTAAGATTTTTTCCATTGCAATTGAAGATTTTTTCTCAGAATTTATGGTGGTTTAGTGTGCAAAATCTCATCATTCAGTCCAAAAGCACAAAGGGAAGCAAAACATAGTTTTTTTAAAGTGTCAAAAGTTGAAACATTGCAAAGTGGGTTTTTCAAATAAAAAATCAAATTCATTGGTACAAATATGATTTTAGTGTTTCAAAGTTCCATTTCCATGCCAAGAGATAGCCTTGAGCCAAGAAAATCGTGGAGGAAGTGAAGAAGTGAGTTTGCAGGCCAACTGTGTTGAAATTGGTGGTCGCGGCGCACTAGGCAACTGGCGTGGCGCACTGGATGAGCGCGGCGCATAAGGTCACTATGCACTGTGTTAATTTTCTCCAATGTGGCACACAAGGAAGGTGTGTTTGGGTGCAAATATGTTCGTTTAATTTTGTTGTAGTTTTTACCCAACTATTTAATTTGTCAATCCGAGGTTCGTAGACTTACGAGACACATGCACTATATATGCAGGACTGAAGTGGAACTAATTTAATCTAAATTACTGAAATCAAATTAATCTAGGAAGGCATTGAAACATTAACTATGAAAAGCAAGAAATTGCATAAGGGAAAAGCAATACAACATGTGAAGAATTGAATGACAAACAACATATGTGAGCTCACAACAATAAAGCTATCTCAAATTATATTACAAGAATCAAATTACAAATCATGAACTCAAAAACTCAAAAACTCTATCTCTCTATTCTTCCCCTTTTTAATTACAAGACTATCTCTCCATTATCATATCCTATTCTCTCCATTATTATCCAAATGAAGAGAGAGCACTCTCTTATATACATGAGGAAGATAACCATCTCATAATTACATATCCAATATTCTCTCAAGTACTCTCAACTAATTTCCCATTATTACAAAATATTATCCCTTTGAATCCTCCACACATCTCTCACATATCTTGGATAAGATATGCCAACCAAATCCTCCATGATCTTCTCCTTAGGAATAGGCTTGAATAATTATCTCCTTAACATGGTGGAGGAGATATTTGAAACGTATCTTGGTATTAATCCTTCACATATTTCCTACACATTACAAAAGCTCACATATTCTTGAGATATATATAAAAATATGTATATTTTCTAATATTTAATCATAAATTCACTTATAATAAAAAAATGAATAAAATGGAAAATAAGAAGGTGAAACCCAAATGTATTTATGAAAATGATATGATAAAAGGTTAATAGGATGATGAAATGTAAGGAATAGTGAAGGAAAAGGTGGATAAAAATATGACATTTCTGAGTCCCAACATCCTCCCCAACTGAACTTGTTGCATGTCCTCATGCAACCATGCATGAGTCTCTTTAAGAATATTTGGCATCTTGAACTTTTGGCTTTACATGATTCTTTGAATGTTTCCAGGATATGTGAAGGACATGAGTAACAACTTTCATTTTCTTATGGTTGGTTCTTGTGTGACAACCATGAATACAAAGAATGTTGGTTCTTGTGTTAACAACATTTATTTCGTTTTCTGTTTTCTTTTCTTTTGGTTGGTTCTCATGAATACAAAGAATGTTGGTTCTTGTGCTAACAACATTCATTTCATTTTCTGTTCTCTTTCTGCAATAATAATGTAAACATTCACTGGAAATCATAAGCTATCAATGTGCATAAGAAAGCCCTTTTTGTAATATTAATGAAGCATGCCAATATGTATTTTAATGCGTATGAAGAAAAGTGAAACAAAGTATCGTTGGAAAATAAATGTTGGTGAATGGTAAATGAGAAAAAATGGAGTGATAGTGGTGAAGAAATGGAATCATGGTAGTGAATATGTAGCGAATATAGTTTCCCCCCCCCCAACTGAATTGGTTGCATGTGCTCATGCAACTTGACATGGCTCATTAAAGGAAATGTAGCATGGTGAGGGAATTTTCCAAAATATTCAAGTTAGCCTATAAGGAATTGCATGATTAAAGATTAGAAAACAACATACCTCTACTTACACAAGAATGATGAACTATGCAATAGGAATGTAGCTACTGCTGGATCAGAAAAATGTGACTGATGTTGTTGTAACTGGATCCTAGGAAATGAAAGAATTTGAACTGTTGATGCTGAATCATGGAAAGGATAAGCGCTGAAAGTGGAACTGTGGTACTCTTGTCGATCAGAATTCATGCTGCGGTAACTGCTAAAGGAGTCGTGAAAAAGTGTATAGTCTTCACCTGCTACAAAACTTCTTGTTACAAGTCTAATCATGCGAAAGAATGTGTCGGTGTCGAGCATGAAAAGAAATCATTGGATTACCGGCCATTGATGCATGCCGTTAACCAATGCGAGGCAAACTCACCATTGATGTCAATGAGTGCCAAGGTACCCGAGTACATCTTGCGAAATGCGAATAAAGGGGTTGACGTCGAGCCATTTGCAAGATCTGACGATCAAGGGACATTGATGTATTCCCATGATTGTCAGCGAGAGAACTTGCCATTGAGGCATGCAAGTCTCAAGGTACCCAAAAGGAACTCTAGTCTATTTCCTAGATAAGGTGATAATGTCGATGGGGCAAGACTTGTTGAAAGGTGGGCCTTAAGGAATCCCACATCAGTCAACGCGATTTTGTACAAAAAGATTTGGTAAGACTATAAATGGAAAGAACTCACGGACAAGCAGTGTGGATCAGCATGGCTAGGAAAACAAGGCAATGTAATCATGGAAAGGGAATGAGTTTTATTTAGAAGGCAAACTAGAAGGCAAAAATAAACTGAAAAGGATAAAGGAATGTATGCTATTCAGAAAAATAGGCGTGCATGAAGTCGTGAAAGATAAGGAAATGGAAGATGGGCTGCAACATAGGAATGATTTAGGCGCTTGGAAGGAAAAATTTGAGTAATCATGTCATGATGCAAAAGGGTTTTTGTGTAATGGTAAATGTCATGACATGATGCATGTGATCTCTAGAGATCTTTCCTTCATGATTGTCTTCAATACCTGCATAAAAATTTCCGCCTTTGTGTGCAATCCCCATCGATCATTCCTGTATGAAGTGACTCAAAAACAAATTAGCTTATTTTCAAGAATTTATGAAATGTCCATTTTTTTAATTATTTTTTGAAGTTACTCTAATTGTGGATGAAAAAGGTGTCGCATCGTAATGTTGAGCTTTCTGCATAAGCTTCTCGTTGACCTACACATAACACCAATCTCATTTCACTTGTTAGTATATGCATCCTAACTTTTGCCCATAAATTTACTGTAAAATAAATGATAAAATCCAACATACTTTTATTTCCCCCCAACTAGAGATATTGCATGTCCCCATGCAATGTACTCATTGATTGTGCAATACTTTTTCAAAATGTTTTTATTGGTTTGTAGTAAAAGTGATTTAAAACATTTGAAAAGGCTTTTGTATTTGTTAGGGAACAAGTAGTTAGTTTTTTTATGAATTTTTATGTAAATGAATGAGGGCAAATTTTTTTTTTTTTTATGTTTTTTTTTTTTTAAACCAACAAATAAATTAAAACAATTTATTATTATTATTATTATTATTAATTTTTTTTTTAATATTTTTTTATGTTTTTTTTTTTTTAAATTTTTTTTTTTTAACAAAATTAAAATGAAAAAAAAAATTATTTTATCATTTATGTTTGGTGTTGTATTAAGCAACAAATTAAAAAGAAAATTTATTTATTTTTTAATAAATAACAAATTAAAAAAACAAAAGTTTTTAATTTATTATTTATATCGATTTTTTTATTTTTTATTTTTTTTAAAATAAATAAAAAAAACAAAAATCAAACACCAAAATTTCAAATGTCTAGAAAAACAAAATTTGCAAAGACTATGTTACATCCAGCATTATCTCTCAATATCCAAAGATGTAAAAAAAAAAAAAAAAAAACCTTTGAAATCTCTATGCTGACAAACCCTAGAAACTTATGCAGCTTAATGGTAGGGGAAATAATACCCTATGAACTTGACGCAGCGTAATGGCGAGGATAAATAATGAAAATTCAAGCGAGCTGTCCAGAGTCGGCAATGACAACCGGCTTTGAAGTTCTGCCAGATCCAGAGCCAACCTTTTCGATCTCGCGCACGACCTCGAAGACCTCTACAACTTGACCAAATACGACATGTTTTCCATCCAGCCACGAGGTATGTGCGGTACAGATGAAGAACTGGGAGCTATTAGTGTTAGGGCCGGCATTGGCCATGGAGAGGACGCCGGGCCCCGTGTGCTTCTTTACAAAGTTCTCATCGGAAAACTTCTCGCCGTAGATCGACTTTCCACCGGTACCGTTGCCCCTTGTAAAATCACCACCGTATCCTTTTAATGGATCTGGTTTCTTCCCTGATCATGCTTCACTCCAAGCTTTGGCAATTGTTTTCTTCATATCATCATCACCCTCTTCATACATATTCTTCATCAGATCCATGATTCCTGTGATTGGATCTTTGTTCTTGTCAAGGTTCGACTTCAAATTATCCTCCTTGTAATAAATATCTAGCCAATTACCGTTCTCAGCCTTCTGAAGGGTAATAATAACACGTTGAGGCTTAACAGTGAGTCTACATTTTTCTGGCACTATGGCCTTGTTCAGCTTTGGCACCCCATAATGATAATGTTTTTCCTTCAATATCATGAAGTTTGACATCAAATGACCAAGGCTTGAAATTAAAAACAAATTTCTCTTCATTTACTCCCTCGAGAAATAGATATACCTTGATTTTTTTCATTATCCTGATCCCAGCTGAATGATCCGAGTGTTGTGTAGGATGTTTCTGGTCTTTTTGCAGCAGAGGTTTGGAAAGGCGCTGCTTTGAATGCATCGAACTCATATAATATTCCTTCAAAATAGGTCGATTATCCTTCTCTCTAGTTTTCCACGTGAACCACAATTCTGTAACTTACATCGGAATAAATTACATCCCTTGTGTTTTCCCAGTTTGTGGCGTAGTGCAAGGCACCCTTTGGAACCACTAACACATCGCCAGCTTCCAGCGTTTGAGAGAAGAGTTTGTTTGCTCTTGATTCCACAAAACCATCCAAGATTTTTCCTTGCAGAACGTAAGCTATTTTACTTCCTCCGGGATGAATATGTGGACCTTTCAACCCTCCCGGGGCTATGTCTATGCGCGCCAACGTTATTCCGAGCGTGTTGAGGCCCGGCAGGTTCTGTGGATTCACCCCGGTGAACGAAGCTGCCATTGGAGTGCCTGACGTGTTCCTTGGCGTGCGCAAAATCTTTGTCACGAAGTGATCAGCATTCACTTTCGCGGGATCGAGACACGGTAGTCCGTTGGTGAAAATGGTTGACTTGGTGTCTGTGACGTAGAAATCCTGCAACAATTCTGAATCTCCGCTCACTCCCTTCATTACCGCTAATATGAAGAGGACGCCCACGATGGTTCTACAGCCGCAGGAGATGAACGCACGTAACGCCATTGCAAATAACAAGCAAATTAGCAGTATTCGATCACCGAATTCCGTCTATAAAACAACAATATAATCGCAAATTCTCCTCGTGTGGCCAAAATTGCCTCCTCGATATTTGAAAATTTTGATTTGTCTTATCGTGAAGCGATTTGTTCCTGATTTTTTGGAGAAAGAGCCGGATTTTAATTTACGTTTTGGAGGATTTTGTGGCCGAGATTAAATTTTCTTGTGTCTATCTCTCAAGAAAGTACATGGAGTGTGTGGTCATCAGAGTTAGATGGTTTTGCAAATATTTCAGAGAAGGAGCCAGTTAAAGAGTTTCTACTTCTGCAAGGAGTGCGCTTCGCTTTTCGCGTTCATCAGTTTGATGGAGGTTTTGATGAAGAGAGTATGCGAGCATTTGAGAGTCTCAGAAGGCGTGCTTAGGAGCAGACTAGAGAAGAAAACTAAGCAACGATGACATTCGAACTTTCAAATCCAATCCAATTTTCCTTGAAATTAACCTCCATGGAGTTTTGATCGAATTCTTTTAATTGTAGCATTGCTATCATTTGACTTGACATACATCAATGGAGTTATGCAAACGAAGTCCGCTTCCTCAAGCTTCCATCGTTATTTTGCCAGCGCATACAACAACAATGGATACAATTTGTAAATGATGTTTACTGAATTTGCAGTCTCGGGCCTGGAATCTACAGTGCGTTTTTTTTTTTTTCTGCTCTCAGCCATTTATACGATGCGTTAGTGTTTTATGTTTTATTTTATTTTTTTTGTTTTTGTGAGTGCGTTGGTTTTTATTTATTATTATTTTTTTAAAATAAAATCTAAAAAATGAATTTGAATCCT
This sequence comes from Pinus albicaulis, assembly GCA_034641835.2. Taxonomy (NCBI): domain Eukaryota; kingdom Viridiplantae; phylum Streptophyta; class Pinopsida; order Pinales; family Pinaceae; genus Pinus; species Pinus albicaulis. The sequence continues at coordinate 4,732,501 of CM076584.1, forward strand.
ATGTTTTGTTTTATTTATTTATTTTTATTTTTATTTTTAATTAATTGTTTTGTTTTTATTTTTTTGACTTCGTTTTGTGTTTTGTGTTTATATATTTTTATTTGTTTTATTATTTTGAATTTTGATGGTTGGTTTTTTTTTTTTGTTTTTTTAATGGTTTTGTGTTTCATTTTTAATGTTAAATGAAATTGTATCCTATTCTAAAAAATTGTTAGTTTTCAAAATAAAAAATTTTTATTTTTATTATTATTATTATTATTATTATTAAAAGTCTAAAAATGAAATTAACCCTATCTTTTTTAAAAAATAAAAATAAAAAATGGTTAGTTTTTTTTTTTTTTTAATGAAAAACTAAAATTTAAAATTTAGAAAGAAACTAAAATTTCTCTAGACTTGATTTTTTTTTTTATAAACAAATGGACACAATGATTTGCATATTGAAAGATGTTTTTAATGAAGCATATTGCAAAACATTTATTTATTCCTAAAATTAGTCTAAATCATCCCTATTTTCTGATCCTCTCGATCGCACTAAGTGCGGAGGAGAGCATACTTATTCTAGGTAAAAGCAAAATTGAAAATGAAAACAAAAACTAAAAATGAAAGCCTACCTACTCTATACTAATTAAAAAATTAGTTACGTGTAATTAAACTTCCAATGGAGCCATTCACGTAGCAGTAACAACAATATATCCAGCAGAAATTTTTCAAATGAAAAATGAAAATATTCGAGAGTGAATGAGTCTAGTTGTTGTAACTGCAAATCAACTAAAAAATAAAAAGATAAATATAATCTAGTACTTACCTGGAACCATTGTTCGATAAGGCTTTGATAGGCACAGTTTCTCTCACTCAGATCATGTTGTAACTCCTGTTCTTCTTCGATCTGTTGTTCTTCCTCCTTGATTTCCTGTTTGAATGATTGTTCGCCATCAGATATGCAGGATTCTTCAGATGTTGAATCGCTTGTTTCTTGGGGAGTAGTTGAACCTTCAATTCTTGTCAAGATCTCCTTTTCAAGGGAAGAGGAGATTACGACTTCTGCAAAGATCTGAGTGAGTAGTTCCAAGCTGACACTCATTATAAAACCATGTTGAAAGAGATTATAAAAACAAAGTGCTAATAATTTTCTGAGTTTTTAAACCTTTTACAAGGTTTTAGTTCACAAAAACTCTTCCAAATCAGCACACTAAAAATTAAAAACAAAGTTCACAGAGATAATCTTGAATTCAATACTCAATTAAACCCTCTTACAAGGAATTCTCATTAATTCAGTATTTGAATTCTTCAATTACAACCATGAACCATGAATTCATCAAACACTCTTCACATTTGCGAAAATCAAACACACTTGCAAAAATTGAAATTCACACTTGCATAAATGTAAACACACCCTACATGCCCTGATCCATAAGAGGTCGAGCCCGTTACGGTATCTCAAATGCGATGCGTAGGCTGTTCCCCACGTCTTACCGCCTTAACACCTCGGAGTTAGGAACATGTCTAAACACACTTGCATGAAAAATCAAACTAAACTTCAATCCATCGTGCCGTCCCCGGCAAGGACGCCAAAATGTTTGGGTGCAAATATGTTCGTTTAATTTTGTTGTAGTTTTTACCCAACTATTTAATTTGTCAATCCAAGGTTCGTAGACTTACGAGACACATGCACTATATATGTAGGACTGAAGTGGAACTAATTTAATCTAAATTACTGAAATCAAATTAATCTAGAAAGGCATTGAAACACTAACTAGGAAAGCAGGAAATTGCATAAAGGAAAAGCAATACAACATGTGAAGAATTGAATGAAAAACAACATATGTGAGCTCACAACAATAAAACTATCTCAAATTATATTACAAGAATCAAATTACAAATCATGAAAGCATAACAATCAAAGATGAATTCAAAACTAAGAATTCCCTTCTCCTAATTACAAGACTATCTCTCCAAACTCAAAACTCTATCTCTCCATTATTCAAAACTATCAACTAATCAACTTTTCCCATCTCCCCAAATGAAGAGAGAGCACTCTCTTATATACATGAGGAAGATAACCATCTCATAATTACATATCCAATATTCTCTCAAGTACTCTCAACTAATTTACCATTATTACAAAATATTATCCCTTTGAATCCTCCACACATCTCTCACATATCTTGGATAAGATATGCCAACCAAATCCTCCATGATCTTCTCCTTAGGAATAGGCTTGAATAATTATCTCCTTAATATGGTGGAGGAGATATTTGAGACGTATCTTGGAATTAATCCTTCACATATTTCCTACACATTACAAAGCTCACACATATTCTTGAGATATATATAAAAATATGTATATTTTCTAATATTTAATCATAAATTCACTTATAATACAAAAATGAATAAAATGGAAAATAAGAAGGTGAAACCCAAATGTATTTATGAAAATGATATGATAAAAGGTTAATAGGATGATGAAATGTAAGGAATAGTGAAGGAAAAGGTGGATAAAAATATGCCATTTCTGAGTCCCAACAAGGTGCGACGCACTGGGTTGTGCACGCGGCGCATTGGCCTGAAGCTTAAAATTTCTGCCAGTCTTCTACAAAATCGGATTTTGCTTGGTTGCTCCATGCTCGAGTAAGTTCATGTGATATATTAGTGCCCATGAACTCATGTTTGGTGTGGTTATATGAGTTATTATGAGAGTTTGATACACGAAAACCCAAACCCTATCTTCTTGAGAATTATTTACTTAGGGTTTTGAAGTTGGTGTTATAAAAAATAATTTGGTGCCAAACCCTTTTATTTCCCACCTTGTTTTTCCCTCTCACTATTACTATATCACTACAGTTCATCTCACTACAGTTCATCTCTTATCCCTTTTCATCCTCAAAGTGACTTATTCCTAAGCCCCATTTTCCTATCCCTAAAGCTACTTCATTTCCTATCATTCTCCCTCTCCCATTTCATTTGTAAAATTTCTAAATCCCAAATTCCCAAACACAGTCAAGTGGCTATTATTACACTTTAAATTCACTTGAAAAAACTCCATTTTCCCCATTATCCTATTTCCCATAGTCCCTGATTTGACTTTGAAATATTTGGCAATCAAATCAAAAACACCAAACTTTTCATTTTTCACCCAAGACAACATAGACTTTGGAAATCATGGAGAGAGATACCTCTTGTGACCAAGTTGAAGGAAAAACAGTGACTCTACAACCAAATTGCATGCACCAAGGCGACCAAAATCTGTTGGCGAAGGCAGACAGGGAAAATAACATGTTGTGGCACATGAAGAACCATTATTGGGCGTGCAATCATGTTTGTAAGGCGCGAATGAAAATTCTGAAGGCAAAGTTAAGGAGGGCACTGAAGCATCGCAAAAGGCATGATAAACTCCAAATTTTGGCCAAAGCTTCTTTGGCCTAGCATAGTGCTTGATGAGGGATCTTCAGCCCAAATTTCAAGAAATTTGAGAAAAATTTTGTCAATTTTGAAATTTTTGGTCTTAAAACATGTTTTTCCGCCCGACGCGTAGTGCCACTTGGCGCGCGCTTACAATTGGGAGTTCCTCTGGGGGAAATTTTTTTATTTTTGGATTTTTTATGAAAATTTATGCATGCTCATGAATGGGCTAAGGATTTGATCAAGTTTTTGGTTGCTTAAAGGGTCAAAAACACCCTAAAAATGGCCTTTTTGACACCTTTTGCACACACAGGAAGCAGTGTTGGGAGATTTTATTTTTGGAGGGGAAAATGGAAAACAAATCCAGAAATTCCACTTGGGTTGGAAAGTAGACAGGTAGTGCTTTCCAACAAGCTATCCTGTGCTCAATTTGGACTTCGGGAAGGCCCTGAAAATCAGCTTCAAACTTGTGCTATGCATAGAGATTTTAGGCGCGGTGCATAGGAAATTTGGCCTATTTTTCACTCAGCAGCTCAGAATTTCGCCTAGTTTTAACTTGTTTGAATTTTTCATGTAAATCTTGATATACGTTGATGAAAATTAATGATTATGATGTAAATTTGGTACATTTTTTACTTATTCTAGTAGATTCATTCAGCAAAAGGTGAAATGTAAGTGAATGAATCAGTTTCCTATCATATAGAGGCAAGTTGTTTCATTGCCTATTATTCAGTTCCTAGTTTAGATATGGTTGAAATGGCTCCTAGAATGATGAGATAGACCCCTAGAGGCATGGGAATGAGCTAGGCTTGTCTATATCATGTAGTTGATTAGTCATTTTCAGTGTTGGACACTTGGGATTGCTTGGCACTTCATTGTATATTTCATCTCTGCAATTTTGGAAAAGGAATAGACCAGGGTTTGCAGCACTCTTTGGGATCCATGTGGCTCTGTGTTTTGATGGTGTGTTTCTCTATGTGATTGTAAGTTCACTGACATTTATGTGTATCATTTCCCTTCTCTTTTCTTCTTAAATTAAACAAATGAGTGATAAAGGTAGAATTCATTAGATTGCAGTGCTCTGCCTTTAAATTTTGTTTAATTTTCCATGTTTTCATCTATTTGAAGAGGATCCTTGAGACCTCTTGCCCTATTCAGCTCCTCATTGGTCTAAACCATCCATCAATTCAATTTAAAGCATCAAAACAATTACCTTCCTTGCCCCAATCAGAACTCTGCAAAAACTAGGCCTTATCCCCGGACCCAAAATTGCCTTCCCCTTTGATTCCAACAAAAACCCCCTAAAATCAAAATCAAACCTTCCTACTTATATACTTAGCCTAAAATCAACATTCATTTCAAGTCATCTCAAGCCCTTTTGATTATCTTTGCTGAGATCGACCTAGAGAGAGCCATCTCCTGATCTGGTAGGGCTAGCTACTAGACTGAGCGTGGTTTGATGTTACCCTGAACTCTGCCTTCTTTCAGCCCGAGGTAGATTTAGGAAATAACATAGTGGCGACCATACTGGGGATGAAAATTTTTTGTTTGCTTTATAGACTACAAACAGATCCTGAATTTAGCTAGGTAGCCTTCGAAACGCTCTTGCTTTGCATTAGCGAAAGTAGATAAACGCTGCTTCAGTCAATGTCTGGTCTAGTTTATGAACTGAACATCTGGTTTCCTCAGTAAAACCTAATCAAATTCAGATCTGATTTTTTATGGTGGACAACGATCAGACATATGAAGGCTGAAACATTCACCTGGCGACGCTAACTGAATCTAGAGATTCCAGTACTCACTGATCCATTCATGCACTAAATAAAATGGTAGGGTATGTGGCAAACCCTGCACTTTGTAAAGTTTTAAAGGAAGTTGGAGATCAGTTAGTGGATTTTGAAATTGATGAAGTATTTTTCATTGTCGTGCTTCAATGTTTGAGATCTCCGGAGTTTCCTCCTGAAGCTAAAAATGGTTTCTTTGAGTTAGTTGTTGAAAATTTTGAGAAGGAGATTCAATATTTAAATGATCAGATCCAATCATATGAATTTTGAGATCCTAAAAAGTTTTTGGAAACTCTCCCTCCTTCAAAACAAGAAACAATAGAGCTGCCTATGGATGTTTGCATTGACAGTTTGCAGCTAGAAGCATGTATTGAGGAGTTGGGGCAGCAAACAAGGTATGGTTTATTCGATCCCATTGCAACGTACATGGAAATTTTTTCCAGTTTAAATGATAGATCGAATTGTCTTTTGCATAACCAGACTTGTTATGTGCATGTATGGCTATCAGCATTTACATTTGTGTCCTGGTTGAAGCACTTTCAAGCAGCATCCTTGTCACAGTTACTTGATTGGTTGATATGGCATTACAGCATTACTTGATCTATTGTTTTTGCAGTAAAGTAGGCGAGATTTGTAAATAAATAAGTTTCCAAAGGCAACATTTCAGTTTTCGGTATTTGTTTATGTACAGGTTGCAGTATGTACATGTTTTTGGATTGGTATGAGTTGTTTTGGGTTTGCAGTTATTGATTCCATGCCCAATGGATAAGACATTGGTCTGCTCTCCCAAAGATCTGTCGTTCTTGGCACCTCCAAGGAGCTACCATCCCCATTGGAGCCAATGTTAGTGTCAATCTTTGCAGCCTTCATCCAGTGATCAAACATGCTCTTACAAAGTGATTTTAAGGTGTCAAGGTCAAATTTTGTCATTTCAGTGAGCCTTCAAGCAAAATTTGGTCACTAAGTATTAGGTCTAGGTTTTGCTTTCACTCCTTCCAGATTTGTCCAAATTTCGGTCCATGTCACCATTCAGCTGAGTGTCCCATCATGAATTCAGAGGGTTTTCATCATCATGCCAGATTCCAAAGGGTCATTTTACACCTTGTTCATGCTTCAGTTGTGCCTAGGTAAGGTTCATTTCCCTCTCCTAGGGTTTTGGAGGTAATTTCTCTTGGATGGTAAAATCATCAGTAAAACTTTTATCCTGATGTTCATACACCTTCCCCTATCCTTAATGTACCTTATTAAAAACTTCCCATCACTGAGATTCCCCAAATTCCTCATTTTCGCACAAACCCTAGTTTCTTGCTACAACTTGGAAATTTTCTAGGCTAGGCCTGTGTTTTTCCCTTTTGGACCCCTTCCCCTCATTTAATCTCTGAAATTCCACTTTCCCCTGCTTCCTAACATCCCTCCCTACTTCCCAAAATTTTCTCAAGAATTTAGAAGCCCCTTATCCCCTTCATTTCACTTCATTTCGACAAATCTCTTGTTCCACACATCGGGATAGATTTTACTCCAATGATGTTTATGAGAAATAAAAGATGAATTTTGGAACAATGAGAGAGGTTTTTGTCCAAAATATGCCAAGGAATAAAAATATCCTTCAATGTTTACACAGGTGTCATGGTTTTATAGAAATTTCAAAAATATAGTCGCCTCAAGAGAATTGATGCACCTCTGGAGTGACCTTGGGAAAATCAAGATTTCTCCTAGCGTATTTGGCCAAATGACTTTCTTGATGAGTCAAATGATAACTAAACACAAATATATTTCCAATGAGATATCCTGATCTCAATTTTGAGTTGAGGAGACTTTCAAAAGTTGACTGCAACAGCACTCTGCCTTGAGGCACCCTCATTTTGCACATTTTGACCAGTCTTGGGAGATTTGATTTTTTACAAGGCAAATGAACTCCAAATTGAAAAATTCTAGCTGGGTTGGAATGTAGACTCAATAAAATTTCCAGCGAGCTATCCCGTGTCCAATTTTGACACCAGAAAGGCCTCCAAAATCCTTCTGCAAAAAGGCGCTACGCATTGGGTTGCTTGCATGGCGCATTGGGCTGAAACATCAAAATTTTTCCATTCTTCTCCAAAATTTCCAAATGTGCTCAAATATATGGTGTGCAAGTAAGCTAAGAGTTTTTCCATTGCAAGTGAAGATTTTTTCTCAGAATTTATGGTGGTTTAGTGTGCAAAAGCTCATCATTCAGTCCAAAATCACAAAGGGAAGCAAAACCGAGTTTTTTTGAAGTGTCAAAAGTTGAAACATTGCAAAGTGGGTTTTTCAAATAAAAAATAAAATTCATTGGTACAAATATGATTTTTGTGTTTCAAAGTTCCATTTTCATGCCAAGAGATAGCCTTGAGCCAAGAAAATCGTGGAGGAAGTGAAGAAGTGAGTTTGCAGGTCGAACTGTGTTGAAATTGGTGGTCACGGCGCATTGGGCAACTGGCGTGGCGCACTGGTTGAGCACGGTGCATAAGGCCACTCTGCACTGTGTTAATATGCTCAAGAGTGGTGCACAAGGAAGGCGTGATGCACTGGGTTGTGCATGCGGCACATTGGCCCGAAACTTAAAATTTCTGCTAGTCTTCTCCAAAATCAGATTTTGCTTGGTTGCTCCATGCTCGAGTAAGTTCATGTGATCTCTTAGTGCCCATGAACTCGTGTTTGGTGTGGTTATATGACTGATTATGAGAATTTTATACACGAAAACCCAAACCCTATCTTCTTGAGAATTATTTACTTAGGGTTTTGAAGTTGGTGTTATAAAAAATAATTTGGTGCCAAACCCTTTTATTTCCCACCTTGTTTTTCCCTCTCGCTATTATTATATCACTACAGTTCATCTCACTACAGTTCATCCCTTATCCCTTTTCATCCTCAAAGTGACTTATTACTAAGCCCCATTTTCCTATCCCTAAAGCTACTTCATTTCCTATCATTCTCCCTCTCCCATTTCATTTGTAAAATTTCTAAATCCCAAATTCCCAAACACAGTCAAGTGGTTGTTATTACACTTTAAATTCATTTGAAAAAAATCCATTTTCCCCATTGTCCTATTTCCCACAGTCCCTCATTTGACTTTGACACATTTGGCAATCAAATCAAAAACACCAAACTTTTCATTTTTCACCCAAGACAACATAGACTTTGGAAATCATGGAGACATATACCTCTTGTGACCAAGTTGAAGGAAACACAGTGACTCTACAGCCAAATTTCATGCACCAAGGTGACCAAAAGCTGTTGGCAAAGGCAGAAAGGGAAAAGAACATGTTGTGGCGCATGAAGAACCATTATTGGGCAAGCAATCATGTTTTCAAGGCGCGAATGAAAATTCTGAAGGCAAAGTTAAGGAGGGCACTGAAGCGTCGCAAAAGGCATGATAAACTTCAAATTTTGGCCAAAGCTTCTTTGGCCCAGCATAGTGCTTGATGAGAGATCTTCAACCCAAATTTCAAGAAATTTGTGAAAAAATTTGTCAATTTTGAAATTTTTGGTCTTAAAACAGGTTTTTCTGCCCGACGTGTAGCGCCACTTGGCGCGCGCTTACAATTGGGAGTTCCTTTTGGGGAAAACTTTGTATTTTTGGATTTTTTATAAAAATTTATGCATTATCATAAATTTACTAAGGATTTGATCAAGTTCTGGGTTGCCTAAAGGGTCAAAAACACCGTGAAAATGGCCTTTCTACCACCTTTTGCACACATAGGAAGTAGTGTTGGGAGATTTGATTTTTGGAGGAGAAAATGGCAACCAAATCTAGAAATTCCACTTGTGTTGGAAAGTAGAGAGGTAGGGCTTTCCAAAAAGCTATCCTGTGCTCAATTTAGACTTCTAGAAGGTCCTCAAAATTAGCCTCAAACTTGTGCTACACAGAGATTTCAGGCACGACGCATAGGGAAATTTGGCCTATTTTTCACTCAGCATCTCGTAATTTCGCCTAGTTTTAACTAGTTTGACTTTTTCATGTAACTCTTGATGTACCTTGATGTAAATTCATGATTTTAATGTAAATTTGGTAAATTTTTTACTTATTCTAGTAGATTCATTCACCAAAAGGTGAAATGTAAGTGAATGAATCAGTTTCCTATCATATAGAGGCAAGTTGTTTCATTGCCTATTATTCAGTTCCTAGTTTAGATATGGTTGAAACAGCTCCTAGAATGATGAGATCGACCACTAGAGGAATGGGAATGAGTTAGGCTTGTCTATATCATATATTTGATCAGTCATTTTCAGGGTTGGTCACTTGGGATTGCTTGGCACTTCATTATACATTTCATCTCTGCAATTTTGGCGAAGAAATAGACCAGGGTTTGCAACACTCTTTGGGATCCATGTGGCTCTATGTTTTGATGGTGTGTTTCTCTATGTGATTGTAAGTTCATTGATGTTTATGTGTATCATTTCCCTTCTCTGTTCTTCTTAAATTAAACAAATGAGTGATAAAGGTAGAATTCATTAGATTGCGGTGCTCTACCTTGAAATTTTGTTTAATTTTCCATGTTTTCATCTGTTTGAAGAGGATCCTTGAGACCTGTTTCCCTCTTCAGCTCCTCACTATTATAAACCATCCATCCATTAAATTTAAAGCATCAAAAAAATTTCCTTCCTTGCCCCACTCAGAACTCTGCAAAAACTAGGCCTTATCCCTGGACCCAAAACTTCCTTTCCCTTTGATTCCAACAAAAACCCCCTAAAATCAAAATCAAACCTTCCTACTTATATACCTAGCCTAAAATCTGTATTCATTTCAAGTCATCTCAAGACCTTTTGATTATCTTTGCTGAGATCGACCCAGAGAGAGCCCTCTCCTGATCTGGTAAGGCTAGCTACCAGACTGAGCGTGGTTTGATGTTACCCTGAACTTTTCCTTCTCTCAACCTGAGGTAGATTTAGGAAATAACACCACCTATCATGGAAGCTTCCTTGAGGATAGGGCCAATCCCACTATTGTAGCGATCCCATCTCCCCTTCCACCATCTATATAAGCTTGCCATTTTCACTTTAGCAAGCTAGTGGCCTTAATGGTCATAGAAATAAGAGTTGAATCAGTAGCAAGGAGACTATCGCCAGATAGCCTCTAAAAGCCAAGCCGAAGAGAGAGAGATTTGTCCCATTCCTGACGAGCTTCATTGAGACATGCTCCGCTGTCAACCCGCCGAAGGAAGATCTAGCATTAGAGCTCAAGTTGTATCTTTCTTTCCTTGTTATTAATAATAAACGACTTTGATTATGGTTCCATTCATATGTCCATGTCTTATGTTATGAATTATATCTTCTCTGACTGATATATGGTTACATGTTTTAGGTTTTATGTTGTGTGCTGTTGTTTCTTCATGCGCATGCAGGTGTTCGAACGGGCTTGGTGGGAGGATTGTGATCTGCTAAAGCGAAGGACGAAAACGCCATATTTTCTGCAAACAACAGTAGCGTGGGATTTAAGGTAGGCCTCTTGTTGCATCTTGGTCTTTTGTAACTAGGAACCTACATCTTAGCGTGACTCGGTTGTTGCTAGACACGATCTGGGCTAATAGGGATCACCTCTGTCCGCAGAGGGGATTTACCTCTCCAAAAAACTGGCAACTCTAGTGGGGAGACATTGATTGGAGCTTGTCTTGTCTTTTCAGTTGATTTTGGTCTTTGTCTGCTTGATCAGCTCTTCTGGTTCACCTTTTTCTAGTGTTAAACCTCTGTTTAGCCTCACCATACCTGATCTGCTCCCTGTTTGCTCTTTTTTTTTTCTTTTCATTAGCAAACTCGACTGGGCACATTTTTTTCCTTGAAAGTCGTGCCAATTGGTTCTTGTTGCTGGTTAGAACCCCGCGCCAATCCTTTTCTGCTGCTAGTTGCAGCCAGACAGTCACGACAATCCTGTGTGGTGCTAGGGTTTGCTTTTTTCTGAGCCTTATAAGCTTGATTTTTGGTTTTGGTGTCATTTTTTCGACTTCCTGAGTGTCCTGAAGCCTTGGTTGACTATGTGTGACCTCTACCCTCTAATTGTTTGCCCTCTACTATCAGTTTTACATTCTAGCCCTAGGGCATCTAGGTGCTATAGTGTGTTGAGCCTCCCATGGGATTTTTTGGTTTTTGTTTGTCCAGTCAACTTCGTTGTTGCTTCTTTGCATTCGTTTGGTGGTTTTTCATTATTTTATTGCATTATTTGAGTGATTTCTCTCTTTCTCATTTGAGTTTCACTTTGTCTTGTTTTGAGCCTAGATTACATGGTTCATATGAGTTTTTGGGATTCCTCTTTGATTTGAGGGATTTCTCTATCAGTTTGAGGTGTGATTGTGTATTTTGTATTGAGTGAATTTTCTTCTCTTAACTCTTTCGCTATTATTTCTCAAATTGTTCTTTTTATTAGTTTTCATTTTGTTTAGTGCATTTTTCTTTTAAAACATTGAAAATACAAAAGATCAATTCTTTTGCTTTTGATTAGTTAGTGTAAATTGAAAACTTTTATGCGTTATTTGTGTTATATAACTCTAAAGGAAAAGCTTTTAATTTCATTAGCGTGCATTAGAGACACTAGTGGTTGTTTCCTGATGATTTTGTTACTGTTTGAAAAGCTCTCAACCTTCCCGTGTTAGCTATTCATCGAACAAAGTAATATATTATGGCATGTAGTGTGAATTTAGAGGATTTTGAGATATAAAATTCGGTAGGGCCTAAAAATTGAAACATAATTGAAGCTAAACTATAAAATTTATTCATTTTACCTTAAGGTAGCATTGAAACGTTAATGAAATATCTAGAGGTCTAGGCTAGTGATGTCTTCCGGCATCATTAAACCTAGTAGTTGTCGTTCGCCTCTTGGCTTTAGACAACACTAGTACAGACTTGTGTTCCCCATACCGTCGTGTATATAATGGGAGACCCCACTAGGTTGCAATCCTGGTATCCATAGGAAGATGATTCTGCCGCCTTTTACCCATGATACACTGGACACAACATTCGGGGAGATAACCTGCACGTATGTCAAGTCCTTGGTTGATTTTTCTTTCATTTTTTAACCAAGGTGTATATGGAAGTTCATGGATATCTGGTACACCCTTTTGCCTAGATTACCAAAGAAGTAATTTTGATCTTTACTGACTCATTAAATTTGAAAATATCATCAAGTGCTTGTCCTTTCATGCTTTTTTCCAAACTGAAAGAGATAGAGTCATATTTTACTCGTTTCTTGACTCTTAAAAGATGAAACAATAGAGTTTTGTTTCAATGTTTTAAAAATTAACTGCCCACGAAATATTCCTGGTTAAAGTTAGTTTCCTTAGGGTGTTGTTCTAAAGTTGTTTCTAATGGCAACTTTTCCGGAGTTCACCAACCAAGGAATCCCCTCCGATGGGAATCCGAGTCCTTTTCCTCCTTTTGGAAATGTTGGTGCTCCTTATATGGCAACGTTGTCCCTTCCTGGGTTAAATTTTGGGTTTCATGTTTGGTTCTTTTCAACCTTTGTGGTCCCGAATGTCCTGGCTACTGTTCAATCAGTTCCTTTGCCTTAGAAACATCATGTTGATTCCAAGGTAGACCTCTCCCCTTCTGCGCCTGTTTTTGCATCCTCCTCTTCTATTTCACCTGGTGAAAGTCTGAATTCGAGTAACCAGGTGGCTAAGAAGAAGAAGAAGAAGAAAAAGAAGAAGAAGTTAGATAAAGCAGAGGCTAGCTCTGCGGTTATTTCACCCAATAAGCCTTCCATTGATAAACCTTCCAACCCTCTGCAGAAATTTAAGTTCCCTTGCATGATATGCCAGGGAAACCATCTTCTTCGAGATTGTCCTGGCATTCCCAAGGTGCTTGAAGCATGGTCCAACAATCTTCCACCATTGCCTTTGGCTTCCAGGAGTTAGGTTTGGGGTATGTCTTCAGCTAGTGTTGGTAAAACTCTTAAGAAGCAGGGTAAGCTTGCCAATCCCTGTAAGTTGTGTGGGGGGCACCATGCTATTCACCTTTGTCCATATATGAATGAAGCCAAGTGAGTTTTTGAAAACTCGGTTGTTTCTGCACTATGCCTTTCGGCTGGTTACAAACAGCCTTCTTTGATTCCTCCTCCAACTGATCCTATGATTGTTCAAGAGTCATCCTTGGTTGATGCCGCTCCCTCGGAAATTCAAATTCAGGAATCCATTCCTAACCAACAATTGGTCGTGGGATCGGTTGAATTGGCCCCATCTATGGTTCACCAGGTCTTTTCCATCGAGAGTGGACCTCACATCCCTCTGGTTCTTCTTGTTTCTTCAGATTCCTTAGACTTGGAGAAATATTCTCTTGTCCCTACACCTCAAGAAGCGGCTCCTTTGCCTTCCATGATGGAGGTCTTGGAGGATACCCTTCTCGACTCCGTGATGGAATTCATGGAGGATGCTCCTTCTTCTCTAGTAACACTAGGGGAAGACCATCTCGGTTTGATAGTAGCCCCTCCAAGTAGTGTGGTCGCTTCCTTTGATTGGAATCAATTTGTGGGATACCGCCTTCCGTCTTATGTGCCTTTTAAGATAATAGTACAGGCCTTTGGTTTTTTCGTACTGAGCACCATTATAGATGAAGGCAGGTCTGTTAGTATTTTATCTTCAACTACTTGGCAAGCTTTAGGTTCGCCATCGCTTGTGCCTGTTACACGAAATCTGTTCGCATTTAACAGAAGAACTAGTCAACCGTTAGGGATCCTTCCAAGGTCACCTGTTACATTGGGAGGTAAAACTGTCCATATGGACATAATGGTTGTTCCTGGCCCCTTGGAATTCAATTTACTCTTGGGCCACGATTATACTTATGCCATGGGAGCACTTGTCTCCTCCCTCTTTTGTGTGATGTGTTTTCTGCACCAAGGTCGGATCATGGCCATCGATCAACTCACATTCTTTGGTCCTAATATGGCAACTAGTCCACCATCATACTTGCCGGACCTTTATCTGTCGGCTGTGTCATCCCCGCCGCATGTCAATTATGTGGCTACCTGTCCTGTGCCCATATTTAGTGATAGTTCCATTGTACATCGTGTGCTGGGGGCATTGGGTCCTAATTTCCAAGATATTGTTCTCCCATCCGGTGTGGAACTCTTGGAAGCCATGACTTCTTATTCATCATGATCAGTTGTCTTCGGAGCATGGTTATTTTCCTGTGTCAAGCTCCTTAAAAAATGAAATCAGGTCTGGTTAGAGCATGGTTCTTTTCCTGTGTCAAGCTCCTTAAAAAATGAAACCGGGTCTGGTCAGAGCATGGTTCTTTTCCTATGTCAAGCTCCTTAAAAACTAAACCAGGTCTGGTCGGAGCATGGTTCTTTTCCTGTGTCAAGCTCCTTAAACAATGAAACAAGGTCATATAAGGATAGTTCTTTTAATGTGTCAACCTCATTAAAACAATGAAACATTTTCCTGTTCAATTCGAGTCTTTGATAAGATCTCGTAAAATCCTAGTCGAGTCTTTCTCTTGATCTCGTAACTTGAAACTTCACTCCATCTGCCTTTCATATGGACTGAAGCTTGAGGGGCATGTACCTCGAATTGAGTCACCATGCTGGGGGCATGCTTAAATTTTTCAAGCGTAGTTTGCTTCCATTTCAAGCTTGTGTAAAAATGAAACCAGTTTCAAGCATAGTTTAGCTTTGTTTCAAGCTTGTGTAAAAATGAAACCAACTTCAAGCAAATTTTCCTGATTTCAAGCTTTTGTAAAAATGAAACCTTTCCCATTTTTCCTCTTGTGATTGCCATTTTATCAGCCTGTTTTTCCAAATGAGCCTTGTTTTTCTCACTCCATCATCACTATCTTCTTGGCTGATCATATGCCTTCACTTGGTTGTTTCACCCATTCTTGAGGAACCGCTGCAATGAGTGGTCTTGTTAGCCAGCCTCTTGACCTTTACTTGTTCAGAGCATTTCCATCATTACCGAAACCAGTTGCTACCCTTTATACCACTTTTTCCTCCAGGAGGAGTCAACTTTCATCTCTTTTCTAACTCTTAAAAATTGAAAAGATTTCTGAGTCTCTTGTCATTTTGATCTCATTAAATTGGCTGTGAAACAATATCTACCCAATATACGTTTACCCCTTTTTCAGGCTGGGATAGATTATTTACGAAAAAGGAGTACCCTAGCCTATCGCGACTAGGAGGTTTTCTCAGACACAATTTTCTACCTTTTCGAATCTGAGGAACTATCTACGAAAAGGTACTGTTGGAGTTTACTTTTCCACTGTCTTTTCAAACTCTCTAAACATGAAAAGATGTTGAGTTCTTCCTTTGTTAGACTCGTTAAAACCTGATGACATCAATCTCCGTCGTAATGACGATACTCGAGTTCCTCCTTCCTAGGGCTCGTTAAATGTACTAGGTTGGATTTGTCTGAAGGAAAAACTTATATGACAAGCATATGGTATCCTCTTCAAGCTTGTGTAAAAATAATTCGGGTACTCACCAGAAATGGTGGGGAAAATGAAACCAGTATCATCATCGTGTCGGCAGTATGTCGCTCTTGAACATGGAACTTGTCTGCATTCGTGTCAGGTTGGGGAAATCTCATCTCGTTTTCTGTTTGCCTCCATGGGTTTGGGTTATCCTTTTTGACCTCTCATTTGCTCATGACCTCAAAACTTTTGATGTCAAATACTGCCAAATCCAATGTCGTGTTGTCGATATGTTCAAGAGAAGTTGACCTCTGCAGTTTCAACCCTCCTCTGATTCTCATCTGATCCTGATTCATAAACATTATGTTTCTTTGTCTCGTGTTGATGATGTGGGAAACACTATGGCCCACCTTCGATCAAGGTCACTTCCTGTCGACTTCAGCTCATTATCCAGGAATTTGATCTAGAGACTCCCTTCTGGTACGTTGGAGCCTTCATGCCTCAATGGTAGGTTCTTCGCATTCGGCGTAAGGTTTTCATCATTGGCCTTCAATCGAATGATTCCGTGGGTGTTCGACACCAGCTCACTGTTCACATTCCATGGATTGTACCTATAGTACCTGGAGGGCCATTGACATTACTGGTGGTTCCTCTTGTGTCTGTTAACAGCTTTCATCATTGGATGGTATTCAAATGATGTTCTTGCATGTTCGACTTCAACTCACTCATTCACATGCTAGAACTTGTACTCTGTTTGGGTCGAGATGGAGCGCAAGACCCTGGGTTTTTTCTGATGGAATCCAGGCTGTGGATTTTGTGGATTATCATGATTGGTTACATGACTCATTGATTGGATGGCTGCGACCATACCTGAGTCTACTTGTTGATCCTTTCTGGATGGCTGCGTCCATACCTTAGATCCTGATTATTGTATACTCTATTATGGATGGCTGCGCCCATACCACACATCATTTATTTGAGATATTAGTTGTACTTGTCTATGTAGGTCTTCCGACGACAGTGTTTTCAGTTGGACACGTTCTCGTAAATAATTTCACCCCTCTCTCTCTCTCGGGCCTCATGCTTTAGGGGGCATCTTTTACATAGTAATTTGTCACCGTCCCTGCAATCCCCTGTCCCACACATTGGAGGGCCTTTTCCATGACCTGTGAGCAGTGAAATGACCTGAAACCACTTTCATGGAACCCCCCTTGACAAGGAAAATCATTCCTCTGAACACAGTTTCCTGTAAAAAACCCTAAAAATAGATCTTTTGGCCTTGGCGCGACCAGCCAGTTCAGCCCTCACGCCAATGGGGGAAATCCACTGAAGAGGGCACGCCAACTGGCACTCTGTCCTAGTGTATTATTCATGCCAAGCTTAATAAGGATTTAAAAAAAAAAAATGGTGGAAGTTTGATTCCAACCAACTCCTGAACGAGTCTCTAAAATGATTTGGGAGGTTTGGCTCTAGATCTCCATGTAGGGGAAGTGGTTTTCCACCTATCATGGAAGCTTCCTTGAGGATAGGGTCAATCCCACCATTGTAGGGATCCCAACTCCCCTTCCACCATCTATATAAGCTTGCCATTTTCCCTTTAGAAAGCTAGTGGCCTTAATGGTCATAGAACTAAGAGATGAATCAGTAGCAAATAAAATATCTCCAGACAGCCTCTGAGAGCCAAGCCGAAGAGAGAGAGCTTTGTCCCATTCCCGACGAGCTTCATTGAGACGTGCTCCACTTTCGACCCACCGAAGGAAGATCCAGCGTCAGAGCTTAGGTTTTATCTTTCTTTCATTGTTATTAATAATAATAAAAACTTTGATTATGGTTCCATTCATATGGTCATGCCTTATGTTATGAATTATATCTTCTTTGACTGATATATGGTTACATGTTTTAGGTTTTACATTGTGTGTTGTTGTTTCTTCGTGCACGTGCAGGTGTTAAAACGTGCTAGGCGGGAGGATTGTGATTTTCCAAAGTGAAGGACGGAAACGCCATCTTTTCTGCGAACAACAACAACGTGGGATTTAAGGTAGGCCTCTTGTCGCATCTTGGTCTTTTGTAACTAGGAACATACATCTTAGGGTGACTTAGTTGTTTCTAGACCCAATCTGGGCTAGTATGGATCACCTCTGTCCGCAAAGGGGATTTACCTCTCCAAAAATAACCTTAACTATAACCTAACCCTAACCTTAACCTTACCTTAACCTTAACCTTCACTATAACCTAGCCTTAGCCTTAACCTTAACCTTAACCTTACCCTAACCTTAACTTTAACCTTAACCTTAACATTAACCTTAACCTGACTAAACCCATAAAATTATCCTTAAATTAACCAATTTTTAGCCTTAACCTTAACCTGACTAAACTAGTAACCTTAACCTTAACCTTAACCTAACCTTAACCTTAACCTTAACCTAACTATAGCCTTACCCTTAACCTAACTTAAACTTAGCCTTGAACTTGACCTTAACCTTAAATTTAACCTTACCCTTAACCTTCACCTTCACCTTAACCTTAACCTAACTAAACCTGTAACCCTAAACCTTAACCTTACCCTCAAACTTCACCTTAACCTTAACCGTGATTTTACCTTTAACCTAACATTAACCTTAACTATAACCTAACCCTAACCTTGACCTTAAATTTACCCTTAACCTTGAGCTTAACATTAACCTTAACCTTGAGCTTGACCTTAACCTAACCTTAACCTTAACCTTATCTTACCCTTAACCTAACCTTAACCTTAACCTTAACCTTAACCTAACCTTAAATTTAAGCACAACCTTAACTTTACCCTTAATCTAACCATAACCTTAACCTTAACCATAACCTTAACCTTAACCTTGACTTTTACCCTTAACCTAATCTTAACCTTAACCTAACATTAAACTTAAATTTACCTTAACCTTGACTTTACCCTTAACCTAACCTTAACCTTAACCTTAACCTAACTAAACCCTTAAGGTTAGGGTAATGTTAAAGTTAAGGTTAAGGTCAAGGTCAAGGTTATGGTTAACTTAGGTTAAGGTAAAGTTATGGTTAGGTTAAGGATAAGGTTAAGGTTAGGTTAAGGTTAAGGGTAATATAAGTTTAAGGTTAATGTAAGGGTTAAGGTTAAGGTTATCTTAAGGAAAAGATTATAGTTAAGGTTAGGGTTAAGGGTAAAGTCAAGGTTAAGGTTAGGTTAAGTTTCAAGTTACGAGTTTAGTAAGGTTAAGGTTACGTTAAGGTAAAGCTTAAGGTTAAGGTTATGTTAAGGTAAAGGTTATGGTTAAGGTAAGGGTTAAGGGTAAAGTCAAGGTTAAGGTTAAGGGTTTGGTCAAGGTTAGGGTTAGGTTATAGTTAAGGTCAAGGTTAAGGTTAGGTTAAGGGTAAGGTTAAGGTTAAGGTTAGGTTAAGGGTAAGGTTAAGGTTAAGGTCAAATTTAAGTTAAGGTTAATGTTAAGAGTTTGGTTAAGGTTAAGGTTATAGTTAAGGTAAAACTTAACTTTAAGGTTATGGTTAAGGTTAAGGTTAAGGTTAGGTAAAGGTTAATGTTAAGGATAGGTTATAGTGAAGGTTAAGTGTTGGGAAAAATACTGAGAGGGGGGGGTGAATCAGTATTTTAAAGCTGAACAATTTTTCTTTCTTACTGCATCCAATCATGTACGTTCAGCTATCTTATTATATTTTACTTAGAGCATTGCATCAGATAAGCATTAAGTAGAACAAAGCATCAAACATGAACTATACATATGGACACCAGGATTTAAGGTGGAAACCCAATTTGGGAGAAAACCACCGCTGCTGCAATATCAGTCTTCAATATTTTATTATAGAAAAAAAACTTCTTACAATATATGCTGGTGCAGACTCATACCAGCACGCATGCACCCACCTGCAGAAGGCTACAACCTTCTCTCATTTACCAGCTTCTTCTGGAAGGGAGCTACAACCCCCTGACTGAAAGCTTCGACCTTCAGCACCACTGTGGACCTTGTTTCATCAATTTTCAGACTGGATCACACAACCGCAACCCCAGATTTCAGAAAATGTATGCATTCGACATCCCGTTTGGCTTTCTGGATCAAAAATCTTCATCAGACATGCGTTAGCTCTTCATTGATTCTTCTATTGAATGAATCCCAGATTCATTCTTTCGATGGGTGCAACATGGACTCAAAATTATCAGTTAAACACGTTGTTTGTCCATACAGATATTCCTTAGAGGAATTCGCTCTTCTTCCGCGCTTGACTCTTGCACATCTGTCCTCTTCGAATAATGATCTTTGCCCTTTATATAGTTCTCGCCTTTCTCAATACCATGAGTCTAAAACCACTCAACTGCTAATGGTATTCCTTTGTCAATATTCCCTTTAGTTTGTCCCCGGGGATTTTCAATTTCCCTTTTTTTTTTTAATTTATTTCATTCAAACGAGGAAATTCAAATTATCTATGTGCGCCAAGCCTTTAACCCAAAGTTTAACCCTTCGGATTTTATAAACAATATTCAATGCTTTTCCATATGCAAGTGTCTTGTTGATGTGGTGAGTTCCGCAAGCGGAACAGCCATACATCTCAATCGTTTTGTATTAATAATTGAACAAATCCAATTTGAAACCCCAATATTTGTCTTCGCCATATAATATTATAAACATTAACGTGCCACTGACTCATCAGTAATATATAAATCCATATAATCTTTCGGGTTCTTCAAATAATATTCAATCTTCGACTCTAGGCCCACATCGTAGTTGGTGGATCGGCGGTGTCAAACAAAACTTGCGATTGCGATTGATCAACCGGACGCGATGACCAAATAAAACATGGCTCATAGCGCCATCGGTTCCTTTGAACAAATGCAGTTGGGGCACATCATGGAAAAGTTCCGATTGCGATCAGGACATGGATGCGATTTGCAATAAACTGAGGCATATAACTCGATCGGGTTCGGCCTTTGATCGGAGCACATAACAAAACTCCGCCGATTGAAACTTGCGATTCAAGACGTGCGATTCCATTAAAACATCGCCACGTGGTCAAGTGGACCCACGGGCCTCGGCTGTTGGTGGGGGCGATTTATAATGTAACATTTGGTTGTATTGTGTACAACCGTTCCACTATGGAACACTACCACATCCACAAGACATTTTTATGTATCATTTACATTGCGATTTTCGATTGTGATTGGATCACATCGCATCGCAGGACTCCATATCAACAAGACACTACTTCACCAAAATAACTTGCGATTCCGATTTAGAGCTTAAGTGGTGGGGACCACTTGTCCCGCCAAATCAGAAATAAAGGACTTCCGCTTGTTTAATTCAATTTTATGACTGTCTTGAATTACTCTGCTCCTCTGTAAATTAAATCTATGGGAATATCTTCGTTCCACTGTCAAAACGGCTTTGCCCATCACCTGTTAATTCTCTTCTGTCATTTGTGACTGCGGCCCATCAAGATTTAATTCTCCTTCAATGCACTGCTTATCTCTGTAAATGTATTCTTCCTCTGAGCGTTGCTGCTGATCGTTGATCTCTGCAATTCTGCTGTTCTTCTGTTGCCCATGCCTTTGCCACATCCTTTTCCATCAATGACAGTATTCCAACAATCTCCCCCTTTGGCATTGATGGCAATACTCTTCCTCTGATGACCTTAGACTCCCTTTGTTGCTTTTCCTCCCCCTTTGACATCAATGGCAAAGAGTTTGATCAAGAAGCCAAGCTCCCCCTGAGATCATGTTGCATCTTCATAATATGACCAATGATTCATCCTTTACATATGACCAATGCTCCCCCTGAGCCTGTGCAGTCAGAGATGTCTGACGGCACCTCACAACCAATTTAAGCTTCTGTAATTAAGTAGACCTGAACCTCTGCATGGAAGAGACTACTCCCAGTTTCAGTCTGAGATATTCGAACGCTTCCCTGGGTAGAGGTTTGGTAAATATATCCGCAACTTGTTCTTTGGAGGAAACATATTCTAATTTCACCTTTTGCTCAAGCACTTGTTCTCGTAAGAAGTGATATTTGATGGGAATGTGCTTGGTTTTGGAATGCATAACAGGATTCTTTGAGATACTGATGGCACTTGTATTATCACACATAATGGAGGTAGGGGGTGAACATTTGATTTGAAAATCTTGTAGGGTTTGCATCATCCAAAGAAGTTGAGTGCAACATGATGCTGCAGCCACATATTCAGCTTCTGCTGTAGATAATGCAATGGAGCTTTGCTTCTTGCTGAACCAAGATACTAACCGGGGCCCCATAAAGAATGCACCACCACTAGAGATTTTTCGATCATCAATACTTCCAGCCCAATCTGCATCAGTGTATGCATGAAGAGTAAGTTCAGCATTCTTTGGGTACCATAGTCCAAAATCTTGAGTTCCTTGTAGATATTTGAATATTCTTTTCACAGCCTGAAGATGAGACTCTTTTGGATTAGCTTGGAATCGTTCAACAATCCCGACTGCATGTATGATGTCTGGTCTTGTCCCAGTGAGATAAAGTAGACTTCCTATCATAGATCTGTATTCTGGTTGATTTACGGTGGGGGAATCATCATTAGAACTGAGATTACATCCGGTTATCATTGGTGTACTTACAGGTTTGCAATTTTCCATGCCATACTTCTTCAGGATTTGCTTGAGGTACTTTTCTTGTGATAAGAATATACCATATGTTCCTTGTTGCACTTGCAGGCCGAGAAAGAATGTTAGTTCCCAAAGTAAAGACATTTCAAATTCTTGCTGCATATCAGAAGCAAATTTCTGACTCATAGAGTCTTTATTACTTCCAAAAATGATATCATCGACATATACAACCACAATCAATAATTTGTCATTTTCAGTTTTTGTGTATAAGTTGCTGTCAGCAGACCCTTTTGAAAATCCTTGTTGATGAAGATATTTGTCAAGACGATAGTACCATGCCCTTGGAGCTTTTTTGAGACCATATAGAGCCTTTTTAAGTCTACAAACAAGTTTTTCATCATTTCCCAAAACGAATCCCTCTAGTTGTTCTATATAGACTTCTTCTTCTAGATCGCCATTGAGAAAAGTAGATTTAACATCCATTTGATAAACTCTGATTTGTTGGAAGCTTGAATAAGCAAGAAACATTTTTATGGCTTCAAGTCTGGCTACAGGAGCAAAGGTTTCTTCAAAGTCTATACCTTCTTGTTGAGCATACCCTTTGCAAACAAGTCTAGCCTTATTTCTTATAACATCCCCATTCTAATTTAACTTGTTTTTGAATATCCATTTAGTTCCAATGAAATTTTTGTCATGGGGTCTTGGTACTAATTCCCAAGTGTGATTCTTTTCAATTTGATCGAGCTCTTCATTCATGGCTTGAATCCAACAATCATCTTTGCTTGCTTGACTAACACTGTGAGGTTCAATAGTGGACAGAAATGCCAGATTGCTAGAAGCTCCCATAAGAGTTCTTCTTGTTTGTACACCTGATCCCTTTTCTCCCAAAATTTGAGATTCTGGATGGTTCTTTTGAACATATCTGGAGGGAGCCTTTTCAGACAAACCATCTTCGGGTTCTTCATTGGGTTCACTATTTGTATCATTACTATTTGATGTAGAAGGATATGTGTCATCATCATCTTCATCTGTAGTTTGCTTTTCTTCTTTTGGAGCTGCAGAAGACTCATCAATAACAACATCAATACATTCAACAATCTTCTGAAGTCTTTTATTGTAACATTTATAGGCCCTACTCCTAGAGGAGTATCCAAGGAATATCCCTTCATCTGCTCTGGGTTCAAACTTGCCATGTTTTTCATCATTATTCTTGATGAAGCATTTGCTTCCAAAAATTCTAAAATGCTTTATAGTGGGAGGATTACCATACCAAAGTTCATATGGAGTTTTATCACTATTTACACGAACATGTGCCTTGTTGAGAATGTTTACTGCTGTATGTGCTGCTTCTCCCCAAAATATGTCAGGTGTTCCAAAATCATCCAGAATAGCTCTAGCCATTTGTTGAACTATTCTATTCATTCTTTCTGCAACACCATTTTGTTGTGGAGTGCCAGCTACAGAAAATTGTCTTTTTATGCCATGTTGTTCACAAAATTCAAGAAATTCATCTGATGTATATTCTCCTCCTCGATCAGATCTGAGACACTTGATTTTTAGATCTAACTCATTCTCAACTAGTGCTTTGAAGATCTGAAATTTCTCAAATGCTTCATCTTTGTGTTTAAGCAGCCCAATCCAACACATTCTAGAAAAGTCATCAATGAATAAGATATAGTATTCTTCACCACGCAGTGACTTTTTTCTCATAGGTCCACATATGTCAGTATGGATAAGTTCAAGAGGCTTACTTGATGATCCTTCCTTGGCATTAAATTGTACTCTGGTTTGCTTACCGAATTGGCAGGATTTACATATGATATTTTCAAGTAGAGAAATATTGGGAAGATCACGAACAACCTTGAGTCTACTTGATTTGTTGAGTTGAGAGAAGCTCAGATGCCCCAATCTTCTATGCCATAGCCAATTTTCTGAAGATTTACTCAAATAGCATTGTTCTTTGCAGTTCTTCAATATATATAGGTTGTTTGGAGTTCTTTTCCCTTTTATAATTGCTTTACCTCTGTCAAGATCACGTACCACACATTCTTTTGAACTAAAGACAACTTCAGTTACTTGATCACATATTTGACTTACACTTAACAGGTTATGCCTTAATCCATCCACATACATGACTTCATTAGCTTTCACATTTTCTTTTAGAAAAACAGACCCTTTTCCTTTAATGACCACAGGAGTATCATTTCCAAAAGTAACCTTCTTTTCCTTTTCTAGAGCATTATATGCAAGAAGTTTGTCTTTATCACCTGTCATGTATCTTGAGCATCCACTATCAATGTACCATTGGTTTTCTTCATCTTTTGCAAATAACTCTAGGCCACAATTTTCAACCTGTAATTCCTTCTTTTTCCATACTTTCGAGCTTGAAGGGACATGTTCTTTTAGCTGAACTTTGCTCCTGCATTCGGATTCTTCATGGCCAAAGTTATTACAGTAAGCACATTCAACTTCATTTTGTAGAGGAGAGAAGTTGTTATAAGTGTTCTTCTTTGATTCAATGTCCATTCTCTTCTTTCTTGCTTCTCTTGTCATGATAGTTTTATATGCAACACATTGAACAACTTTATGACCAAAATTGTGACATGAGAAACATTGTCCATTGAAGTAGAAATTTCTTCGATCATGAAATCTTCTATTTGAATTTACCTGCTGGTTGGTGTTCCTTTGAAGAGTATTCAAGTTGAAGTTCCTTGACTTGAGCTGATCATGCTTTACCTATGAGGAATCTTTATCCCTTTGCTGAGTTGCAGAATGTTGCAAACCAGTTGTAGCAGCTTTTAGATAGTTTGGTGCAGAAGCCTGAGAAGTTTCTCCGGTATATCCAAGACCTGTCTTTATAAAAGGAGAACGTTGTACCTTGATAATTTCATCCAAGGTTTCAGATCCTTTAGAAAATCTAAGATTCAGAGTCTTTACTTTCTCAAGTTCTTTTCTTAGACTTACCACTTCACATTCTAATTTTTCATTATGCTTCTTCTCTTCTTCAATCTGATTTTTCAGAGTCTCTATGATTATTTTACTTTGTTCTAAGCATATTTTGAGTTGATTGTTTTCATTAAGAAAATCATTGTCTTCTAGAGCATCCATAAAGGTATCCTTTTCTTCTTTAGAATCATTTTTGAAAGCCATAAGAAGTCTAAGATCTTGTTCACATTCTTCCTCACAATCAGATAACCCATCACTGTCTTCATGAGTATAGTAACTTTTTCTAGAGCTAGACCGGTTCTTATTTCTTCTTGCTGCTTCGTTTCCTTTAGCAGATTTTTCTTTGTAAGGACACTTAGCAGCATAATGACCAACTCTTCCACAACTAAAGCATTTGAAGGGAAGCTTACCTCTAAACCGTCCTGTGCCAAGTTGAAGTTTCTTTACGAAGTTTATCTCATCTTCTTCTGAGACATATCCTGATCCTTTTGTTATTTGTACTTCCTTCCCTTTTGTAGAAGTTCTAAAGACTGCTTCTTTGACTTCAGATGGTCCTCCTCTTCTCATTTCATATGTAGTTAGTATGCCATGAAGTTGTACCACAGTAAGATTTTGAAGATACTGCTTTTCTTCAAGAGCTGAAACTTTTGACTCAAATTTTGCTGTTAGAGATCTTAAAATTTTCTCAACCAATGTAGATTCAGTTATTGTTTCTCCCAGATTCCTCATGCGATTTACAATATCATCAAGACGTAGAAAGAAATTTGCAATGCTTTCTTCATTAAGCATTTTTAGATTCTCATATTGAATTCTGAGAGTTTTAAGTTTAGCACTTTTTACCTTTGCATCACCTTCATAGCTTAGAATGATTTTGTCCCATATTGCCTTTGCAGTATTCAGTTGCATGACTTTGAAAAATTCTGATTCAGTGAGACTTCCCAATAGAGCATTGACCGCCTTTGCATTAGTTTCATAGTTCTTTCTTTCAATTGGATCCGTTGGCACTGTAGTTGGATATTGATATCCTTGTTCAACAATTTCCCATACATCTGCTCCCAGAGACTGAAGGTAGGACCTCATCCTTGTTTTCCAAAATATTAAGTTGTTTCCGTTGAAGAGAGAAGGCCTGATAGATGTTGTTCCATCTTGATTGCTCATTTTGATTGATCTTCCTTCTAGCGACTAAGCTTTTTCAGAAGGACCTGCTTTGATACCAATTGTTGGGAAAAATACTGAGAGGGGGGGGTGAATCAGTATTTTAAAGCTGAACAATTTTTCTTTCTTACTACATCCAATCATGTACATTCAGCTATCTTATTATATTTTACTTAGAGCATTGCATCAGATAAGCATTAAGTAGAACAAAACATCAAACATGAACTACACATATGGACACCAGGATTTAAGGTGGAAACCCAATTTGGGAGAAAACCACCGCTGCTGCAATATCAGTCTTCAATATTTTATTATAGAAAAAAAACTTCTTACAATATATGCTGGTGCAGACTCATACCAGCACGCAGGCACCCACCTGCAGAAGGCTACAACCTTCTCTCGTTTACTAGCTTCTTTTGGAAGGGAGCTACAACCCCCTGACTGAAAGCTTCGACCTTCAGCACCACTGTGGACCTCGTTTCATCAATTTTCAGACTGGATCACACAGCCGCAACCCCAGATTTCAGAAAATGTATGCATTCGACATCCCGTTTGGCTTTCTGGATAAAAAATATTCATCATTGATTCTTCTATTGAATGAATCCCAGATTCATTCTTTTGATGGGTGCAACATGGACTTAGAATTATCAGTTAAGCACGTTGTCTGTCCATACAAATATTCCTTAGAGGAATTCGCTCTTCTTCTGTGCTTGACTCTCGCACATCTGTCCTCTTTGAATAATGATCTTTGCCCTTTATATAGTTCTCACCTTTCTCAATACCATGAGTCTAAAACCACTCAACTGCTAATGGTATTCCTTTGTCAATATTCCCTTTAGTTTGTCCCTAGGGCTTTTCAATTTCCCTTTTTTTTCTTTAATTTATTTCATTCAAACGAGGAAATTCAAATTATCTATGTGCGCCAAGCCTTTAACCCAAAGTTTAACCCTTCGGATTTTATAAATAATATTCAATGCTTTTCCATATGCAAGTGTCTTGTTGATGTGGTGAGTTTCGCAAGCAGAACAACCATACATCTCAATCGTTTTGTATTAATAATTGAGCCAATCCAATTTGAAACCCCAATCTTTGTCTCCGCCATATAATATTATAAACATTAACGTGCCACTGACTCATCAGTAATATATAAATCCATATAATCTTTCGGGTTCTTCAAATAATATTCAATCTTCGACTCTGGGCCCACATTGCAGTTGGTGGATCGGCAGTGTCAAACAAAACTTGCGATTGAGATTGATCAACCGGACGCGATGACCAAATAAAAAATGGCTCATAGCACCATCAAGTCCTTTGAAAAAATGCAATCGGGGCACACCATGGAAAATTTCCGATTGCGATCAGGACATGGATGCGATTTGCAATAAACTGAGGCATATAACTCGATCGGGTCCAGCCTTTGATCGAAGCACATAACAAAACTCCGCCGATTGAACCTTGCGATTCAAGACATGTGATTCCATTAAAACATCGCCACGTGGTCATGTGGACCCACGGGCCTCGGCTGTTGGTGGGGGTGATTTATAATGTAACATTTGGTTGTATTGTGTACAACCGTTCCACTATGGAACACTACCACATCCACAAGACATTTTTATGTATCATTTACATTGCGATTTGCGATTGCGATTGGATCGCATCGCATCGCAGGACTCCATATCAACAAGACACTACTTCACCAAAATAACTTACGATTCCGATTTAGAGCTTAAGTGGTGGGGACCACTTGTCCTGCCAAATCAGAAATAAAGGACTTCCGCCTGTTTAATTCAATTTTATGACTGTCTTGAATGACTCTGCTCCTCCGTAAATTAAATCTACGGGAATATCTTCGTTCCATCACAAACGCCCGCCCATCACCCAGAATTTCTTTCTGTTTGGGATCACACATATCAAGTTTTATCTCCTTCGCCAATGCACTGGCTTATCTCTGTAATGGTTCTCTCTAATATCATCAATCATTGATCTTGCAATTCATTTTTTCTTCTGTTTTCCATGCCTTGCCACATTCCTTGGGCATATCAATGACAATACCCAAATATTTAAGGTTAAGACTTGTAACCTTAAACCTTAACCTTAACGTAACCTTATCTTAACCTTAAACTTATGCTTAACCTAACCTAACCTTAACCTTAACTTTACCCTTAACCTTGCCTTAACCATAACCTTAACCTAGCCTTGACCTCAAACTTCCCATTAACCTTATCTTAACACCTTAACCATAACCTTATGTTACATAGCATTTTGTCACCGTCCCTGCAATCCCTTGTCCCGTACATTGGAGGACTATTCCCGTGACCTGTGAATAGTAAAATGTACTAAAAACACCTTGAGGCATCCTTCTGCATAAGGGCAAGAATTCTCCTTGGGAACATTTTCTTAGAAAGCCCCATCTGTTTATGGAAAGTTTCTTTCGCACTTTTTAATGATTCACATCATTGATCGGTAATCAAGTGATTTTCTAGCATGTTTGACTTCAACATGTCTATTCACATGATGGAATTTGTACTTTGATCAGGTGGTGTTAGAGCGCAAGACCCTGGGCTTCGATCACAAAATTCCAGGTTGCGAGGAGTGATGAGTCATTCATAATAATATACATGATTTTTTATATGGATGGATGCGACCATACCATGGGTTCTCTTGTTTTGATCCTCTCTATATGGATGGTTGTTCCCATACTGTGGATCTATTTCATATGATCCCATTATTTAGATGGTTGCGTCCATGCTGAGGATCCATTCACATGATCCTTTTCTTGATGGATAGCTATGCCTATACCATGGATTCATGTATTTTCAACAAATATTTTAGTTATGTATATGTATCTATGCTTGATTTGCAGGTCTCCTGATAGAAGTGTCTAGTTCCTTGCATGTACTTATAAATCATTTCACCCCTCACTCATGTTTGGACTTCATAATTTAGGGGGCATCTGTTACACAGTAATTTGTCACTGTCCCTGCAATCCCCATATCGCACATTAGAGCGTCATTTCTATGACCAATAAACAGTGTCATGCCTTGCAAATCCCTCTGTTGACCATTTCCTGAGAAAACCACTAAAAACACTTGTTTTTGCCTTAGCTCGAGTAGCTAGTTACACTCTCGCACCAAGATGGAAAATTAACATTGAGCTTGTGCAAGTTGGTGTGTTGTCCCAGTTAAACACTCACACCGATCTGTTTATGGAAAGTTTTTCAAAAAATAGAGGCAAAGATTCGATCAAAACAACTTCATGGATGATTCATAGGGATTGGTTCGACTAAATAACCGCGGCCTCCTTCCTTTGGCCTCTTGTTTCCACCTTATGGGGAAACCTCCCAAGGGATAAGGCCTCCCTTCCACTATTTTAGGGATCCCAACCTCCTCCTCTCCTCTATAAATATTGTCATCTTCCATTGATGTGCTAGTTGAACAGAGAACTGAAAAATTTAGCATAGAGAAGAAGCAATCATAGCTTCGAGAGAACAATGCAGAGTGTGATTGTTTTTGTCTGTTGAGAACATAGTGAGATTTTGGAACTTTTTTCATGAGGGTGTGACAAACGTGCTTGGATACAGACCTGCCAAAGGAGAGCCTTAACATCAAGGCTTGGTTGTAAACTCCCCTTGTCTTTATCATAATAAAATGCATATGATGTTTATCTTCCATTATTTTTTACATATATAATGAGATTTCTACCCTTCCTTGATCAGTTAGATAGGTTGTAATTGTTTTATGCTTGTCATGGTGTTACACTTGTCATGTTGTCTTGAATTTCTATACAGGTAATCAAACGTTGATAGCAGCGTGTATCGAGCTCGAGAAGAGCGACGGATCAAGTAGCTTCGACTAAAGATGACAACATAGCATCAGAACGAGGTAGGTCATCTTCCTTGCTTTGAATTTCATTTACAATCTAGGAAGGTAGATGTTAGTATGTTCCCGTAGTTGCTAGACCCACCCTAGGGCTAGAGGGATCACCTCTATCCGCAGAGGGGATTTTCCTAGACAACAGCTTAACCTTAACCTTAACGATAACCTAACCCTAACCTTGACCAAACCCTTAACATTAACCTTAACCTTAACCTTAACTTTAACCAAACCCTTAACCTTAACCTTAATCTTAACATTAACCTTAACCATAACCTTAACCTTACCCTAACCATAACCTTAAATTTACCCTAACCTTAACGTAACCATCACCTTAACATTAACCCTAACCTAACCTTAATCAAACCGTTAACCTTAAAATTAACCTTAACCTAACCTTAACCAAACCCTTCACCTTAACCTTATCCTTAACCTTAACCTTGACTTTACCCTTAACCTAACCTTAACCTTAAATATAACCTAACCCTAACCTCGACCTTAAATTTAACCTTAAACTTAACCTTAGCCTTGAATTTACCTTAACCTAACTTTAACCTTACCCTTAACCTATAGCCTTAACCTTACCCTTAAACTTAACTTAAACCTTTAACCTTATCCTTAAACTTAACCTAACTTTAACCTTGACATTACCCTTAACCTAACCTTAACCTTAACTGTAACCTAACCCTAACCTTGACCTTAACTTTACCATTAGCCTTGACCTTAACCTTAACCTTAACCTTATCTTACCCTTACCCTAACCTTAACCTTAACTATAACCTAACCCTAACCTTGACTTTACCTTAACATAACCTTAACCCATTAACCTTAACCTTAACCTTAACCTTAACGTGACTAAACCCATAGCCTTAACCTTAACCTAACCTTAACCTTGACCTTAACTATAACATAATCCTAACCATGACCAAACCTTAACTTAACCTTAACCTTAACCTTAACCTTCCCATAACCCTAACCTTAACCATAACCTAACCTTAACCTTGACCTTAACTATAACCTAACCCTAACGTTGACCAAACCCTTAACCTTAACCTTAATCTTAACCTTAACCTTAACCTTTAAGTAACCTTAACCTTAACCTAACCCTAACCTTACCCTAACCTTTACCCTAACCATAACCTTAACTTAACCTTAACCTTAACCTAACCTTAACCTTACGTTAACTATAACCTACCCCTAACCTTGACCAAACCCTTAACCTTAACCTTAACTTTAACTTTACCCTTAACCTAACCTTACCCTTAACCTTAACTAAACCCTTAACCTTAACCGTCACTTGAACCTTAACCCTAACCTTAACCTTAACCTAACCTTAACCTTGACTTTACCCTTAACCTTAACCTAACTAAACCCGTAACCTTAACCTTAACCTTAACATACTTAACATTGAACTTAAACATAACCTAACCCTATGTTTAAGTTTAAGGTTAAGGTTAAGTTTAAGTTTAAGGGTTTGGGAAAGTTAAGGTTAAGGGTAAGATAAGGTTAAGGTTAAGGTTAGGTTAAGGTCAAGGTCAAGGTTAAGGTTAAAGTTAAGTTTAAGGTCAAGGTTAAGGGTAAAGTTAAGGTCAAGTTTAGGGTTAGGTTATAGTTAAGGTTAAGGTTAGTTTAAGGGTAAATTCAAGGTTAAGGTTAAGGTGAACGTTAAGGGTAAGGTTAAGGTTAAGGGTTACGCCTTAACCTTAACTTTTACCTAACCTTAACCTTAGCCTTAACCTTAACCTTAACCTTGACCTTAAGGGTAAGGTTTGGTCAAGGTTAGGGTTAGGTTATATTTACGGTTAAGGTTAGGTTAAGGTTAAAGTTAAGGTTAAGGTTAATGTTAAGGGTTTGGTTAATGTTAAGGGTTTGGTTAAGGTTAAGTTTAAGGTTAAGGTTAAGGGTAAAATTTAAGGTTAAGGTTAAGGGGTTAAGGTTAGGTTAAGGTAAATTCAAGGTTAAGGTTAAGATTATGTTAAGGTTAAGGTTAGGTTAAGGTTAAGTTAAGGGTAAACTCAAGGTTAAGGTTAAGGTTAAGGTGAAGTTTAAGGTTATAGTTAAGTTAAGGTTAAGGTTAAGGTTAAGGTTAAGGGTAAAGATAAGGTTATGGTTAAGGTTACGTTGAGGGTAAAATCAAGGTTAAAGTTAGAATAAGGTTAAGGTTAAGGTTAAGGTTATTGTTAAGGTAAGGTTAAGATAAGGTTAAGGGTAAGGTTAAGGTTAAGGTTAGGTTAAGGTTATGGTTAAGGTAATGTTAAGTGTAAAGTTAAGGTTAAGATTAGGTTAAGGTTAAGATACATTTAATGGTAAGGTTAACGTCAAGGTCAAGGTTAAGGTTAAGGTTAAGGTCAAGGGTAAGGTCAAGGTTAAGGTTATGGTTATGGTTTTGGGAAGGTTAACGTTAATGTTATGGTTAGGGGGAGTTTAAGGTTAAGGTTAGGGTTAAGGTTAGGGGAAGGTTAATGTTAAGGTTAGGTTAAAAGAAAATTCAAGGTTAATATTATGGTTATGGGAACGTTAACGTTAAGGTTAAGGTTAGGTTAAGTTAAGGTTAAGGGTAAAGTCAAGGTAAAGGTGAAGGTTAAGGTTAGGGTTATGGTTATGGGAAGGTTAAGGTTAAGCTTAAGGTTAAGGTTAGGTTAACGTTAAGGTTAAGGTTAAGGTTAAGCTTAAGTGTTTGGTCAAGGTTAGGGTTAGGTAATAGTTAAGGTCAAGGTTAGGTAAGGTTATAGTTAAAGTTAAGGTTAAGGTCAAGGTTAAGGTTAAGGTTAAGGTTAAGGTCAAGGTCAAGGGCAAGGTTAATGTTAGGTTGAGGGTAAGGTTAAGGTTAGTGTTAGGTTATAGTTAAGTTTATGGTTAGGGTAAGGTTAGGGTTAGGTTATAGTTAAGGTTAGGGTTAGGTTAAGGTTAAGGTTAGGTTAAGGTTAAGGTTATGGTTATGGGAAATTTAAGGTTAGATAAAGGTTAAGGTTAAGGTTAAGGTTAAGGTTAAGGGTTTGGTCAAGGTAAAATATTTGGTTAAGGTTAAGGTTAAGGTTAAGTTAGGGTAAAGGTACAAACCCTTAACCTTAACCTTAACCTTACCATTACCCTTAACATTAACCTTAACCTTAATAAACCCGTAATCTTAACCTTAACTAAAACTTAACCCTAGAATTGACCAAACCCTTAACCTTAACCTTGACCAAACCCTTAACCTTAACCTTAACCTTTACCAAAACCTTAACATTAACCTTAACTTTAACCTTGAATTTAACCTTAACCTTAACCTCAACCTTCACCTTAACCTTAACTATCACCTAACCCTAACCTTTACCAAACCCTTAACCTTAACCTTAACCTTACCCTTAACCTTCACCTTCACCTTCACCTTAACCTGACTAAACCTGTAACCCTTAAACTTAACCTCACCCTTAACCTTCACCTTAACCTTGACTTTACCCTTAACCTAACCTTAACCTTAAATATAACGTAACCCTAACCTTGACGTTAACTTTACCCTTAACCTCAACCTTTACCTTTACCTTAACCTAACCTTAAGCTTAACCTTATCTTACCCTTAACCAAACCTTAACCTTAACAATAACCTAACCATCACCTTAACCAAACCTTAACCTTAACCTAACATTAACCTTCCCCTAACCTTAAACCTTAACCTTAACCTTAACCTAACCTTACCCTTAACATAACCTAACCTTAACTTGAACCTTAACATTAACCTTAACCAAACCCTTAAACTTGACTTTAACCTTAACTGTAACATTAACCTTAACCTGAATAAACCCGTAACCTTAACCTTAACCTAACCTTAACCTTAACCTTAACCTTAACCTTAACCTGAGGTTAAGATTATCCTTAAGGTTAAGGTTAAGGATAAGTTAAGGTTAAGGGTAAGATTAAGGTTAAGGTTACGTGTTTAGTCAGGTTAAGGTTAAGGTCAAGGTTAAGGTTAGGTTAAGGGTAAAGTTAAGGTTAAGGTGAAGGCTAATGGTAGGGTTAAGGTTAATGTTATGGGTTTAATGAAGTTAAGGTAGAGTTAGGTTATAGTTAAGGTTAAGGTTCAGTTAACGGTAAATTTAAGGTTAAGGTTAGGTTAAGGTTAAGATAAGGTTAAGGGTAAGGTTAAGGTTAAGGTTAAAGGTTAAATTTAAGATTAAGTTAAAGGTAAAGTTAAGGTTAAGGTTAGGGTTAAGGTTAAAGTTAGGTTAAGGTTAAGGTTACAGGTTTAGTCAGGCTAAGGTTAAGGTTAAGGGTTTGGTCAAGATTAGGGTTAGGTTTTACGGGTTTAGTCAAATTAAGGTTAAAGTTAAGGGTTTGGTCAAGGTTAGGGTTAGGCTATAACCTTACCGTTAACCTTAACCTTGACCTTAACTATAACCTAACCCTAACCTTTACCAAAACCTTAACATTAACCTTAACTTTAACCTTAACCTTAACCTTAACCTTAACCTTCACCTTAACCTTAACTATCACCTAACCCTAACCTTAACCTTACTCTTAACTTTACCTATAACCTAACCTTAACCTTGACCTTAACTATAACCTTAACCCTAATATTAACCTTAACCTTACCCTATTCTTAACCGTAACCTAACCTTAACCTTGAATTTACCCTTAAACTAACCTTAAACTTAACCTTTACATTACCTTAAACTTACGTTAACTTAACTTAACATTAACATTGACCTTCACCTTAATATTAACTTTAACTTTACCCTTAACATAACATTAACCTTAACTATAACCTAACCCTAACCTTGACCTTAACTTTACCCTTAACCTAGACCATAACCTTAACCTTAACCTAACCATAAACTTAACTTGACTAAACCCGTAACCTTAACCTTACCCTTAACCTTAAGCTTAAGCTTAACCTTAACCTTAACCTTAACCTTTACCCTTAAGGTTAGGTTAAGGGTAAAGTCAAGGTTAAGGTTATGGTTATGGGAAGGTTAAGGTTAAAGTTAAAGTTAAGTTTAAGCCTTCAGCTTAACCTTAACCTTAACCTAACTAAACCCAAACCTTAACTTTAACCTTCACTTTACACTTAACATAATCTTAACCTTAACCTTGACTTTAACCTTAACTTTACCCTTAGCCTTCACCTTAACATCAACCTTAACCTTAACTATAACCTAACCTAACCCTATGGTCACTTTACACTTAACCTAATCTTAACCTTAACCTTGACGTTAACCTTAACCTTACCCTTAGCCTTCACCTTAACATCAACCTTAACCTTAACTATAATTTAACCTAACCCTAAGGTTAAGGTTATGGGTTTAATAAGGTTAAAGTTAAGGTACAGGTTAGGTTAAGGTTAAGGTTAAGGTTAAACCTAATATTGGTTTTACCCTTAACCTTATCTTAATCTTAACTTAACATTAACCTTAACCTTGACCTTAACCTTACCGATAACCTTAACCTAAACCTTGACCTTAACATTAACCTTAACCCTAATCTTAACCTAACCAGAACCTTAACCTTAACTTAACCTTATCTTACCCTTGACCTTAAGTTTAACCTAACCTAACCTTAACCTTAACCTTCCCATAACCATAGCCTTAGCCTTGACTTTACCCTTAACCTAACCTTAGTCTTTAACCTTAACCAAACCCTTAACCTTAACTATAACCTAACCTTAACCTTAACCTTCACTATAACCTAACCTTATAGTGAAGGTTTAGGTTAAAGTTAGGTTAAGGTTACGGTTAAGGTTAGGTAAAGGTTAATGTTAAGGGTAGGTTATAATGAAAGTTAAGGGTAAGGTTAATGTTAAGACCCATAACCTTAACCTTCACCCTTAACCTTAACCTTAACTTTAACCTTAACCTTAACCTTACTAAACCCATATGCTTAACCTTAACCTTAACCTTGACCTTAAATATAACCTAACCTAACCTTAACCCTAAACTTGACCTTAACATTAACCTAACCCTAACTTTAACCTTAACCCTAACCTTAACCTTAAACTTGACCTTAACCTTAAGTTTAACTTTACCTTAACCTTGAATTTACCCTTAACATAACCTTAACCTTAACCTTATCTTAACCTTATCCTAACCTTAACCTTAACCTGACTAACCTTAACCTAACTAAACCCTTAAAGTTAGGGTAAAATTAAAGTTAAGGTTAAGGTTAGGTTAAGGGTAAAGTTAGGTTAAGGGTAAGGTTAGGTTAAGGATAATCTTAATCTTACCTGACTTAACCCATAACCTTAACCTTAACCTTCCCATAACCATAACCTTAACCTTACCCTTAACCTTGACCTTAACATTAACCTTAAACTTACCTTAACCCTAACCTTAACTATAACCTAACCCTAACCTTAACCTTAATCTAACCTTAAACTTATCTTAAACTTAACTATAACCTAATCCTAACCTTATCTAAACCTTAACCTTAACCTTAAATTTACCCTTACCCTAACCTTAACCTTAACCTTGACCTTACACTTAACATTACCATAGCCTCAACTTTAACCCTTAACCTGAAGTTTACCCTTGACCTTGACTTTAACCTTAACCTTCCCCTAACTTTAACACTAACCTTAACCTTAACCTTAACTTTAACCTTCCCCTAACCTTAACCTTAACCTTATCTTTAACCTCAACCCTTAACTTTAACCTTAACCCTTAACTTTAAGGTTTAGGTTTGGTCAAGGTTAGGGTTAGGTTATAGTTAAGGTTAAGGTGAAGGTTAAGGTTAAGGTTAAGGTTACGGTTAAGGTTAAGGTTAACCTAAGGTCAGGGTTAGGTTGTAGTTAAGGACAAGTTTAAGGGTATGGTTAAGGTATGGTTAAGATAAGGTTAAGGGTAAGGTTAAGGTTAAGGTTAGGTTAAGGTTATGGTTAAGGTAAGGTTAAGGACAAATTTAAGGTTAGGTTATAGTTAAGGTTAAGGTTAAGGTTAAGGGTTTGGTCAAGGTTAGGGTTAGGTTATAGTTAAGGTTAAGGTTCAGTGTTTGGTCAAGGTTAGGGTTAGGTTATAGTTAAGGTTAGGTTAAGGTTAAGTTAAGGGTAAAGTTAAGGTTAAGGTGAAGGTTAAGGTTAAGGGGTTAAGGTAAAGTCAAGGTCAAGGTTAGGGTTAGGTTAAGGTAAAGTCAAGGTTAAGGTTAGGGTTAGGTTAAGGCTAAGGCTAAGGGTAAGGTTAAGGTTAAGGTTAGGGTAAATTTAAATTTAAGGTTAAGTCGAGGTGAGGTTAAGGTTAAGGTTAAGTTCAAGGTTAGGGTTAGGTTAAGTTAAGGTTAAGGTAACAGTTAAGGTTTAGGTTCAGGTTAAGGGTAAGGTTATGGTTAGGTTAAGTTTAAGGTTAAGGTTAGGTTAAGGTTAAGGTCAAGTTTAAGGTTAGGTTAAGGTCTAGGTTAAGGTTAGGCTTGAGGTTAAGGTTAGGTTAATGTTAGGTTAAGGTTAAGGTTAAGGGTTTGGTCAAGGTTAACCTAACCTCAAGGTTAGGGTTAGGTTATGGGTAACGTTAAGGTTAGGTTAGGGTAAAGTCAAGGTTAATGTTAAGGTTAAGGTCAAGGGGAAAGTTAAGGTTAGGGTTAGGTTAAGTTAAGGTTAAGGTTAAGGTTATAGTTAAGGTTAAGGTTAAGGGAAAATTTAAGGTTAAGGTGAAGTTTAAAAGTAAAGTTAAAGTTAAGGTTAGGGTTAGGGTTAGGTTAGAGTTAAGGTCAAGGTTAAGGTGAAGGTTACGTGTTTATTAAGGTTAAGGTTAAGGTTAAGGTTTGTAGGTTTTAACCCTGAACAGAAATTATCTACACACGAATCTTATAACATAAAATAAACAATAGTGAGAGCATAAAATAGATAAACACAGAGATTTTCCCCTAGATCCCAAATCGAGACGACCAACTTGATTTTTCATTATATTCCTCTTAGCGTTACAACACATATATATACATGCCGAAGCATACATAAACCCCAATCCATTAACCCTGGATTAGAACATAACCGTAGTTCCCTTGACCGGATCTACAAAACACCAGGGGACGAAAACCATCGTACCCCAAAACCATGTGCAAAATCATGCACAAAACATGGGTGGGTCAGCCTATGAGTGGGTCCGCACACCAAAACAATTTTCGTTGGGGCGCTGTCTCAGACCCCAATAGTGGGGGCTACCTCCTCCCTTGTGACCCCCCTACTGTGCCCGACGGAACGTACAGTGCATGGGGCTAGTCGTGGAAAGAATATAACACATACCCAACATTCTCCCACTTGTTGTTTTCTTTCCACAGGGGGCCACAGGAGAGCTTAGTCATTGGGCCAATCCGTCAACACCCATTGTTTCTCTACACCAAGAGAACTTCTGAGTGCTCACAGACTTCATCAATGCATCTGCAACATTCTTCAAAGTGTCCACCTTTACCAGCAACACCCTTTTAGCCTCAACCATATCTATAACAAAGTGATATTGAACATCAATGTGCTTTGTCTTTGAATGATAAGCAGGGTTCTTAGCCAAGAAAATTGCACTTTGGCTATCACAGTCTATCCTTATAGCTTGTTGTACCAACCCCATACTTGAACACAATCTCTGCAACCAAATTGCTTCCTTTCTTGCATGAGTGGTTGCTATGTATTCTGCCTCTGTAGTTGAAAGAGCCACTACAGACTGTCTTTTACTCATCCAACTGACTGCGCCTCCAAATAGGCTAAACACATACCCACTTGTAGATCTTCTTTGGTCCAGAACTCCAGCCCAGTCTGCATCAACAAAACCATGAATGTCTAACATTCTTTCCAATCCTGGTCTTCCCTGGTAGCACAAGCCATAATCACTAGTGCCACGTAAATATCTGAAAACCCGCTTCACTACTGTCCAATGCTCCTTCCCTGGGTTTGACATAAACCTGCTCAATACTCCCACTGCATGTGCAATGTCTGGTCTAGTACAGACCATTGCATACATCAGGCTACCCACTGCACTTGCATATGGAATACGGGACATATCCTCCTCTTCTTCTTGTGTCTTGGGACACTGTTCAGCAGACAACTTTGCACCTACAGGAATAGGAACACTCACTGGTTTACTATCTTGCATATTGAACCTCTGCAATATAGTCTCGACATACTTCCTCTGGTTTAACCAGAGCATCCTCTTTGCCCGATCTCTCTTAATTTCCATGCCCAAAATATAGTTTGCAGCACCAAGATCCTTCATGTCGAATTTGGAGAACAGTTGGGTCTTCAAATCTTGGATAATTTCTTTGTCATTTCCAATCAACAACATATCATCCACATACAAGACCAAACAAATAACACGGTCACCAATTAATTTAAAATAAACACAGTGATCCTCCTTGCTTCTGGTGAAGCCTAGTCCCCATATATAGGTATCAAATTTTTGATACCACATCCTTGGTGACTGTTTTAACCCATACAGAGACTTCTTCAACCTACATACCAGTTATTTCTTACCCTTCACCATAAAGCCTTCAGGTTGCTTCATGTAGATCTCCTCTTCTAGATCCCCGTGAAGAAATGTTGTCTTCACATCCATCTGTTCTATCTCAAAATAAAATGCAGCAGCAACAGATAAAAGTAATCTAATAGAAGTAACTTTGGCAACAGGAGAAAAAATATCACCAAAATCAATTCCCGGCACCTGGGAATAACCTTTCGCTATCAACCGAGCTTTGTATTTCTCCACCTTGCCTTCTACATTCATCTTCTTCTTAAACACCCATTTGCTCCCAATGGGCTTCCTTCCAGCCGGCAACTCCACCAGATCCCATGCATCGTTTTTGTGCAAGGATGCCATTTCATCAACCATGGCCACCTTCCAGAGTTTTCCATCCTCTGAATCTACTGCCTCCCTGACAGTTCTGGGTTCATCATCAGTTATAGTTAAGGCAAAAACTGAACAAAAAGCAGATGGACTATACCTTTCTGGTTGCCTTCTTTCCCGAACTGATCTTCTCAAAGCTGGAGTTTGTGGCTCTTCATCTTCTGAGTCTTCTTCTGTTGTAGAGTTTGATTCATCCTCCTTTAGCTCAAACTCTATCTTCTTAGGTTCCTTTGGTAGGACTTCATGTTTAACAACATCTTTCACTTCTCTAAACACCACATCTCGGCTGTACACAACCTTCCTTGTTTCTGGGTTCCAAAGCTTGTAACCCTTTAAACCATCATTATACCCAATAAAGATGCACCTTTCAGATTTATTATCCAACTTGGTCCTTTTCTCCTTTGGAACATGTACATATGCATCACATCCAAATACCCTTAGATTTGAAAGAGAGGGTTTCTTACCAGTCCATACCTCATGTGGAGTTTTATCCTCCAACGCTGATGAAGGTGATCTATTAACTAAGTAACATGCAGTCTCCACTGCCTCTGCCTAGAATTCTTGTCCTAACCCGGTACCACTGAGCATGGTTCATGCCTTTTCCATCAGAGTTCTGTTCATTCTTTTTGTGACTCCGTCTTGTTGAGGTGTGTATGGAGTAGTCTTCTACCATGCTATACCACACTTCTTACAGAACTCTTCAAATTCCTTATTGCAAAACTCCCCACCATTATCTGTCCTCAGCGCCTTTATCTTCTTATCTATCTAGTTTTCCACCAGAGCCTTAAATTCTTTAAATCTGTCAAAGAATTCAGATTTCTTCCTCAAGAAATATATCCATGTATTCCTTGAGAAGTCATCTATGAATGAAATATAGTACACAAACTTTCCCAGTGATGGAACTGACACAGGTCCAAACACATCACTGTGCACAAGTTCTAATATCTTGTTCGCCCTCTTAGCACCAGAAGGAAAATTCACTCGATTCTGCTTCCCATATACACAATGTTCATAGAAATCG
This sequence comes from Pinus albicaulis, assembly GCA_034641835.2. Classification (NCBI taxonomy): domain Eukaryota; kingdom Viridiplantae; phylum Streptophyta; class Pinopsida; order Pinales; family Pinaceae; genus Pinus; species Pinus albicaulis. Next base: position 4,773,414 of record CM076584.1, read on the forward strand.
AAATCCAAAGAGAAATTAGGCATACCTTCTACCATACCATTTCTATGTAGTATCCGAAGGCCCTTCTCTCCAATATGTCGAAGCCTTTGATGCCATAGCATGGTCTTTTCTCCAGAGACAGCTAGGCTTTCCACTCCACTTTCAGGAACCACATAAATATTACACCCATCAATAACAGTGCTACCTTGTAGCTTTTATAGAGTTCTAGTCCGAAATCCCCGCATTAATACCAGTGCTCCCTGAACCATCTTGCAGGCATCTTTCTCGAACACTGTTTATACACCTGCATCATCCATCTTTCTTACAGAAATCATATTTCTAGCTAATGCAGGAATATGCAGAGCATCAGGAAGTGTTATAATCCTTCCACCTTGTAGCTTCAACTTGACCTTTCCACATCTAATGATTTTAGCCTTCCTATCATCCCCTAGGAAAACATCACCATCATATTTCTCATACTCGTAGAACCACTCCCTATGGGGAGTGAAGTGAAAGGATGCACCTGAGTCAATGAACCATGAATCATGATCTACATGTGTATTTGAAGAAGAAGCCAAATACACATCCCCACCTTCATCTGAGGTGGTTTTTGCCTCTGCAGAAGGAACATCATCAGATCCCTTTCCTTTCTCAGGAGCTTTAGATCTGCACTCCTTTTTGTAGTGCCCTTCCTTTCTGCATTTCTAGCATGCCTTTACAAACTTTCCAGGAGATTTAGATCTCCCTCTAGATTTGGATCTCCCATTCGAAACCTTATTCTTGTTTCTGTTTTGGGACCTTCCTCGTACAGATAAGGCATCTCCATTCTGGCCCTCCATATTTCTCCGTCTCATTTCCTTCGACAGCAAGGCTGAGACAATTTCATCAAAATTCAAGGTAGTTGTATTGCTACCTATTGCAATAACCAGACTATCCCACGAGTCTGGTAGAGAACACAACAGACTGATGCACTTATCTTCATTGGAGATTTTAATATCAACGGATGAAAATTGACTTACCATAGTATTGAAGGCGTTTAGATGCTCTGTCACTGAGTCTCCATCCTTCATCATCAGGTTATACAAATTTTTCCGCAGGAACAGCTTATTCACCAGAGACATAGATTGGTACAAAGTCCCAAGTTTTTCCCACAAATTCTTCACCGTAGCTTCCCCAGATACATTCAACAGTACTGAATCTAAGACACACAACCGTATTGTGCTCTTAGCCTTCCGATACAATTTCTTCTAGTCTTCATCTCACATTGTCGTTGGTTTAGTACCTGGATCTACCGCGATCCACTGATCTTTATCCACCAGCAGATCCTCCATCTTGAGCTTCCACAACTCAAAACTCTGACCATTAAATTTCTCGATCTCTATCTTTCCGCCGCTTTCCATCTTCTTTCACCGCAAGAATCGATCCGGTAGATCTCCCAGTGAACAGGGCCCGAGTAAAAAACCCTCAGCAGCAAAGGCATCCCCTTGAAGCTAAAACCTGGCTCTGATACCAAATGTAGGTTTTAACCATGAACATAAATTATCTACACACGAATCTTATAACATAAAATAAACAATAGCGAGAGCATAAAATAGATAGACACAGAGATTTTCCCCTGGATCCAAAATCAGGATGACCAGGTTGATTTTTCATTATATTTCTTTTATTGTTACAACACATATATATACATGCTGAATCATACATAAACCCCAATCCATTAACCCTGTATTAGAACATAACAGTAGTTCCCTTGACTGGATCTACAAAATACCAAGGGACGAAAACCATCGTACCCCAAAACCATGTGCAAATTCATGTAAAAAAAATGGGTGGGTCCGCCTATGAGTGGGTCCACACACCAACAGTGGGGGCTGCCTCCCCCCTTGTGACCCCCCTGCTGCGCCCGGCGCAACGTACAACACGTGGGGCTAGTCATGGAAAGAATATAACACATACCCAACAAGGTTAGGTCAATGTTAAGGGTGAAGGTTAAGGATATGGGTCTTAACCTTAACCTTACCCTTAACCTTCACGCTTAACCTTAACCTTCACCATAACCTAACCTTAACCTTGACCTTAACTATAACATAACCTTAACTTTACCCTAACCTTAACCTTAACCTTAACCTTAACTTTAGTCTTAAACTTACCCTTAACCTTCACCTTAACCTTAACCTTGACTTTACCCTTAACCTAATCTTAACCTTAAACTTCACTTTACCTGTAACGTAACCTTAACCTTGACCTTATCCTTAACCTTAACTTTAAATTTACCCTTAACGTTACCCTCAACCCTTAACCTAACCATAACCTTAACCTTAACCTAACCTTAACCTTACCCTTAACGTAATATTAACCTTAACCTTAACCTAACCTTAACCTTAACCTTAAAATTACCCTTGGGTTAAATTAATCTTAACCTAAGTGTAAGGTCAAGGTTAAGGTTAAGGTTAAGGGTAAGGTTAAGGTAAGGGTAAGGTTAACCTTAACCAAACCTTAACATTAAACCTAACCTTAATTATAACCTTAACCTTAACCGAACTAAACCCATAATCTTAACCTTACCCTTACCATAACTTTAACCTTAATGTTAAGATTGAGGTTAAGGTTAAGGTTAAGGATAAGGTTAAGGTTGAGGTTAGGTTAAGGTTAAGGTTAGGTCAAGGTTAAATTCAAGTTCAAGGTTAAGGTTAAGTTTAGGGGAAGGTTAAGGTTAAGGTTAAGGTTAAGGTTAGGGGAAGGTTAAGGTTAAAGTCAAGGTTAAGGTTAAATTCAAGGTTAAGGGTAAATTTAAAGTTAAGGTTATGTTAAGGTTAATGTTAACGGTTATGTCAAGGTTAGGGTTAAGTTAATGTTAAGGTTAAGGTTGGGTTAAGGTTAAAGGTTAAGTTTAAGTTTAAGGTTAAGGTTACGGTTAGGTTAAGGTTAAGTTAAGGGTAAAGTTAAGGTTAAGGTTAAGGGTAAGATACGGTTAAGGGTTAAGGTTAACCTTAACCTGAACTTAACCTTAACTTTACCCTTAACCTAATTTTAACCTTAACCTAACGTTCATCTTAACCTTGACTTTAATCTTAACCTTCACCTAACCTTAGACCTAACCTTAACCTTAACCTTAATCTTCCCATAACCATAACCTTAACCCTGACTTTACACTTAACCTAACCTTAAGGGTTTGGTCAAGGTTATGGTTGAGGTTAAGGTTATGAGTTTAGTTAGGTTAAGGTTATAGTTAAGTTCAAGGTTAAGGTTAACCTTACCCTTACCTTAACCTTGACCTTGACCTTAACCTTACCCTTAAACTTATCTCAACCTTAACCTAACCTTAACCTTAACTTTACCCTTAAGCTTACCTTAACCATAACGTTAACCTAACCTTAACCTTAATGTTACCCTTTACTTTCTCTTAAAGTTACTTTAACCATAACCTTAACCTTGACCTTAGCTATAACCTAACCCTAAACTTGACCAAACGCTTAACCTTAACCTTGACCTTAACTTTACCCTTAACCTTAACCTTAACCTTAACTATAACCTAACCCTAACCTTAACCCTAAAATTAAACTTGACCTTAACCTTAACCTTAACATTAATTTTAACCTTAACCTTCCCCTAACCTTCACCGTAACCTAAACCTTAACCTGAACCTGAACCTAACCCATACCATAACCTTAACCTTAACTTTACCCTTAACCTAACGTTAACATTACCCTAACCATACTAACCCTGTAACCTTAACCTTAACCTTAACTTTACGCTTAACCTTAACTTTACACTTAACCTAACCTTACCCTTAACCTTAACCTTAACCTTACTAAACCCACAACCTTAACCTTAACCTTAACCTTACCTTGAACTTAACTATAAGCTAATCCTAACCTTGACCAAACCCTTAACCTAAACCTTTACCCTAACCTTACCTTAACGTTAACCTTAACCTAACCTTAACCTTGACTTTACCCTTAACCTAACCTTAACCTTATCTTAACCTTGACCTTAACTTTACCCTTAAACTTAACCTTAACCTTAGCCTTAACATAACCTTAACCTTAAACTAACCCTAACCTTAAATTCACCCTTAACCTAACCTTAACCTTAACCTAACCCTAACCTTAACTTTACCCTTCACCTAACCTTAACCTAACCTTAACCATAACCCTAAACTTAACTTTATCTTAACCTTAACCTAACCATAATCTTATCTTTAACCTTAGCCTAACCCTAACCTTAACTAAACACGTAAACTTAACCTCAACCTTTAACATTACCCTAACCTTAACCATAACCTTAACCTTAACCTGAACTTTACCCTTAACCTAACCTAACTATAGCCTAACCTTAAACTTAACTTTATCCTTAACCTAACCTTAACCTTAAGTTTAACCTTAACCTAACCTTAACCTTAACTTTAACCTTAACTTAACCTTGACCTTGAACAAACCATTAACATTAACATAACTTTCCCTTAACCTTAAACAACGACGCTATAATAACCTAACCTTAGGTTAAAGGTCGAGGTTAGGTAAGGTAAAGTTGGAGTTAGGTTGGGATTAAACTTAGGTTATAGTGAAGGGTGATGGGAAAGTTAAGTTACAAATTAGTGGGTTAAGGTTAAGGTTAGGTTTAGGGTAAAGTCAGGTTAGGTTGTATGGTTATGGAAAATTAAGGGTAAGGTTAAGGTTAGGATGTAAAAGTCAAGGTGAGTATAGTTAAGGTTAAAGTTATGGTTATGGGAATTAAGGTTAAATTAGATAATGATTAGGATTCAAGGATAGGTGGGTTATGTTTAGGTTAGGTTAAGGTTAGGTAAAGGATTAATGTTAAGAGTGGGATTATAGTGAGGTTAGGTTAAGATAATAACCTTGACCTTGCCTTAACCTTAACCTAACTATAACCTTACCTTAACCTAACGTAACCATAACCTTAACCTTAACCTTAAACTTAAACTTAACCTTAACCTTAGGTTAAGGTTAAGGTTAAGGTTAGGGTAAGGTTAGGGTAAAGGTTCAGGTTAAGGGTTTGGTCAAGGTTAGGGTTAGGTTATAGTTAAGGTCAAGTTAAGGTTAAGGTTAATATTAGGTTATGGTTAAGGTTAGGTTAAGGTTAATATTAAGATTAAGGTTAAGGGTAAAGATAAGGTTATGGTTAAGGTTAAGGTTAAGGGTAAGGTTACGTTAAGGGTAAAGTTAAGGTTAAGGTTAAGGTTAAGGTTATTAAGTTGGTAAGGTTAGAGTTAACACATCCCTTCTACCTCTCTTTCCAGAAAGATTACAAATTGATATCGGTGTAGAAAAACAAATTATGGTGCTTAACTATGATTTCCTAGATGAGCTAAGAAATGTTTGTATTAAGATCCCATTATTGCAAGCTATCAAATAAATTCCAATCTTAGCAAAGATAGTAAAGGAGTTGAGCATGAAGAAAACAGGAAAAAGAATAAGAGAGAAAAAGAAAATTCAACTGGTAGGAACAATAGCAGATATCATGATGGGTAAGATTTCTATTCCAAAGTATCTAGACCCATGAAATCTAGTTGTTAAAATACACATCAATGGAACTGAGATCCAAAACACACTTATTGATTTAGGAGCAGCAATCAATATCATGAGTAAACAAATCATGGATAAAATGAAACTTCCTAATCTTTTTTTTACACCCACATTATTACAATTAGCAGAAAGATCTATGATCAAACCTGATGGGGTAATAGAATACATTCTAGGGTCCCTAGATTCTTGGGAGTATCCTTTGTATTTTATGATCCTAACTCCTAAGAATAATCTAGGAGGGCATCCTATTATATTAGGAAGACCTTGGCTAGCTACAGCTGATGCTTTCATTAGTTGTAGATCCGGGGATATGTACATCTCTGATGGTAGTTCAAAAAAGAAATTTACCTTGTATCCTCCAGCAAAAAAAATTATAGAATTAGATGATACTCAATGGATAGAGGATGAAGAAGATTTACAACCTCTCTTCACAATTTCAGAAATTAGTGAAGATAGCCAGATTATGAATACCTTAGAAAACTTGAATCCTCTTTGAAATAAAAACATGAAAAATTTCAAGTAGAATACAACATTGAGTTTTTATCATCAAGGCAGATGTCTCTTTATTCCATGGATAAATTTGGCAGCTCTACAAGTGAGATATTTCTAGGCAAAACTTTAAACATAAACAAGAACCTAGAGAAATCTCAACAAGAAGAGCTAGTCAAGATCTTACAAAGACATTCTTCTGCATATGCATGGGAGTACACTGATATGAAAGGGATAAGCCCTAAGACTTGCACTCATCACATCTACGCAGAGGAAAATTGTAAACCAATCAGACAACCTCAGAGACGGATGAATCCAAATCTTAGGGAGATTGTTAAAGAAGAATTGCAGAAATTGTTGAACGTCAAATTTATCTATCCTATTTCAGATAGTTAGTGCGTTTCTCCTTTGGTAATTATTAGGTCCCTATATTACTAGTATAGTCCCTCATTGTTGTTAGTGTAACCCCCTCATTGTTATTTTCATACCCTTGTAACCCCCATATTTTTATTATTGTGCCCTTCAATTATTATTGTTAGGTCGGCTAGGATTACATTATGGCCCCACTAGGATTACATTGTGGCCCCATGGACTCCTATATATAGAAAGGAGGTTTTGTCATTTGTATCATCCAAGAATTATTCATTCATGTAATGTAGTGGAGGTTTCCCCCTCGAAGTGGCTTATTTCTAAGGCATTGATATCTCTTTTCTTCTATTTTTGGAGCTGGTTACACAACATTTGGTATCAGAGCTTTGGATTCTAGGGTTTCGCTGCTCCAAATAGATCATCGTGGAATTTTCGCTATAAATTTTTTTCTACAAAGTTTCAGAAGCTGAAATTTTAGGAATTGTGAAGCTAAAATCCCGAGGGAAGGGTGCCTAAAAATTTCAGAGCTTGGTTCGCAATATTTTCGGAGATATGATCTGTGGAAGTTAGGTCTTTTTTCAGGCTCCTAAACAGGTCATCGTGGAATTTGCGCTATAACTTTTTTTCTACAAAGGTTCAGAATCTGAAATTCATATGGTGCGAAGCTGAAATCCTGAGGAAATTCGTCAAAAAATTTCAGAGCTTGGTTCGCAATATTTTTGGAGATATGATCTGTGGAAGGTAGTGCTTTTTCAGGCTCTTGAATTGCATCTCAAAGAGGTGATCGTGGGAAAAGCTCAATAAATCTCTCTCTGGGCACTGGATTTGAGTACCGTAAAAAGTGGTTGCAAGTAAACGGACTGTAGTTTCTTGGCTATCAATTTCAGAGACAAAGGATGAAACAGTGACACGTGGCAAGTACTACAAGTGTGCTCTACTGAACCAGTCCAGAATTAGGTCATTGTGGGAGATTGGACACAACTTTGTCTTGGGGAATCCAAATTAGATCAGACCTATGGCATTTGAAAGAAGCTTCAGAGGGCTACTACAGAGCTGAATTTCAGATATTTAAGATTTTCAATTACAGAGATAATTCAATTTCAATATCAAGCTCCTCAAAGCAAGTAAAAGGTATCAATATTGGATTCTAAAATGGTGCCTAAAAAGAATTCAACACCCATTAAGCCTTCATAAGGCTCTACCATGACTCATGAAGATGAAGAATTGCAACATGATCTATCAAAATTACAAGAGCAAGTGCAACAAATTTCACTCTCGCAAAGAGCAACAAAAAATGAAATGGAAGTTTTGAAGAAAGGCATGGAAGCTAAGATGGATGGCGTGCAATCTAAGATGGATGGCATGGAAGCTAAGATGGATGGCATGGAGGCTGGCATGGAATCTAAGATGGATGACATGGAAGCTAAGATCGATGAGAAAATGGAAAACATAAAGAATTTTCTAAAAGCAGACATGGAAGGTTTGACAAAGTTGATACAAGAAAGGTTTCCTAATGGTGAAAAGATAGTAGAAGAACCTCATGATGAGAACAAAATAAATGTTAATTGTGATTTCATAAACTCTAATGTTGGCCGGAAGAACCACCATATTCCAAAGATGGATATGAGGAAGTTTGATGGAAAGGATCCTGTAACATGGATACTACAGATGGAGCAATATTTTGATCTCCATAGCGTGCAAAACACACAAAAGGTACGCATTGCAACTTTACATTTAGAACAAAATACATTTGTATGGTATCGATGGCTTTGCTCCCGTAAAAAATTGTCACTTGGTCAATTTTTACGGAGGAAATGATAGCACATTATGAGGATACAAAGAGCAACACCTTCTTTAGCCAATTGATAAATCTCAAACAAAAGGGTTTAGTGGGGCAGCACATTGAGGACTTCTAAAAATTGAATATAAGGGTAACTAATATTCCAGAGGAACACAGGATTGATCTCTTCTTAGGTACTCTAAAGGATAACATCCAACATGAAGTTCGTGTTTTGGAACCTGATTAATTGGAGAAGGCATTCAGGTTGGCAAGAAAAGTTGAATGTAAAATTATGGCGACAAGGAAGCCTACCACTCAATTCTATAAAGAAGGAAGTGTTTCTACGCCTAGATTTCCACAACCTAAAAGGTTGACACCACAATAATTGGAAGAAAAAAGAGCAAAAGGGCTTTGCTACAGTTGTGATAGAAAATACACTAAAGGTCATAAGTGTGCTGAAAATAAATTATTTTACATAGATTGTGAAGAAGAAGAAGAAAATGAAAAAGAAGAGGATATACACCAGGAACCAGACATAGAAGAGGAAGAAATGAATCCGACCATATCATGTAATGCACTGGCCGGAATTACCACTCCTCAAACTCTCAAGATAGTAGGACAGATCAAGAAGAAAAGGGTAATAGTGTTGATTGATTCAAGTAGCACCCTTAATTTTATTCATTGTAAGGTAGCCAAGGAATTAAATTGTTTCCTATACCCAGCACCAGAATGTCAAGTGATGGTTGCAAATGGAGGAACTATAAATTGCTCTGGAAAATGCCATAATATCAAGCTAACCATGGGGAATATGTATTGACTAGTCCAATGCTTTCCATTCCTATGGGAGGTGCTGATGTTGTACTAGGAGTACAATGGTTACAATCTTTAGGGACGGTAGCTTTTAATTTTCAAGAACTTTTCTTGAAATTTTTTTCAGAAGGAAAGGAAGTCGAATTACGGGGTATTGAAGGGAAGCCCGGAAGGATAATAAGCTCTAATGTCATGACAAAGCTTCTAAAGAAAGAACAACGAGGCGTAATTGCACAATTATGCTCACTAGAAGTTCCGACATCAAAATCATCTATTTCTGCGGATCTCCAACAAGTCTTGGACAATCATTCCAAGGTGTTTGAAACTCCCAAAGGACTCCCACCTATTCGTGATCATGATCATGCTATTCATTTGATTCAGGAAGTGTTCCTCCAAACATCAGGCCTTATAGATATCCTTACTTCCAAAAGAGCGAAATTGAACGTATGATTGCAGAAATGTTAGAGGCGGGTATAATTCAACCTAGTCAAAGTTCTTTCTCTGCTCCTGTAGTATTGGTACACAAGAAGGATGGATCATGGCGAATGTGTCCGGATTATAGGGAGCTCAGTAAGCTCACCATTAAAGACAAATTTCCCATTCCTGTGATTGATGAATTATTGGATGAATTACATGGAGCAATTTATTTTACCAAGTTGGATCTTCATTCAGGATATCATCAAATTAGAATGAAGACTGAAGATATTCCAAAAACAGCATTTCGAACTCATGAGGGTCATTATGAATTTTTGGTCATGCCTTTTGGCCTTAACAATGCACCTTCTACATTTCAAGGGTTGATGAATTCCGTTTTCAAACCCTTCCTTAGAAAATTTGTGCTAGTATTTTTTGATGATATACTAATCTACAGCAGGTCTTGGAAGGATCATGTTGAACATGTTGACAGGGTGCTCAAACTATTGCAGGAGAAACAATTATATGCAAAAACATTCAAATGTTTCTTTGGAGTACAAGAGGTGGAATATCTGGGTCATATTATATCTCACGAGGGTGTTAAAGTAGACCATAACAAAATTAAAGCCATTAAGGAATGGAAAGTCCCCAAGACAATAAAGCAGTTGCGAGGATTTCTCGGGTTAACAGGCTATTATCGCAAGTTTGTTAAGAATTATGGGAGAATAGCAGCACCTCCAACAACATTATTGAAGAAAGATGCATTTTCATGGACTCCTGAAGCAACTAAGGCCTTTGAACGTCTTAAAGAGGCAATGTGCCTAGCACCGGTCTTAGCTACACCAGACTTCACAAAAACCTTTATTGTGGAATATGATGCCTCAGGAAATGGAATTGGTGCAGTTTTAATGCGGGAAGGAAGACCCATTGCTTTTGAAAGTCGTCCAATCAAAGGAAAGTATTTACAGAAACCTATTTATGAAAAGGAAATGTTAGCAATACTACATGCACTAAAGAAATGGCGAACTTACCTAATGGGAAGACACTTCAAGGTAAAAACTGATCATGATAGTCTTAAACACTTTTTGGAACAAAGACTATCTTCAGAAGAGTAGAAAAAATGGGTCACAAAGATGTTGGGCTATGACTTTGAAATAATCTACAAAAAGGAAAGCTTAATGTTGTTGCAGATGCACTCTCAAGAAAGAATGAAGAGGTGGAAGCATTGCTTTGTGCCATTTCTATTATCCAACCAGATTGGATAAGCGAAGCAAGAGATGAATGGAAGAAGGACAAAGATGTATGGACACTCATTCAAAAGTTGCAGCAAGATCCTAGTACATCTGATACATTTAGTTGGAAAAATGATTCCCTATGGTACAAAGATCGCTTATATCTTTGTAAGAATTCCCAACTAAAACAAAATATTCTTCTGGAATTGCACACTTCTCCTTTAGGAGGACACTCGGGATTTTAAAAAACTTACCACAGGGTGAAGAAAGAATTTTTTTGGGATGGCCTTAAATCTGATATTCAAAAGTTTGTGGCGGAATGTTTGGTTTTCCAGCAGAATAAAGTGGAAACAATTAAGACCACGGGACTTCTACAACCTTTATCCATTCCAAGTCAACGTTAGGAGGAGATTTCAATGGATTTTATCACAGGTTTACCTAAGTCTGAAGGAAAGAGTGTCATCATGGTGGTAGTTGATAGACTTACCAAGTATGCACACTTTTGTGCATTATCTCATCCATTTAAAGCAAATACAGTTGCTACTACATTTATGGACACAATTCAAAAGCTACATGGAAACCCAAGGGTTATTGTGAGCGACAGAGATCCCATTTTTACTGGAAATTTTTGGATGGAGTTATTTTCTTATTTGGGTACTCAATTAACTCATAGCTCATCTTATCATCCTCAATCTGATGGTCAAACTGAGATAGTAAATAAATGTTTGGAAGGATATCTTCGTTGTTTTGTATCTGATAAACAAACACAATGGGTCAAGTGGTTACCTCTTGCTGAATGGTGGTATAACACTTCCTTCCATACTGCAGCAAAAATGACCCCATTTATGGCACTTTATGGATATCATCCACCATAGATTACATCATCTTTAAGGGAAAATTCGAAGGTTCAAGCAGTCGAAGATCACATCGAGCATCAGCAAGAAGTTCTCCAACTCTTAAAGGATAACCTGAATTTGGCACAAAATCGAATGAAACAACAGGCAGATCAACATCGCGGCGAGAGAAGTTTTGATGTAGGAGATTGGGTATTTTTACGGCTACAACCATACAAACAAATGTCCCTCAAGCAAGCTAAGAAGGATAATAAATTATCACCAAAGTACTATGGTCCTTACAAGGTGTTGCAAAAGATTGGTTCTATGGCATACAAATTGGAACTTCCTGCTTCTTCGCGAGTACATCCAGTTTTCCATGTTTCATGCTTAAAGAAGGTTATAGGTGAAAATCTTCCAGTTCAAACAATATTGCCGGAACTTGATGAGGAAGGAAAAATGATATTGGAACCTGAAGCGGTCACGGAAACAAGAACTCGAAAATTACGGAATCGATCAATTTCAGAGTATCTCATCAAGTGGAAGAACTTACCCACTGAAGATTCTACATAGGAGGATGAGAATTTTATACAGAAGCACCCAGAGCTACTCAAGCATTGAGGACAACACTTTTTTGAAGGAGAGGGGCATGTTAGGTCCCTATATTACTAGTATAGTCCCTTATTGTTGTTAGTGTAACCCCCTTATTGTTATTATTGTACCCTTGTAACCCCCATTTTGTTATTATTGTGCCCTTAAATTATTATTGTTAGGTCAGCTAAGATTACATTGTCGCCCACTAGGATTACATTATGGCCCCATGGACTCCTATATATAGAAAGAAGGTTTTGTAAATTGTATCATCGAAGAATTGTTCATTTATGTAATGTATTGGAGGTTTCCCCCTCGAAGTGGCTTATTTCTAAGGCGTTCATATCTCTTTTCTTCTATTTTTTGGAGCTGGTTACACAACAGTAATTGTGCCAAAGAAAAATGGTAAATGGAGGGTATGTATTGAATACTGGGAATTAAACAAAGCTACTCTTAAAGATCATTTTCCCCCACCTTTCATAGATCAGGTGTTAGATACATTAGCTGGAAAAAAGTACTTCTCATTTTTAGATGGGTTTAGTAGTTATAACCAAATTCAATAGCACTTGAAGATCAAGACAAAACCACATTTACCTGTCCTTGGGGTACCTATGCTTACCGAGTATTGCCATTTGGATCATGCAATGCACCTGCAACATTTCAAAGGGCAGTACTAGGAATCTTTTCAGATCTAATACATGATTGTGTAGAGGTATATATGGATGATTTCACAGTTTATGGAAACAAATTTGAAGAAGCCTTAGCAAACTTGGAAAAAGTATTAAAGAGATGTAAATAAGCAAATCTTTCACTAAGTCATGAGAAGTGCTTTATGATGTTTACTGAAGGAATTGTTTTAGGACATCACATTTCAGGGGATGGGATTCGAGTTGATGAGTCAAAAGTTGAGGTCATCTCTAACTTATCTATTCCAAGTTGTCAAAAATATGTTAGGAGTTTTTTAGGATTTACAGGATATTATCGAAGGTTTATAGAAAACTTCACCAAGATAACATCTCCACTCTTCAAATTACTTACCAAGGATTGTGAATTCAAGTGGAATCCTGATTTCCAGTTAGCCTTTGAGACCCTGAAAACAAAAATCTCTAAAGCACCTATTTTAAGGGGACCTAACTAGAAGTTACCTTTTCATATTTCAACAGATGCCTCAGATACAACTCTAGGAGCAGTATTGGGACAAAAATACATGATTCCTTATGCCATCTACTATACCAGTAAAAATTTGACTCCTTCAGAGTTAAACTATACTGTAACTGAAAAAGAGTTTTTAGTTGTTGTTGATGCCATAAACAAATTCAGACATTATATAATAGGCTATGAAACTTTTGTTCACACAGATCATTCTGCAATTAGATATCTAATGAATAAATCAATTACTAATGGCAGAGTCATAAGATGGTTATTGCTTTTACAAGAATTCAAAATTACCATTCTAGATAGGCCAGGAAAACAAAACACAGTATATGATTTTCTATCTAGACTCCAAAACATCAAAGATGACACTCCAGTTGAAGATCAATTCCTTGATGAATATCTTTTTGCAATTTCTACTCAGACTCATTGGTTTGCTGACATTGCTAATTATTTAGTTTCAGGGAAATTTCCTTCAATAATGAATGAAAGAGATAAAAGAAAAATCATTTATGACAGTGAAAAATATTCATGGGTTTCTAATGAGTTATACAAGACAGGTCTAGATTTTATCATTAGGAGATGTGTTCGGGAAGATGACATGCCTAAGATTCTCAAAGCATGTCATGATGAACCTTGTGGCAGACACTTTGCTGATAAAAGGATAGCTTATAAGGTCCTTCATTTAGGATATTATTGGCCATACCTTTTTAAAGATGCTAAAGAGTATGTCAAAAGATGTGACAGTTTCCAAAGGGTAGGGAAACCTTCTCCTTCAGGTGAGATGCCATTGCAGCCTCAGGTACATATTAAACCTTTTAAAAAATGGGCTTTGGATTTTGTAGGACCTATTAGTCCTCCATCAAGACAAAAGAATTATATATTAGTTTTCACTGATTATGTTACCAAATGGGTAGAGGCCAAGCCATTACTTTCTGCTATTGAAGCATCTGTAGTTAATTTTATTTTTGAGGATATTTTTACTCGTTTTGGTGTCCCAAGGGAAATTGTTACAGATCAAGGAGCTCAATTCACATCAAGACTAGTGGAACAAATGATGGAGAGGTACAAAATCATACACATAAAATCTACTCCCTATCATCCACAAGAAAATGGTCAAGTGAAATCTACTAATAAGGTCATTGAAGGGATCCTAACAAATACTGTTCATTTACATAGAAGATATTGGGCAGATAGGCTTTCTGAAGCTTTGTGGGCCTATAGAACTACATGGAGAAGCACAACAGGTCATACTCCCTATGAACTTGTGTATGGAAAACAAGACTTGTTCCCCATAGAGTTCCAGATTCAAACTTTCAAAATGGCAGTTCAACTAGGACTTGATCTAACAGAGGCACAAAAGCACATATTGGAGCAGATTAATGAATTGGATGAGATCAGACAAGATGCAGTTCAGAAAACAAGTATAGTCCAGCAGCAAAGGACTAGATGGCATGATAAGTATATCAAGGAAAATAAGTTCAAATAAGGTGACTGGACTCTCTTGTTTTATTCAAAATTCAAATATTTTCAAGGTAAATTCCAAACACATTGGCTTGGACCATATGAAATTGTGAAATTTTTTGACAATGGAGAAATAAAAATCAGGACAATAGATGAATAAGAGGTCACTTTTCTTGTGAATGGTCATAGATTGAAGTTGTATCATAAGCCATTTTTAAGAGAAGATTTTTTCAAGAAATTCCAAGAAAACAATGGTGTGAAGTTAATGAAGAAGAATCTTTCTTCTTCATCAACTTAATTAAATTTTCTGAAGTCAGATATTTGAAAAAAAAACAGAGAGAGAATATATATATATATATATATATATATATATATATATAAGTATAAACATGAAAACTAATCACTGATTAGCATGTTTATACAGAAAAGATAGAGTGAAAATCAGAATCTTTCTAACACTTTAGCTTTTCAAATTTGTTCTTTTTTGCAAGCATTTGTTACAAAGTCATATGTGCAAACCCATATTTTACTTATGATCCATTTCATTTCATACTCCATTTCATTCCATTCATCCATACTCCATTCACTCCATTCATTCCATACTTCATTCATTTCATTCCATGATCCACCTCATTTCCATCTCATATTTTTAAACTTGATCTTTTTCTGCAATTGAATAATACACATCATGAATTGCAGGTCACTTTTCATACTTCACTCCACTTCATAGTTGTGATCCATTTCACTCCATTATTCACTTCATTCATATTCCATTACACCATACTTCATTATCCACTTTAACTCATTCCATACAAAATTCCATCCATGCTCCAAACCATTCCATTTCGTGTTTCAAGTCTTCTACAGGTACATTCTACAATCAGTCAGACATTCTGCAGCTAATCAGACATTCTGTAGCCACACAGACATTCTGCAGCTAGAGATCTTGAAGGCACGGTCCAGTAATCACCTGATCTGTAGAAAATTGATCATGCATATCCATGATAACAAGAAAAATCAAAGGAGCTATGAGGACTGAGATCAATGATTTTCAAAGGAGGAT
Source organism: Pinus albicaulis (assembly GCA_034641835.2). NCBI lineage: Eukaryota > Viridiplantae > Streptophyta > Pinopsida > Pinales > Pinaceae > Pinus > Pinus albicaulis. Next base: position 4,789,136 of record CM076584.1, read on the forward strand.
AGATCATATGAAAAATCACAAAAATCAAAGGAAAGGCAAAGGTAAAATTTATGAAATTATTATGGTGATAGATCATGAAAATTTTAGCATAGTTAAGTCATGTATGATTCAGAAAGGTTATTTTAATTAGTCATGTTGATCATTCCTATTACACCTATCATAAAAACATTAGAAAAAAAAACCCTTCCATCTTGCCATATCAAATCATCATTTAAAACTTAACGGTTAAGTACTGAAGTGATTTAATCAGTCACGTCACTAGGCCAAAGTATTTAATGATGATTTTGAATTTCTCAAAAAATATCTTTGCAGTATTTTCTTCCATGATAGCTTTCAACTCATATGAATCACCTCACCACATTATACTCGTTTCATAACCACTCCATATCATTTCTTTCCGTAGCCAATTCCTAGCCATTCCGATCTGTAAAATAGAGGAAGCATGTGTGGGGCAAAAACAACTATTTAACAGCCATTTTCACAGTGGATAGAAGAGCAGTAAATTGAAGGTTGGAAAGAGAAGCTATGGGTCTCATAGTGAGGACCAAACCGGTTGGAACCAAGTACTTGGAGGGTTATCCACAAATCAAACAAACTCTACAGCAGGCTGGGTGGTTGCAATTTTTGGAAAAATTCAGTGGTTTTCACAAAGAGGTGACTAAAACATTTGCACGGTCCTTCAATGGAGTTGAGGTTGAAATAGGAGATATTAAATTCAATATTACAGAGGTTTTCATTGCAGAAGCAATGGAATTACCCAGACAAGGAGAACGCTGGTTCAAAAATAGGGAATTTCATAATGAGGCATGGAAGCAAATACTCAAATCACTAGGTATGGATGTTTCCATTTTTAAGAAGGGTATTCCTAGCTCAGCACTGAAAAACAAATGGAGGAATATGTTTCTCATTTTGAAAAAAATTATCACTTGTGAAGGAATATTTGGTACCCTCTATGTTTATCATATTCGGTTAATGATGCATTTCTTAGAAGAAGAAATCAATTTGCCCTTTTTCTTACTTCATAGTTTAAAAAGAATGGCCTCAAATGTTCAAAAGAGAGTTCAATTTCTGGAAACAACCTTGTACCACCATGGTTTAGTCAAAATCTTAATTGAACATCATTTTAAAAAAATGGGAGATAATTGGGATGAGTTCTTAGTGAGGAATCACTTTGAAGAACCCAAGGAATCTCCACCTGAAGGCAAACCTACAAAAAGAAGCAGGAGATGGAAAACTTCCAAAACTAAAACTGAAACTGGTAAAACAATACAAGAGGACAGTGAAGAGATGATTTCTAAGAAATTGGCTCAAATTAAGAAGAAACTTAAGAAGGAAAGGATAATAAGAGAATATGCCAGAGAGAAAGGAGAAGGGCCATCTCAACCAAGACGGAGCCACAGACTTAGAGGTACATTAAAGAAAACAGAGGTTAGACAAACTGGAATCATAAAAATTGAGGATGAGGAAACACATACTGCTAGATCACCTGAGTATCAGTATGAGAAGGATTTTGATGAAGGAGCTCCTGAAATAGACCCAGCACAGCAAGAAATTTACAAATATGTTGAGACACTAGAGAAGATAGCTTCAGAAAGTAGAGACAAAACTCCTAGTCCACCAAAATCTGCAATTGATATGCTAAGAAGAGATAAATATGAGTTAGAAGTACTCAATAGGAATATCAAGAATGATAATGACATTTTAAGGGAGCAGGTTAAGCTGAAAAGTGATATGAATTCAACTCTGTCTCTACAAATGCAAAAGTTGTATAAGGCCAGTGAAAAATTGAAGAAGAAAAACAAAAAGTTAAGTAGGGCACTTACAAATTTGAGATTCAAGTTAGTCATAAGGAAGCCCAGAGGGCCAATTACTGTCAGGAAAAGCAGAAGAAGAGTGTTGGATGTCCTAGTAGAGGTCTCAGAGTACATGGAATAGTTGCATGAGGACATGCAAGAACCTAGCAGTGGGGGTATGTTGAGCCCCAAAGATGTTCTTTTCTTCCGCCACATTTCACTTCATTTCCTTTGTCCCTCATTAATTACAGGCTTAAATGATCAATAAGATTAATTAAAATTTCTTTAAGAATGTATATAATGAATAACTTGCTATATTTTCATGATTTTGTTGTTGTAGTAATTTTTTACTAGACCTAGCTACAGAATGCAGACATTCTGTAGCTAGTTGCCGATTACGTAGTTGTCTTCATGTCTACGCAGGTTCCAGGTGTCACCTAAAGGAAAAATGCATATGGTCATATTCCACATCATTCCCCCATCATATCTTGCTCTCCACGAAGTCTGAACAGAATTCTACAGATGGTTATGCACGTGGGAAACCAAAACTAGGAGATATACTTCTAATAGGACAAGGACTGTACAGATGTCCTTAATCATAGTACGAGACCACCACCAGAGTTCTAGTTTGATTTTAATTTGGAAAGACATTTATTCCTATGTTATCTCAAAGAAATTTATGTAATTTTTTTATAAGTATGGCTCGGGAGACCAAGCAACAGCTAGCTAGATTTCGTTTTGGTTGCTAGATCTCAGAAGTCCGTAACACTCTGTTTTGAAGTATTTTCTCCTTTAATGAAAGAAGCATCACTTTATTGCAAGAGCTGAGTCAATCTTGAGTATATTTGTGTGCTAATCCAGTGGTAGGGGCCCCCTACTACCTGAGAAGCTTTGTTCATATGATTTAGATAAGTAACTGCATTCCTAGTTTAAGCAATTTTCTGAACTTTGTGTTTTATATTCACTTGAACTGGATGCTACAGTTTAGTCTTGTTATTACGAGTTATTCCAAAATACTGCTAATATTGAATGAGGTATAACTGTAGTGTTTTAGGAGTTAGTTGCATTTCTTTGAACTTTATGTTTTTGTGCTCAATTACATCAGTTGTTACAGCTAGTCTTGTTCTTATTAATCTCTTCCAAAATATCATTAAGTTTGGATGAGACATAGCTATGGTGTTTTAGAGCTTACTGCATTTTGTTGAAATTTATGTTTTATGTTCATTTGCATTGAATAATACAGCCAGACTTGTTTTTACAAACTCTTCCAAAATATCACTCATATTGAACGAGAGAGGGCTATAGTATTTCATAGAATTAGTGCATTTTAGTTCAGTTGAAATACTCCGGAGGTAGATGTCATTCTAGTTTAATTCTGTCACTATATTTCAAGTTTGATAATGGCACTTTAGTTCAACTCTTTTCACTATACTTCAATTTAGATTAGTGGCATTCTAGGTCAGTTTCAGTTCACTATATTTCAAGTTAGGTTAATGGCATTCTAGTTTAGTTTTGGTCACTGTGTTTCAAGTTTGATCAATTGCATTCTAGTTCAGTGTTATCCATTGTTTTTTAAGTTGTATTAACTGTCAAAATTAGACTTCACGACCTTCATTTTTTACAAACTACTCTTGTTCTGACTTTCTATTAATGCATCATTATATGGACAGGAATTGATGATATCAGTTTAAGGCCTTGATTGTTCTGCAATCTTTTTCAATTTCATAAATAAGCCTTTTTCCCAAAAAAACTACTCTAGAAAATTTCTAACTTTCGAATAAGGCTTAGTAGTGACAAGTTGAGCTGCAGAATGGATTAATCTTAGCATTACAAGTTAATTCAGAGTAGAAATCTTATTGTGCTACAAGTAATCTTTTCCAATTGTGTTCCAATAAACTTCTAGTCATGGATGAGATTATTTGTAATATTGTAAGATGATTGTTTAACTTAGGAGAACCTCATTTGCACTAAACTTGTCCTTTTCTCAAGCTATTCCAACATATTTCTAATGAATGAATTGGATAAGTTCATGTTATGAGTTATTGAGTTCATGTTGTGATTTATGAGTCATTATCAAGCTTTGCATTTTCTGTTCTTCCATACATAGTTTAGAATAGGTTTTGCTCTATTTTAGTGTGACCAACAACTGCTCTTTTCCAACACTTAGTTCTTTTCCTTTCTAACACAAAACCAAAAAACCAAAAACATCATAAAAACACTAAACGCAACTTAGTGAGAAACAAATACCTAGGCACATATAGTGCACGTCACTTCAGCAATTTACTAACCCTGGTTGACAATTAATGAACTCAATTTAGGAACACTAAGTTGAGCACTACACTAACCTTAGCCTTAACCTTACCCTTAACATAACCTTAACCTTAACCTTAACCTTACCCTTAACCTTATCCTTAACTTTAACATGAACCTTTACCCTAACCTTACCCTAACCTTAACCTTAACCATAACCTTAACCTTAACCTAACCTTCACCTTCACCTTCACCTTGATCTTAACCTTAACTATAACCTTAAACCTAACCTTAACCGTAACCTTAAAGATAAGGTTAATTTTATGGGTTAATGTTAAGGGTTCGGCCAAGGTTAGGGTCAGGTTATAGTTAAGGTCAAGGTTAAGGTTAGGTTAACGTTAAGTTTATGGGTTTAGTCAAGTTAAGGTTAATGTTACGGTTAAGGTTAAAGTCAAGGTGAAAGGTTTGGTCAAGGTTAGGGTTAGTTTAAGGTTAAGGTTATGGTTAGGTGGATTTAAGGTTAAGCTTAAGGTGAAGGTTAAGGGTATGGTTAAGGTTAAGGTCAAGGTTAAGGTTAAGGTTAGGGTTAGGTTAAGGGTAAGGTTATAGTTAAGGTTAAGGTTAGGTTAAGTTAAGGTTAAGGTTAAGGTTAAGGTTAGTTTAAGGTTAAGGTTAGGTTAAGGGTAGTGTTAAATTTAGGGTTAACGTTAAGGCAAGGTTAGGGTTAGGTTAAGGTTAAGGTTAAGCTTAAGGTTACGGGTTTAGTTAGGTTAAGGTAAAGGTTAAGGTTAAGGGGGTAAGGTTAAAGTTAAGGTTAAGGTTATGGCTATGGGAAGGTTAAGGTTAAGGTTATGGTTAAGGTTGAGGTTGAGGTTAAGGGTTTTGTTAAGGTTAGGGTTAGGTTATAGTTAAGGTCAAGGTTAAGGGTAAGGTTAAGGTTAAGGTTAAGGTTAAGGTTAAGTTTAAGGTCAAGATTAAGGTTAATATTAGATTAAGGGTAAGGTTAAGGTTAGGTTAAGGTTAATGTTAAGTTAAGGTTAAGGTTAAGGTTAAGGGTTTGGTAAGGTTAAGGTTAAGGTTAAGGTTAGGTTAAGGTTAAGGTTACGTTAAGGTTAGGTTAAGTTTAAGGTTAAGGTTAAGGTCCAGGGTCTAGTTAAGGTTAAGGTTAGTTTTAGGTTAAGGGTAATGATAAGGGTTTGGTCAAGGTTAGGGTTAGGTTATAGTTAAGGTCAAGGTTAAGGTTAGGTTATAGTGAAGGTTAAGGTTAAGACCTGTAACCTTAACCTTAACCTTAACCTTAATTATAATCCTGACCAAACCGTTAACCTTAACCTGACTAAACCCGTAACCTTAACGTAAGTTAACCTTATCCTTGACCTTGACCTTAACCTTAACCTTATCCTTAACCTTCACCTTAACCTAACCTTAACCTTGACATTAACTATAACCTAACCCTAACCTTAACCTTTACCTAACCTTAACCTTAACCTTAAACTTAACCTTTACCTTAACATTAACCTTAACCTTAACCTTAACCTTATCTTACCCTTAACCTTAACTTATCCTTAACTTTAACCTTAACCTTGACCTAATTGTAACCTTAACCTTAACCTTAACTATAACCTAACCCTATCCTTAACCTTCACTATAACCTAACCTTAACCTTAACCTTAACCTTAGCCTTACCCCAACCTTAACCTTAACCTTAACCTTAACTAAAACCTAACCCTAACCTTAACCAAACCCTTAACCTTAACCTTAACCTTAAATTTAACGTAACCTTAACCTTGAATTTACCCTTAACCTAACGTTAATCTTAACTTTACCTTAACCTTGACTTACCCTTAACCTAATATTAACCTTGACCTTAACCTTATCTTAAAATTAACATAACCATAACCATAACCTTAACCTAACTATAACCTTACCTTAACCTAACTTAACTTTAACCTTGACCTTGACCTTAACGTTAACTTTAACTTTACCCTAACCTTAAGGGTTTAGTCAGGTTAACGTTAAGGTTAAGGTTATGGTCAATGTTAAGGTTAGTTTATAGTGAAGGTTAAGGTTAAGGGTAACATTAAGGTAAAATTTCATGTTAAGGTTAAGGTTAGGGTTAAGGTTAGGGTTAGGCTAAGGTTAAGATAAAAATAAGGTTAAGGTTCAAGTTAGGTTAAGGTTAATGTTAAGGTTAAGGTTAAGGTTAGGGTTAGGTTAAGGTTAAGATAAGGATAAGGTTAAGGTTAGCATTAGGGTAAAGGTTAAGGTTAAGATTAAGGTTAATTTAAGGTTAAGGTTCGGTTAAGGTTAAGTTAAGAGTAAATTCAACCCGTAACCTTAACTTTAACCTTCACTATAACTTAACCCTAACCTTGAAGAAACCCTTAAACTTAACAATAACCTAACCTTAACCTTATCCAAACCCTTAACCTTAACCTTGACTTTACCCTTAACTTAAGCTTAACCTTAACCTTATCCAAACCCTTAACCTTAACCTTGACTTTACCCTTAACTTAAGCTTAACCTTAACCTTAACATTAACCTAACCTTACGGGTTTAGTCAGGTTAAGGTTAAATTTAAGGTTAAGGTTAAGGTTAGCGGAAGGTTAAGGTTAAAGTCAAGGTTGATTTGAAGGTTAAGGGTAAGAATAGGGTACGGTTAAGATTAAGGTCAAGGTGAAGGTTAAGGTTAAGTTAGGTTAAGGTAAGGTTAAGGTTACAGTTAGGTTAAGGTTAAGGTCAAGTTAAGGTTAAGGTTAAGGTTAGGTTAAGGTTAAGATTAGGTTAAGGGTAAAATTAAGGTTAAGGTTAGGCTAAGGTCGGGGTTAAGGTTAGGTTGAGGGCAAAGTCAAGATTAAGGTTAGGTTAAGGGTAAGGGTTTGGTCAAGGTTAATGTTAGGTTATAGTTAAGGTCAGTTTAAGGTTAAGGTTAAGTGTTTGCTCAAGGTTAGGATTAGGTAATAGTTAATGCTAAGGTTAAGGTTAAGGGTAAAGATAATTCTATGGTTAAGGTTAAGGTTAGGGTTAGGTTATAGTTAAGGTTAATATTAGGTTAAGGGTAAATTTAAGGTTAAGGTTAGGGTTAAGGTTGGGAATGTTTTAGTTAAGGTTAAGGTGAAGGTTAACGTTAGGTTAATGTTAAGATAAGGTTAAGGATCAGGTTAAAGCTAAGGTTAAGGTTAGGTTAAGGGTAAAGTTAAGGTTTGGTTAGATTAAGGTTAAGGTTGAGGGTTTGGTCAATGTTAGGGTTAGGTTAGAATTAAGGTTAGGTTAAGAGTAAAGTAAACGTTAAGGTGAAGGTTAAGGGTAAGCTTAAGGTTAAGGCTACAGGTTTAGTCAGGTTAAGGTTAAGGTTAAGGGTTTGGTCAAGGTTAGGGTTAGGCTAAGGTTAAGGTTAAGGTTAGGTTAAGGGTAAAGTTAAGGTTAGGTTAGATTAAGGTCTAGGTTAAGGGTTTGGTCAATGTTAGGGTTAGGTTATAATTAAGGTTAGGTTAACAGTAAATTAAAGGTTAAGGTGAAGGTTAAGGGTAAGGATAAGGTTAAGGCTATGAATTTAGTCAGGTTAAGGTTAAGGTTAAGGTTAGGTTAAGGGTAAAGTCTAGTTTAAGGTTATGGTTACGGTTAAGGGTAAGATAATGTTAAGGTTAATGTTAAAGGGGTAAGGTTAAGGTTAATGTTAAGGTTAGGGTGGTGGTTAGGTGAAGGTGAAGGCTACGATTAGGTCAAGGTTAAGGTTAATGTTAAGTTAAGGTTAAGGGTAATATAAGGTTAAGTTTAAGATTAAGGTTAAAGTTAATATTAAGTCAAACCTTAACCTTAACCTTATGTTTAACCTTAACCTTTCCCTAACCTTAACCCTAAACTGAACCTTAACCTTAACCTTAACCTAAACTTAACCATAACCTTAACCTTAACTTTACCCTTAAACTAACCTTATACTTACCCTAACCATAACCTTAACTTTAGTCTTAACCTAATCTTAACCTTAACCTAACCTCAACCTTTACTTTACCCTTAACCTAATGTTAACCTTACCTTAAACTTTACCGAATATTAACCTTAACCTTAACCATAACCTTCACCTTCACCTTCACCTTCACCTTAACCTAACCTTAACCTTGACCTTAACTATACCCTAACCCTAACCTTGACCAAACCCTTAACCTTAACCTTAACCTAACTAAACGCGTAACCTTCAGTTTAAGGTTAAGGGTTTGGTCAGGTTACGGGTTAAGGTTAAGGTTAAGGTTAAGTGTTTGGTCAAGGTTAATGCTAAGGTTAATGTTAAGGTTAAGGTTATGGTTATGGTTAAGGTTAGGTTAAGGTTAAGGTCACGGTTAAGGTTAAGGTTAGGTTAAGGTTAAGGGTGAATGTTAAGGTCAAGGTTAAGGTTATGGTTAAGTTTAGGTTAAGGTTAAGGTTAAGGTTAAGGTTAAAGTTAGGTTATAATGAAGGTTATGGCTAAGAAACATAACCTCATCCTTGACCTTACCCTTAATCGTAACCTTAACCTTAACCTTACTAACCCCATAACCTTAACCTCAACCATAACCTTAACCTTAATTATAGCCTAACCCTAACCTTGAAAAAACCTTAACCTTAAACCTAATTATAACCATAATCTTAACCTTAAATTTACCCTTAACCTAACCTTAACCTTAAATATACCCTTAACCTAATCTTAACCTTAACCTAAGCTTAACCTTACCCTTAACCTTGACCTTAACCTTAACTTAACCTAACCTTAACCTTAACCTTTACTATAACCTAAAACTAACCTTAAACAAACCCTTAACCTTAACCTTAACCTCACTATAACCTTACCCTTACCCTCAACCTTGACCTTAACTATAATCTAACCCTAACCTTGAACAAACCCTAAACCTTAACCTTAACCTGACTAAACCCATAACCTTAGCCTTAACCTTGACCTTGACCCCTTAACCTTAATCTTAACCTAATATTAACCTTAACTAAAACCTAACCCTAACCTTAACCAAACCCATAACCTTAACCTTAACCTTAACCTCAACCTCAACCATAACTGTAACCTTAACCTAACCTTAACCATAACTTTAACCTAACTTTAACCTTAACTTAACCTTAACCTTAACCTTAACCTAACTATAACCTTACCCTTAACCTTAACCTTAACATTAACTATAACGTATCCCTAACCTTGACCTTAACCTTAACCTAACCTTGACCTTAACTTTACCTTAACCTTGAATTTACCCTTAAACTAACCTTAACCTTAACCTAACCCTTAACCTTGACCAAAAATTTAACATTAACTTTACCCTTAACCTAATCATAACCTTAACCTAACCTTAACCTTGAATTTACTCTTAATGTAACCTTAACCTTGACCTTAACCTGAGGTTAAGATTATGGTTAAGGTTAAGGGTAAGGTTAAGGATAATGTTAGGGTTAAGGTTAAGGTAAGGTTAGGGTTAGGTTAAGGTTAAGGTTAGGTTAGGTTAGGTTAAGGTTAATGTTAAGGTTAAGGTAAGGTTAAGGTCAGGGTTAAGGTTATGGTTAAGGTTAAGGTTAAGGTTAGGTTAAGGTGAAGGTTAGGTTAAGGTTAAGGTTAAGGTTAAAGTTAAGGTTAGGTTATGGGTAAGGTTAGGGTTATAGTTAAGGTAAGGTCAAGGTTAAGGTTAAGGTTAGGTTAAGGCTAAGGTGAAGGTTACAGGTTTAGTCAGGTTAAGGTTAAGGTCAAGGTTAAGGTTAGGTTATAGTGAAGGTTAAGGTTAATGGTAAGGTTAGGGTAAAAGTTCATGTTAAGGTTAATGTTAATATTAAGGTTAAGGTTAAGGGTTTGGTCAAGGTTAGGGTTAGGTTGAGGTTAAGGATGAAGGTTAAAGGTAAAGTTAAGGTTAAGGTTAGGTTAAGGCTAAAGTTAAGGTTAAATTTAGGGTTAAGGTTAGGGGTACAGATAGGGTAAGGCTAAGGTTAAGGTCAAGGTCAAGGTTAAAGTTAAGTTAGGTTAATGTAAGGTTAAGGTTACGGTTAGGTTAGGGTTAAGGTTAGGTTAAGTTTAAGGCTAAGATTAGGTTAAGGGTGAAGTTAAGGTTAAGGTTAGTTTAAGGTCAGGGTTAAGGTTAGGTTAAGGGTAAGGGTTTAGTCAAGGTTAAGGTTAGGTTTTAATTAAGGTCAAGTTAAGTTGAAGGTTAAGGGTTTGGTCAAGGTTAGGATTAGGTTATAGTTAAGGTTAAGGTTAAGGGTAAGGGTAAATATAATGTCTTAGGGTTAGGTTATAGTTAAGGTTAAGATTAGGTTAAGGGTAATGTTAAGGTTAAGGTTAGGGTTAAGGTTAGGCGAAGGTTTTAGTTAAGGTTAAGGTTAGGTTAAGGTTAAGATAAGGTTAAGGATCAGGTTAAGGTTAAGATTAAGGTTAGGTTAAGGGTAAAGTTAAGGTTAGGTTAGGTTAAGGTTAATGTTAAGGTTAATGTTAAGGTTAAGTTTAAGGGTTTTTTCAAGGTTAGGGTTAGGTTATAGTTAAGGTTAGGCTAAGGATAGGTTAAGGGTAAAGTAAAGGTTAAGGTGAAGGTTAATGGTAAGGTTAAGGTTAAGGTTACGAGTTTAGTCAGGTTAAGTTTAAGGTTAAGGGTTTGGTCAAGGTTAGGGTTAGGTTAAGGTTAAGGTTAAGGTTAGGTTAGGGTAAAGTCAAGTTTAAGGTTATGGTTAAGGTTAATGGTAAGATAACTTTAATGTTAATGTTAAGGTTAAGGTTAAGGGGGTGAGGTTAAGGTTAAGGTTATAGTTAGGTGAAGGTGAAGCTTACGGTTACGTGAAGGTTAAGGTTAAGGTTAAGTTAAAGTTAAGGGTAATATAAGGTTAAGGTTATGGGTAAGGTTAGGGTTAAGGGTAAAGGTTAGGTTTAAGGTTATAGGTTTAGTCAAGTTAAGGTTAAGGTTAAGGGTTAGGTTCTAGTTAATGTCAAGGTTAAGGTTAAGGTGAAGGTTAAGGTTAAGGTTAAGGTTATGGTTATGGTTAAGATTAGTTTAAGGTTAAGGTAAAGGTTAAGGTTAATCTTAACGTTAACCTTAACCTTACTAACCCCGTAACCTTAACCTTAACCTCAACCTTAACCTTAACCTTAACTATAACCTAACCCTAACCTTGACAAAACCCTAATCTTAACCCTAACCTTAACCTTAACTTTACCCTTAAACTAACCTTAACCTTGACTATACGCTTAACCTAAGCCTAACCTTACCCTTAACCTTGACCTTAACCTTAACTTAACCTAACCTTAACCTTAACCTTGACTATAACCTAACACTAACCTTCACCAAACCCTTAACCTTAACCTTATACAAACCTTAAACTTAACCTGAACCTAACTATAACCTTACCCTTAACATTAACCTTGACCTTAACTATAACCTAACCCTAACATTTACCAAACCCTTAACCTTAATATTAACCTAGTCTTAGACTTAACTAAAACCTAACTGTAACCTTAACCTTAACCCTAACCATAATCTTAACCTTAACCTTAAAGATAACCCTAACCTTATCCTAACCTTAACCTAAATTTAACCTTAACCTAACCTTAACATTAACCTTAACCTAACTATAACGTTAACCTTGACATTAACTATAACCTATCCCTAACCTTGACCTTAACCTTAACCTAACCTTAACCTTAACCTTAACCTTACATTACCCTTGACTTTACCCTTAAACTAACCTTTACCTTAACCTAACCCTTAACCTTGACCAGACATTTAACATTAACCTTACCATTAACCTAATCTTAACCTTAACCTAACCTTAACCTTGACTTTACCCTTAACGTAACCTTAACCTTGACCTTAACCTGAGGTCAAGATTATGGTTAACGTTAAGGGTAAGGTTAGGGTTAAGGTTAGGGTAAGGTTAGGGTTAGGTTAACGTTAAGGTTAGGTTAGGTTAAGGTTAGGTTAATGTTAAGGTTAATCTTAAGGTTAAGGTTAAGGTTAGGTTAAGGTGAAGGTTAGGTTAAGGTTAAGGTTAAGGTTATGGGTTTGGTCAAGGTTAGGGTTAGGTTATAGTTAAGGTCAAGTTTAAGGTTAGGTTATAGTGAAGGTTAATGTTAAGATAAGGATAAGGTTAAGGTTAGGTTAAGGTTAAGGTTAATGTTAGGTAAAGGTTAAGGTTTGTTGATCAGTGGTTGTCATTGATGTCAACCCAAGCAGCACTAGGGGCTAACCCAATATTGCATGGGAATTTTTACCTACCAAATTAATATATTTTGGGTCAATAATGATTTTTATGGTTTCTACTTGTCGAGATGTTTCCGTTGATATATGGCATGCCATGTAATTCTTCACGGTTTGAGAGATATTCATGTTTGAAGTTTGTACCGCCAGTTAGTGGGCTAAACCCCCATGGGGTTGGGGCATGGGTCATTGAAAAGTCATAATTAATAATTTTTATGCTCCTAAAATCCCTCCCACATTCACTTGTTGAATCCCCTCTCAACTTAAGCATTCATATAAATTGTGATCTTCATTTCCTCCTTATACAAAGGATTCAGACATCTGAAACAGTTCATCTTGGAATTTTCACTCTAAATTTTTTTCAATGAAGGTTCAGAACCTAAAATGTTTATGAGGTGAATCCAAAATCCTGAGGAAGCTGCAGTAAAAATTTTAGATCAAGTTGCCCAATATTTTTGGAGATAGGATCTGTGTAAGTCAGGGTTTTTGCAGGCTCCTGAAATTCATCTCAAAGAAGTGACCTTGGTAAATTCATCATAACTCTCTCTCTGAGTATTGGATTGGAATTCCATAAAAAGTGATGGATAATGCATAGTCTATAATTTTTTCTCTATCAATTTTAGAAACAAATGAAGAAACAGTGACACATGGTATGCCATACAAGTGCACTCTACTAAAACAATCCATAATTAGGGCATTGTGAGAGATTGGGTATAACTCTCTCTTGAAGAATAAAAATTGGGTCAGACCTGTGGCATTGGAAATATGACACATATGAATACTATAGGATCAAAAATCAGATATTGAGGATCTGAAATGACAGAGATACACCAGATTCAATATCGAGCTCCTAGAAGGCAAGAAAAAGCTAATCATGTGTTGTCAAGGGTTGCAAAAGACCATACTTTCTACGGTAGAAAAGCAAAGAAAGGTGGAGTAGAGGGTAGCATGACAAGAGCATAAACCAAGGTGCATAACAGCAGCAAGAAGTTCATCATATGAATTCTTCAAGTGGGCAGCACTGCATACAATCATTGTAAAGGTATCATTGTACTTAGTCATTGTAAATACATTATTGTACAAATTGTACTAGTATCTATCTACCAAGGGTTGAAGAGGTAGTATTGGGAGGTCTAGGATCATCATTAGGTGGTTGTGTCAAAGTTGGGGTTATGGTATAGTACATCTTCTTCTTCTACATCATTCTATATCATTGTAAAGTGGACCATTTTCCTTGGTATGGGAGTCCATTCTTCTTTTATTCTTCTATATGGTGGTAGGGTGGTGGTAGGGTGAGTTGTAGCTCATTGGGTGTTGGGGCATCTGTTCAGAGACTACTAAATAATCTCAGATGTTGAAGCATCCATCCAGTGGGAGCTGGAGAATAATGTTTTTCTAGATTCTAGGAAGTTGGAGCTTTATTTTCAATTGGAGTTGAAAAGAATTATTAGAAAAGCATTAAGTGGTTTTTGTCCCGGAGTGGGTTTCCACCTTAAAAATTGTGTGCATTTGTGTTCCTCTTATTTTCTGCTATCATTGTACAAACACTGATAATAATTGAAGATTAACTAATGCTCTAATTGAAATAAATACTGATTCACCCCCCCTCTCATTATTTCCAACAATTGGTATCAGAGCTTGGTTCCTTCAATAACAGTTTAACAGCTGGAAGGAGGTCATGGAGTATACCAAGAATGGTGTACCTCTATTCAATGAAAATAATTATGCACTTTGGAAAGGAAGAATGGAGGTCTATCTCTTGGCGCAAGGTTACGAAGTATGGGACACTATTCAAAATGGATTTACATCAACTGCGGGTGAACAAGGTAAGAAGAATTTGGTAAATGATGCAAGAGAAAAGAATATTATTATGAGTGAACTTATTGAATCTACTTATCATAAGGTGTTGGGTTTTAAAACTGCCAAAAATGTATGGGACAAGCTTCAAAATATATATGCAGGTGACTCAAATGTCAAAGAAGCAAAGCTTCAAATCTAAAGAGAAAAATTTGAGCAACTCAGAATGGAAGAAGATTGCAACATTGCTGCATACTTTCAATACATTGATGAAATAACCAATACTTTGGAAGGATTGGGAGAGCCAGTTGATGAGAAGACTATTATACGAAAGATTCTTAGAACGTTACCAGGGAGATTCAACCCAAAGGTATCAGACTCAGAATACAATGCAAATCTGGACAAACTCAGCAAAGAGGAATTACACCGAGTTCTCATAGCATATGAAATGAGACTTGATGAAGAAGAGGGTAATTCGCATCTAGAAACTACGTTCATTGTGTCTAAGAAAACCAATAAGGATAAACAACCTTCAATTGAAAATACATGCACTTGCAAGTGTGAAGAAAAGGGAGATGATGAAGAAGGTATTTCAGATGAAGAATATGCTTACTTCATGAGAAAAATACAAATTGGTAAGGGAAAATTAAAAAGTAAACTTCCATTGATATGTTTTAGCTGTAATGAGGTTGGGCATTTTGCAGCAAAATGTCCAAACAAAAGTAATGGCAACTCAAAAAGAAAGAAAGGCTTTAAGAAATTCAACAAGCAAGGATCCAAAAGGAACTTTCTCTCTAAAGAAGATATCTCATCATTCGATGAAGACAATGACAGTGAAGAAGAAGCCAATGAGAGAGTATTGTTTATGGCCAAGCACAATAAACAAGAGGTATCAAACAATGAAGAAGAAGGATGGACCATAGAAGAATTTTATGAGGAAGCAATCAAGCTTATAAAATATCTCAAGGCAGAGAAAATCCGTTCCAATAATCTTGAAGAACAAGTTCAAGGTCTCAAAATTGAAGTTGAAGAGCACAAATGCATTGAAGACTCACTTCAAAAGAAGTTGGAAGAAATCAACCAAGAAAGAGAAGAATTAGAAGCCGAAGTAGTCTCACTGCGTGAGGAAGTGAAGAAAGGAAAAACTATCCAAAATTATGCCAACAACTTAAGGGCATTGGAAGAACTCATCAACAATCAACGATCTTACAACGACAAAATTGGAATCGGTTATAAGTTCTAAAACAATAACTTGTAGGAAGGCAATTCATAAATGAAATTTCTAACATCAAAGTACCAACATATTTTATGACCTCTTGTTATTCAATAAGCCAGGAAAATTTGGTCATAAAGTTGTAGAATATCGCACGTACCCTAGGAATGAATACAATTCCATGAGATCTGTCAAATATGAACCTCCCAGGGCTTAGCAAAACATCAATATATTTGAACATTTAAGAAATAATATTGAATGTTACAAATGTCGAAACTTTGGACACATAGCCAAAGACTGCAGACTTGAAAATCCTCCAGAGGAATCTTCGAAGCCACAGAATGAACGAACATGGAAGAAGAAGAAGAATGATAATTGTGCTCTCGCTTTCAAGGCTCAAAAGAACAAAGATGTGTGGTATGTTGATAGCAGTTGCTCAACGCATATGACTAGAGATAGAAATAAATTTGTATCTTTGAAAGAGAAGAAGGATGGAACTGTGTCCTTTGGAAATGATGGATCTTCAAATGTTATAGGATTAGGTACTGTCACTCTTGGAAGCAAAGATGCTCTAGCCAAGAATTTTCTATTGGTTGAACACATGAATCACAATCTGCTCAGTGTTGGACAAATGTGTGATCAAGGACACACAATACCATTCAACTCCATGAAATGTGAAATCAGGAAAGGTGTGTATGGTGAAATTGTGGCTACAGCAAGTCGAGCTCCAAACGACATATATGTTCTGGATGAAGCAACTAAAGCATGTCTAATAGCTAAAGAGGATGATACAATAATTGGTAGAAATGATGATTGACTAAGTAAGAATTTTGCTACAAAGGTTCAAAGTGATTTAGATATGTCTTTACTTGGTTGCAAATTGAGCATTGACGACCCATCTAAGGACGTGGATCAAAGGTTGTACAGATCTATGATTAGTAGTCTTCTATATGTAACAGCCTCCCGACCAAATGTTATGCAAGCAGTTGGAAAAGTAGCAAGATTCCAAGTAGCACCAAAAGAATCACATATTAAATATTCGTCAGCATTGGAATATCCTTGCCATAAGCTTGGGATTCTCCCAAGTTCTCATTAGATTTTTCTTTTTCAAAATATAAAGCGGGAGTGGAAGTGTGTATAGGTCCGCAGGATGGTTGTGTTTCAGGGGGAGTTACCCTTTGGCATTGATGTCAAAGGGGGAGAGAATTTTGTAGGAAGAGGTGTCATGATCACAGGGGGAGTACTTGTGTTGCCATGAATGCCAAAGGGGGAGATTGTTGATCAGCGGTTGTCATTAATGTCAACGCAAGCAGCACCAGGGACTAACCCAATATTGCATGGGAATTTTGACCTACCAAATTAATATATTCTCGGTCAATAATTCTTTTGATGGTTTCTACTTGTCGAGATGTTTTCGTTGATATATGGCATGCCATGTAATTCTTCACGGTTTGAGAGATATTCATGTTTGAAGTTTGTACCGCCAGTTAGTGGGCTAAAACCCCATGGGTTTGGGGCATGGGTCATTGAAAAGTTATAATTAATATTTTTTATGCTCCTAAAATCCCTCCCACATTCACTTGTTGAAGCCCCTCTCAACGCAAGCATTCATATAATAAATTGTGATCTTCATTTCCTCCATATGCAAGGGATTCGGCCATCTGAAACAGGTCATATTAGAATTTTCACTTTAGCTTTTTTTCTATGAAGGTTCAGAAGCTGAAATTGTTATGAGACGAAGTTGATATCCTGAGGAAGCTGCAGTAAAAATTTCAGATCAAGTTGATCAATGTTTTTGGAGATATGATCTGTGTAAGTCAGGGTTTTTTCAGGCTCCTGAAATTCATCTCAAAGAAGTGACCTTGGTAAATTCGTCATAACTCTCTTTCTGATTATTGGATTGGAATGCCATAAAAAGTGACAGATAGTGCATATTCTGTAATTTTCCTCTATCAAATTTAGAAACAAATGAAGAAACAGTGACACGTGGCACGTTGTACAAGTGCACTTTGCTGAAACAGTCCATAATTAGGGCATTGTGAGAGATTGGGTATAACTCTCTCTTCAAGAATCCAAATTGAGTCAAAAATGTGGCATTGGAAAGATGAATCAGAGGAATACTATAGGATCAGAAATCAGATATTGAGGATCTGAAATGACAGAGATACACCAGATTCAATATCGAGCTCCTAGAAGGAAAGAAAAAGCTAGATCATGTGTTGTCAAGGGTTGCAAAGGACCAAACTTTCTACGGCAGAAAAGCAAAGCAAGGTGTAGCAGAGAGTAGCATGACAAGAACAGCAACCAAGGTGCATAACAGCAGCAAGAAGTTCATCATATGAAGTCTTCAAGTGGGCAGCACTGCATACAATCATTGTAAAGGTATCATTGTACTCAGTCATTGTAAATACATTATTGTACAAATTGTACTAGTGTCTATCTGCCAAGGGTTGAAGAGGCAGTGTTGGGAGGTCTAGGATCATCATTAGGTGGTTGTGTCAAAGTTGGGGTTATAGTCTAGTATATCTTCTTCTTCTACATCACTCTACATCATTGTAAAGTCGACCATTTTCCCTGGTACGGGAGTCCATTCTTCTTTTATTCTTCTATAAGGTGGTAGGGTGGTGCTAGGGTGAGTTGTAGCTCATTGGTTGTTGGGGCATCCGTTCAGTGACTACTGAAGAATCTAGGGCATTGGAGTGTCCATCTAGTGGGAGCTGGAGAAGAATGCTTTTCTAGATTCTAGGAAGTTGGAGCTTTATTTTCAACTAGAGTTGAAAATAATTATTAGAAAAGCATTAGGTGGTTTTTGTCCCGGAGTGGGTTTCCACCTTAAAAATTGTGTGCATTTGTGTTCCTCTTGTTTGCTTCTATCATTGTACAAACACTGATAATAATTGAAGATTAACTAATGGTATAATTGAAAGAAATACTGATTCACCCCCCCTCTCAGTATTTCCAACAAGGTTAAGGTTAGTGTTAAGCGTTTGGTCAAGGTTAGGGTTAGGTTAGAGTTAAGGTTACAGGTTTATTCAGGTTAAGGTTAAGGGTTTGGCCAAGGTTAGTGTTAGGTTCAAGTTACATGTTTAGTCAGGTTAAGGTTTAGTTTAAAGTTAAGGTTATGGTTAAGGTTAAGGTTAAGGGTAAAGTCAAGGTTAAGGTTAAGGTTAAGTTTAGGTTAAGGGCAAACTCAAGGTTAAGGTTAAGGTTTGGTCAAGGTTAGTGTTACGTTATAGTTAAGGTTAAGATAAGGTTAAGGTTAATGTTTAAGGTTAAGGTTAAGGTTATGGTTATGGTTAATGTTAGGTTAAGTTAAGGTTAAGGTTAAGGTTTGGTCAAGGTTAGGATTAGGTTATAATTAAAGTTAAGGTTAAGGTCAAGGTTAAGGGTAAGGTTGAGGTTAGGTTAAGGTCAAGATTAGGTTAAGGGTAAAGTTAAGGTTATGGTTAGGGTAAGGTTAGGGTTAAGGTTAGGGGAAGGTTAAGGTTAAGGTTAGGTTAAGGGTAATGTCATGGTTAAGGTTAGGATAAGGGTAAGGGTTTGCTCAAGGTTAGGGTTTGATTATTGTTAAGGTCAAGTTAAGGTTAAGGTTAAGGTTTTGGTCAATGCTAGGGTTAGGTTATAGTTAAGGTTAAGGTTAAGGTTAAGGGTTTGGTCAAGGTTAGGGTTAGGTTATAGTTAAGGTTAAGGTTCAGTTAAGGTTAAGGTTACGGGTTTAGTCAGGTTAAGGTTGAGGTTAAGGTTAGGTTAAGGTTAAGGTTAAGGTTAGGTTAATTTTAAGGTTAAGGTTAAGGTTAATGTTATGGTTAAAGTTAATATTAAGTTAAGGTTAAGGTTAAGGTTAGGATAAGGTTAAGATAAGGTTAAGGTTAAGGTTAGGTTAACATTAAGGGCGAAGGTTAAGGGTAAGGTTAAGGTTAAGGTTAAGGTTAAAGTCAAGGTTAAGGTTAAGGTTAAGGTTAAAGTCAAGGTTAAGTCAGGTTAAGCTAAAGGTTAAGGGTAAGGATAAGTATAGATTGAGGTTAAGGTCAAGGTCAAGGTTAAGGTTAAGTTAGGTTAAGTTAAGGTTAAGGTTACGGTTGGGTTAAGGTTTAGAGGTGGGTTAAGGTTTGATTGAAAAGGTTAAGATTAGGTTAAGGGTAAGTTAAGGTTAGGTTAGGTTAAAGATTAGAAGGTGGGTTGAGTTAAGGGTAAAGTCAATGTTAAAAAGGTTGATTCTAAGGGTAAGAGCCGATCAGTTAAGGTTAGGTTATAGTTAAGGTCGAGGTTAAGGTTAGGTTAAGGGTTTGGTCAAGGTTAGGATTAGGTTATAGTTAAGGTTAAGGTTAAGATTAAGGGTAAAGATAATGTGCAAGATAGAGGAAAAACTAATATAAAACATCATAAAAACTAATATAAAACATCATGTTTAACTAATCAGGATTTATTCTAGGAAATAAAATATCTGGAGGCTAAAAGGTAGTGACACCTTTCAACTGATTGAAAGTTGGCATCGATTTTCTGATTGTTTTTTCATCTGTTTGTTTCTTTGATCTTTTGCTAGCTTGTCTCTCACGTTGTCTTCTTACTAGCTGCATCTGATTTATCTTTTAACTCTTATTTTGATCTTTAAACTCTATCCTTCATTAACTGTCAACTTTGTCTCTTCTTTCACCTTACAGCTCTGTTACCTTTTTCACTTTTACCATGTTCTTTTACTTCCACCTTTTTAACCTTGATTGCTCTGTTTTACCTCCTTTTATCTTGATTGTTCTTTTACATGCCATAGTAAATCTTACTCATTCCTTCTTTCTTCTGTGTTTTTAGTAAAAATGATTTTTTACTAAAGACACATGTAAAATACGAAATGTTCCTTTGGAGAGTAGTTTCTAAGAATCTTTCATTGTGCTGGTGAAAATTTTTTCATCCTCTGTTCTGACCATTCATTGTGAAAAATGTTTTTATTCCTGATCTACTATTGTACTGCTGGTTTAACTTGTTTTCTTTCTGTACATGAAATTTCTATTGAAGGAAACCATTCGAATTCATTTCCTTTTGAATTCTTGGAGTAAATAGTTCTTAACTAGTATTAAGTTGTTTATCCAAATTCATCTTTTGCTAATAATCTGCAAAACTAAAACAATCGTTAATAAAAATCCAGTTCTGTAGGGAAGTGATCAAAGGTCTCATTGATATGGGAAGCTTGTGGAAGGAATCCGGGCTGCGGAGGTTTTAATTATGCTTTTAAAACAACCTTTCCAGCTTTGCAATTTCAAACATAGATAGTAAATCAGGGTTTTTAGAACAATGGTGGCTCAACGCTATGGTGTGGGGATTGATCTTCTTGGTCTACTGCATAGCACAGGTCAAATGGTGGTTTAACAAACATGGGAACATATAGGAAATGCATCGCAAAGAATGGTTTAGACTTCAAATATCAGTGGTATCATCAAAATAGGCGTAAACGGAATGGTGGTTATCGCATATAGGAAGAGTGGTTTAGTGGTTTTGGGGTGAAGGATGTGATGAAGAGTGGGAAAGACGTGTGGTAGAGGGGAGGCTGGGCAAAACCTCTCATTTCGCAACATCCGAGGTTTATTAAGCGTTGGACTGTTAGGGATGCGAAATTCCATGAGGTCATCCGATCAATGTCAAGGAGATCGAGTGGTTCGATGAGTTGGGGTTATGGTAGGTTATGTGACGGGGTTATATATATATATATATATATATATATATTAAATGGGGTTATAATATGATACGGGGTCGGCAAAACAAATGAGTTTAAAATGAATGGGGGGTTAATGAAATATTTATGTGGAAATTAATATATAAAATATATGCGGGATATTAAAAATATGCTAGGGATAGGTTTTAAAATATATAAAGCGGGAGATTAATATGTTAGCGAGGATTTTAATCAAAACTATGGTTTAAAATGTTATAAGGGGTTTGGAAATATGATAGTGGATGATTATTAATATAGTGGGGAATTAGAAATTATTTAGGAGGGGGATTTAAAATAATATCGGGAAAGGATTTATGCAATGGGCCCAATGATATTTCAACCATTAAAACTATGCAAAATGGGTTTTTTTCATTTTTTAATTGTAAATGGGAGTTACTGAATGGGAAGGGGATTTTAAGCTAGGGAAAGGGGTTTAGGAAGGGAAAAAGGTGGAGTTAATTAGGGAAAAATGTTTTTACAAAGGAGAATGATTTCCAAGAGCGAAAAGGGATATTAGCAAGGGAAAAATGAATAGGGAAGGGTTTTTTTAGAATTTAAGAAGGGGAAATTAGTAGGATATTAGTAATAAGAAACAAACCAATTTGATGCTTTACAATGCCTGTGAAAGTAATCTACCTACCCTTCATTATCCTAACATTTTTATTTCTTTTATGGGCGCATTTGAGCTTGTTGACCCTTTTATTTTCTTTTAATAAGTAAACTAACTACTTCCAATCTTATAACGTCCAATGGTTCAGATTAAACTAATGAGCTAGTTTATTTTTCTACCTAAATACTGATCTGCCAAGATTAAACAGCTTGGCTAGATCTTTTTCTCTAATTATCAGCATGAAATTTAAAGCATGAATAATCAAGATTAAATTGTATGATTATTATGAATTGTGGCATTTTGGACAAGCTGCACACAATCTTATTTGCAAAAGTAAACTAATAGTAGTGGCATTTGGATGTGCAACACTTTCATGATCTATCTTCGGTGGGGTTCATATTTAATATTATTTTTTTATCTTTGTTTCTTTTTTTCCTTTGATTGTTCTTTTAGGACGTACCCTCTTTTCATTTTTTAAATATGGGAAAAAAATTGCAGAAAGCAAAGGTATGTACAATATTGAAAAATTCTACACAATCAATTCAAAATTATGAATCCTATTATTATAGGACCCTAACAGTGGCTTCACATGGGGATGGCATCTCTTTTTGAGATGTCAATAACATCGTTGACTAGTAGTTTGATCCATTGGGCCAATCCAAAGCCTGCACATGCTTTTTCATATAATTCCTGCGATTGAAAATCTTGAATTGAAATCAGACCCTTTTCTGCAAACCGAAATTTGATCTGAAACTAAAAGGTGCTACATCCTTCAACCCAAACTATTAGATCATCAAGAATTTTTAGGGTATTCTCCTTGGCTTTAAATCTTAATGATTTTTGTCAATTACTAGCTGAAAAACTAAAAACTAAATTTAATCAAACTGAAATCCTACCTACTTACTCTAATTAGTTTTCCAACTGTTGTTTAGGTAAAATGAAGATGCCAATGCAACCATTCATGCAGCATATACTTTGATATATTTTGTTGCATTTTCTTGTTGAATATAAAAACTATAGTTCTGCAAACCATTAGAAACTTGTCAACAGATGTGAAGATAAGGAAAGTTTTAATTTCCTTTGTTGACCCAAGAAACTATACAAAAGGATCTTCCAAGGTATATGTGCAAATGTTCAAATGATCCAAACAACTGTACAACTGTTCTGGATGGCCTCCATGCCATGAAACTAAAATGTTATTTTGAGTTTTATCTCCCTGCAAAATCAACTTATGATTGTCTTGAGATAATTGCAGAATTTTAGATAAACTTTGTGATGATATTTCTACTGATTGAAATGTATGTCTATTGAAACTTTTATCATCTTGATTCTAAAACTCATAGTTAATTAATGGAGAAATATTTTGATTTCATTTATCATTCAACACATCAGTTATTGGATCATAAAAAACTTGGAAGGATTGCTGCAACCTATTGTATATAGGTTTTAATGAAACTTCATAGATTTCAATAGACTGCTCATCCTTTGTTTTAGAGATATTATACCACATTTCCTTTAAAAACTAAAATGATTCAAAACATAGTGGTATAGAATTTTCCTGTGTTACTTGATCAGGTGTTTTAATAGAATTTGATAACTGCAGTTGTGAAAGTAAAGAATATTGATCAAGAGTTTCATTTTCTTCTTTGTTTTCAATAACAATCTCTAAACAATGTTGATTGTTGATTGCCTTAAAGTTGTCTTTGATAAACTAAAATGAAGAAAAAAAAAGAGGTACAGATCCTTCACTTATTTCCAAAATTTTTGCACTTTCTTCTTCACTCTCTTGGCTGATTTGTATTCACTGATCATTGTATTCAAACTGCTGAGACTGAATTTCTCCATCTCACAAACTAGTTACTGATTGCTCTGTAAAATTAGCTTGAGTTTGAAGAACATAATTATCATCATACTGATCATATTCATGCAAATTATTAAAAGAAGGAATGTCATCAAACATACACATTAGATCAATAGATTTCTCCTCTACATATTGCTTTGTAAATCCATTTTCTGATCTATGGTATTTAAGATTAGCAAGAAAGTGTTTATGACCAGTAACCTCTTTTGTTTCTGTAATAAATGGGTCATGGTTATTTTGAAGAAACAATCCATTTTTCATGGTGATCTTTTGTATCATTTCCACTATCTTACTTTCCAAGATGTCAATTTTTACATCTGGAGATGCCAGGAGTTCTGTAATGTTGTTCTTTTCTTTTTCTACTTTCAATTTTTCTCTTTTGATTAGCATATTAACTTCTACATCTACTGCAATGTTTTTCATTTGTTCAAGTGTTGAAGGGTTCCTTTCTCTTAGCTGAAATTCTATTTCTGGATCAAAGGATTTTGGATAATGCAAAAGATTTGAATCATGAGGAGGTCTTATATTTGATGCCATTGAATAATAAACTTGATTAAATTTGTAAGAAAATTGTTGGATTGACTCATTTGAATGTCTTTTCAATTGATTATACTCTTCTATGATCACAAAAAGATTGACTTTGATTATGATCCGGATTTGATGCAGGAACGCAACAAAATATAGATAGAACCATAGATACAGAGATGCAGCGGAAATAATGCTTCATTTTATTAATAAAAGAATGACTGCAATAAGCTTACAAACATAATGGAAACAAGCTAGGGCGCTGGTAGCGTATCTCTAAGAAGAGATGTAGCATACGCATGCCTCTAAATTGTGTTACATTGAGGCTCGCAGGCCTATTACAGACATAATGTAAATAGATGAGCTAGGGTACTGGCAGCATATCCTTGAGAAGAGATGTGGTGGCTACCAGCCCCTAAACTGTGTTACATTGCGGACATGATAGAGATGTGGCGAGCTAAGGCACTGGTCGCGCTTATCTCTGAGAAGAGATGTGTCGGCTCCTAGCCCCCTGAACTGTCTTACAATGAGGCTCAAGGGCCTATTTATTGTTGAGAAACAATGTAGAATCCGAAACGTCCAAAACCCTAACCGTAGGAGGTGAAGCGCCAAAACTGTGGGCCCCGTTTGGGTAAATTGATGGTTCAACTTCCCGGGGACGTAACTTTGGCATCCGATCTCCGTTTGACGCGCTCAATAGCTCGTTAGAAAGATATGTCCGAGGAGTAAACATTTTGAGATGAATTTGATGATCAAATTTGCTGGTAAAACGATGCCCAAAAAACGTCGTTTAGGGCCTCAAAACGGCTCCGGAAGTTCAGGACCCGAAAAACTGCTAAAAATAGTAAGTTGTGCCGAAACTTACAAACTGAAATAACTGATGGTGGGGGTTAAAATGGACTCTATGGGTGGCCACCAATATCCACCTAGATTATTAATGCCCCAAAACGGCTCCGGGTGTGCAGAACCCGAAAACCTGCTATAAATAGTAAGTTGTGCTGAAGCTAAAAAATTGAAAGAATTGATGTTGTGGGTCCAAATGGAATAGGTGGGAGGCCACCGATATCCACCTGGATCATTCCTCCCTTCTTAGGAAGCAATGGTCTCCATTGCGTTAAGTTCCTCCATGGGGGGGGACATTTTGCTGAACTTGGTGTTGGATTTAGATGTGCCACCGGTGGGCAGCCATTGAAGGATCTGAAAAAAAATTGTCCATCATCGCATTCCTCTGTTTCTTGAGGGCATCCTCAAGCAAGATTTTGACAGGATCTTCTGCTCCCTCTTCTTTCTTTCCTTTTGCCATGGGGATTCGTCGGGGTTGCGAGGTTGAACTCCTTATACCCTGGCCGCGTTGGGGACATGAAGAGAAAAACAGAGAAAGAGCAGACCCGCTCTGATACCACTGATCCGGATTTTATGCAGGAATGCAACAGAATACATATATAACCATAGATACAGAGATGCAGCGGAAATAATGCTTCATTTTATTAATAAAAGAATGACTGAAATAAGCTTACAAACATATTGGAAACAAGCTAGGGTGCTGGTAGCGTATCTCTGAGAAGAGATGTGGCGTACGCAGGCCTCTGAACTGTGTTACATTGAGGCTTGCAGGCCTATTACAAACATAATGGAAATAAAAGAGCTATGGTACTGGCAGCGTATCCCTGAGAAGAGATGTGGCGGCTACCAACCCTTGAACTATGTTACAATGTAGGCATGATGGAGATGTGGCGAGCTAGGGCACTGGTAGCGCTTATCTCTGAGAAGAGATGTATCGG
The DNA here is from genome assembly GCA_034641835.2 of Pinus albicaulis. NCBI lineage: Eukaryota > Viridiplantae > Streptophyta > Pinopsida > Pinales > Pinaceae > Pinus > Pinus albicaulis. Next base: position 4,814,880 of record CM076584.1, read on the forward strand.
CTCCCAGCCCCCTGAACTGTCTTACAATGAGGCTCAAGGGCCTATTTATTGTTGAGAAACAATGTAGAATCCGAAACGTCCAAAACCCTAACCGTAGGAGGTGAAGCACCAAAACTGTGGGCCCCGTTTGGGTAAATTGGTGGTTCAACTTCCCGGGAACGTAACTTTGGCATCCGATCTCCGTTTGACGCGCTCAATAGCTCGTTAGAAATATCTGTCCGAGGAGTACAACTTTTGGGACGAATTTGATCATCAAATTCGCTGGTAAAATGATAACGTTGTTTAGGGCCTCAAAACGACTTTGGAAGTTCAGGACCCGAAAAACTGCTAAAAATAGTAAGTTGTGCCGAAACTTACAAACTGAAATAACTGATGGTGGGGGTTCAAATGACTCGATGGGTGGCCACCAATATCCACCTGGATTATTAATGCCCCAAAACGGCTCCGGGTGTGCAGGACCCGAAAACCTGCTATAAATAGTAAGTTGTGCTGAAGCTGAAAAACTGAAAGAATTGATGCTGCGGGTCCAAATGGAATAGGTGGGAGGCCACCGATATCCACCTGGATCAGATTATCCATCTATCAAGGAAAATTTTGACAAATTGTTGGAAATTTGAGATGCTTGCAATAGGCAGATTCTTGAACCAACTTTTAACTTTACTCTGCAAAGAAAGAGAAAAAATTTTGATTCTAACATAATCTTCATCAATCTCAAATAGGTCAATATAATTCTCAAAACCTTGAATATGTTTTTGGGCAGTGATGTTACCATTTTCTCCATCAAACTTAGGGAGATAGATGTGATAATTATGAGGGAAATCATGGAGTATAGGAGGTAAAATGAGGGGCTTATATATATCAGGAACTTTACAAGGTACAAGAATATGTATAGGGATTATAAGATTAGTCTTGATTATTTGAGGCTTATCAATTGGAAAATCATCATCATAATATTCAGAAGAAAGCTGCTCAAATGGATAAGGAGATTTTATATTTACAATATTCAAAGGAAAATAATTAAAAACTAATCAGAGATATTCTCTAAAATATAATATACATTGAAAAATTTTCTTGATGAAAAAGATCATAATGTCTTGGATTAGGATCCAAGTTGGAAACTGGGATTCCCATGATGTTCTTCCAGGTTCATTTCTCTAGTGGATTCTTGATTTTGAAACTGATTTGGAGTTGGAGTCGCCAGGTGGATGATTTTAACCTTTGTATGTCTGATCACTATCCACCAACATAGATCAGATCTGATTCTTGTAAAATCTTTATGTAAAACAAGCTATCCCCAGCGGAGTCACCAATATGTTAACACTTAGTAATTTTCCCAAGGCTAAATAAAGGAATCACCGAGGTAACCACAAACTTGCTTTGGAATCTAGGTTCTAGCCATCCTAAACTTAGAGAGGGCTCTCTCTTAATGATTTAGATTTGTTTGCTATAATTGATTTTAGGCTAGTTATATAAGAATGATTTGGTTTTGATTTTGGTTTTATTTGGTGGTGTAATTACTAATTCAGATGAATATATGTAGGTCTTTTTTCATTTGGCTAATGGAGTCAATGTATCAAGCAACAGAGCAGAATCAAGTTCTAAAGGACGTGCTCACAGGGCAAGGTAGCTGAGCTAATTTAGATCTCTAAAGTAGATGTTGAAATGGTTTCAATCGGGATGAGAGAGAAATTAATGATTCTCAGATCCGGATAATGAGAGAAATTAAAGAGATCAGTCGAAACTAGGGAGTAATTAAGAATTCCCTACTCTGGATATAAGAAGAAAACATGAAAATGAATAATTGTTCAAGACAGAGTGTAATTAAACAAATTCTGTAAATATTCTAGTTATATCATTTAGATTCAAAAAACATTCAAGTTTGTGAAAACTTCATAAAATAACAAATAACAATTGAGAGTACTTCACTGAAGTGGCTCATCACATGAATCCTGTAATATAATGTCTTTATTGTTCAATCTAGTCTGCTGACTTGAAAATGGTACAACAAATCCTCTGGTTCTAAGATTAATAAAACTATAGAAATGTCTAGCTATCCAAACACTTAATACTTCGAATTATGAAGTATTTATATAAAAACTAATTCAAAATATCCTATTTAACTAATCAAGATTTATTCTAGGAAATAAAATATCTGGAGGCTAAAAGGTAGTGACATCTTTCAACTGATTGAAAGCTGGCACTGATTTTCTGATTGTTTGTTCATCTGTTTGTTTCTTTTATCTTTTGCTAGCTTGTCTCTCACGCTGTCTTCTTACTAGCTGCATCTGATTTATCTTTTAACTCTGCTTTTGATCTTTAAACTCTATCCTTCATTAACTGTCAAATCTGTCTCTGCTTTCACCTTACAGCTCTGTTACCTTTTTCACTTTTACCATGTTCTTTTACTTTCACCTTTTTAACCTTGATTGCTCTGTTTTACCTCCTTTTATCTTGACTATTCTTTTACATGCCATATTAAATCTTACTCATTCTTTCCTGCTTCTATGTTTTTAGTAAAAATTATTTTTTACTAAAGACACATGTAAAATATGAAATTTTCCTTTGGAGAGTAGTTTCTAAGAATCTTTCGCTCTGCTGGTGAAAATTGTTTCATCCTCTTTCTAACCATTCATTGTGAAAAATGGTTTTATTCCTTCTCTGTTGTTGTATTGTTGGTTTAACTTGTTTTCTTTCTGTACATGAAATTTCTATTGAAGGAAACCATTAGAATTCATTTCCTTGCGAGTTATTGGAGTAAACAGGTCGTAACTAGTATTAAGTTGTTTATCCAAATTCCTCATTTTCTAATAATCTACAAAAAAAAAACAATTGTTAATAAAAATTCAAGTCTGTAGGGAAGTGATCGAAGGTCTCATTGATATGAGAAGCTTGTGGAAGGAGTCTGGGTTGCAGAGGTTTTAATTCTTCTTTTAAAACATCCTTTCCAGCTTTTAAATTTCAAACATAGATAGTAAATCAGGGTTTTTAGAACAATGGTGGCTCAATGAAATGGTGCGGGGATTGATCATCTTGGTCTTCCGCACAGCATAGTTCAAATGGAAATTTAACAAAATGCATGAACGGACAAGCAGCGCATCGCAAAGAATGGTTTAGACTTCAAATATCAGTGGTATCATCGAAATAGGTGTAAACATATTGGCAGTTATCGCACAAAGGAAGAGTGGTTTAGTGGTTTCGAAGTGAAGGATGCGATGAAGCATGGAAAAGACGCATGGCAGAGGGGAGGTTGAGCGAAACCTCTCATTTCGTAACATCTGAGGTTTATTAAGTGTTGGACTGTTAGGGATGTGAAATGCTAGGAGGGTCATCCGATCAATGTCACGGAGATCGGGTGGTTGGATGAGTTGGGGTTATGGTAGGTTATGTGATGGGGTTTTATATATATATATATATATATTAAACGGGGTTATAATATGATACGGGGTCGGGAAAGCAAATGAGTTTAAAATGAATGGGGGGTTAATGAAATATGTATGTGGAAATTAATAAATAAACTATATGTGGGATATTAAAAATATGCTAGGGATAGGTTTTAAAATATATAAAGTGGGAGATTAATATGTTAGCCAGGATTTTAATAAAAAATATGGGTTAAAATGTTACAAGGGGTTTGGAAATATGATAGCGGATGATTATTAATATAGCGGGGAATTAGAAATACTTTAGGAGGGGGATTTAAAATAATATCGGGAAAGGATTTATGGCACAATGGGCCCAATGATATTTCAACCATTAAAACTATGCAAAGTGGGTTTTTTGCATTGTTTAATTGTAAATGGGAGTTAGTGAATGGGAAGAGGATTTTAAGCTAGGGAAAGTGGTTTAGGAAGGGAAAAAGGCGGATTTAATTAGGGAAAAGGGTTTTTACAAAGGAGAATGATTTCCAAGAGAGAAAAGGGATATTAGCAAGGGAAAAATGAATAGGGAAGGGGTTTTCTAGAATTTAAGAAGGGGAAATTAGTAGGATATTAGTAATAAGAAACCAACCAATTTGATGGTTCCAATGCCTGTGAAAGTAATCTACCTACCCTTCATTATCCTAACATTTTTATTTCTTTTATGGGCGCATTTGAGCTTGCTGACCCTTTTATTTTATTTTAATAAGTAAACTAACTACTTCTAATCTTATGACGTCCAATGGCTCAGATTAAACTAATGAGCTCGTTTATTTCTCTACCTAACTACTGATCTGCAAAGATTAAACAGTTTGGCTAGATCTTTGTTCTCTAACTATCAACATAAAATTTAAAGCATGAATAATCAAGATTAAACTGTATGACTATCATGAATTGTGGCATTTTGGACAAGCTACACACAATCTTATTTGCAAAAGTAAACTAATAGTAGTGGCATTTGAATGTGCAACACTTTCATGATCTATCTTTGGTGGGGTTCATATTTAAAATTCTTTTTTGTTCTTTGTTTCTTTTTGTCATTTGATTGTTCTTTTAGGACATACCCTCTTTTCATTTTTTAAATATGGGAAAATATTTGCAGAAAGAAAAGGTATGTACAATATTGCAAAATTCTACATAGTCAATTCAAAATTATGAATCATATTATTATAGGACCCTAACAAGGTGTAATGAATCAGTTCACTTAAGTTAGGGATGAGTCAATTTTACCACCCTATACTCTAGGTATTTATCTCATTTTTGGTGGAACTACTCCTCCTCTCATGGATTCTACCCATAAGGCTGAGATAAGTTTGTTTGAGGCCTATATTATGTATTTTTTCAGTCATTTCATAGGTTGGAATCAGTTGGATGTTGGCATATTGATCAAAGAATCTATTTTAATCATTTTGGAAATAGCTTAATAAAAGTGTTGCAGCTATTTCTTTGTGATACCTGTGGTATGGTTGTCTACCATTGTTTCTTCTTATTTCTCATTATGTTTGAATGCGTTGTTTTCATAATCCATTTCACTTCTATTTTGTGATCACTTTCAAGTTAGAGAAATAGAATTCATCTCACATGCTTTGTTTTGGGAAATTTTTCATAGTATGTTCATCTTTCTTTCAGTTTAGGAAGAATTCATCTTTTATGCTCTTCCTAGCTCCTCACCTGTCTGAATCATTCTATCCCAAGAACCCTAATGTGCTAGCCTTCTTACCTACCTTGCCCCATTGAATGGACTGTAACCCTAATCCTATTTTCCCTGACCTAGCCTCTTTGACCTAATATCCTCATCCAACAACACAATCAAATCAAATCAAACCCTTCTGCATTTCATAGCTAGCCTAAAACCATAATTTATCCAGCCCTCTTGGTTGTGACCTTGTGGAGGGAGCCCTCTTCGGTTTGGTAGGGCTAGATACCAAGACAAAATATTGGTGTGTGGTTACCTCTGTTGGGATTTCTTCTTCAACCTTAGAAATTTGGTGGAGTGATAACATACTGGCGTCGTTGCCGGGGAACAAAATATTATATCTTCCCTGGGAAAGAACGACAAATTTTAGATCTAATTTTTTATAGTGAACAACAGCTGGACACATAGGAAGGCTGTACCATTTCCCTGGCGACTCCATTGACTGAAAGATTCAGAAAATCAACACTTTATGGCCATTCCACTGCATGAAAACCAATAGCTTGAAGAAATTTTCAATATGGAATCTGTTGCAAGAAGGTATGCTCCAATGAAAAGAGATCACATTCCAAGTTTCCCAAATAAAATGCCTAAGGTAGATTAGCAAAGCAATTTTCCTATATTTAAAGATGATGATAGGAATGATACTGCTTTACATCTCGTTAAATTTCACATGCATACACGAAATTTGAAGGTTGAATTTACTTAAGATTGTCCCTTAAAGATGTTCATGGCTTCTCTTGAAGGAAAAGCATGTTCTTGGTATGAAGGTTTGCCACCTGCCAGTATTTGTTCTCTTAGACTTTTCCACTCAACATTTTATGAAGAATACAAGGAGTCCTACCCTTTTTTGTCTTTGGTTAATAATTGTTTTGATCATTTTTAGGTTTTCATTCAAAATTTAGAGAATTCTTATGATGATAATGAGTTCATGGATGAATAGATCTTGGAGGCTTTGCATGACAATATTTTTCATCACCAAAAATGTAATATTCCAAAGTAGGAAAAGCAGCAATATTGAACAAAATAATGGAAATAACAGTGAATAACATTAAACCAACATGTGGGACAAAAATGTAGCCATTTTATTATGTAAATCAGCAAAAAATAAGTACAATAAACATGGACATGAATCAAATAATCAAGGCAAACAAGCCTCCCATGAATACATATGCCAAAACATGAAATGTTGCTGCATAGCATAATGCAGGGGAATAAGTACAACACAGTCCTAATAGATATAACTACAGCTGGAAAATGTAATAATAAGTATCTACTAATATATGGCTCAAATAGTGCCAGGGATAGAGATCTATGCTCCCAAGAACATTTCCAAGACAACCTAGACAAGGTTTCCGGAAATACCCAAAATACAAAAATGTCGGAATACAACCGTAGGGCTAAATAGCAGCTGCAACTGAATAACTAGAAGGAGGTGGCTGAAACTGATATATAAATGTATAGAACTCCTCCAAGTGAAAGGTTGATCCCCTCACTAAAGATCTAACCCTCCAAAAGTAGCATTGAAACCTCCACTGCAAATGCTCAATAAAATAACACATTCCTTGAGGGAAATTGTGCTGCAGGAGGTGGAAATAGCTAGGCTTGATGCCAAATGGTGAAAATATGGTCCAGGACCTTCCTTGCAAGCCTCCCAATGGAAAGGCTACCTCTCCACTGAAAAAAAAAACACTAAAAGTGGCCCTAACAATACTCCACTGCTTCTACCCTGCAACATAACACAACTTTGGAAGAAACTGCGCTGTAGCTGAAGACTGAAACTTGGCCTGATGCTGGAATGTGGAAAATGCATCTCAATAACCTCTCTTGAGTGCGCACTCGAAATCCCTGGAGGATGAGGGTGGGATTCCCGCTCAAGAACACCCTTGTGCTAAACAACACAATAGATTCCACTAAACAGCTGAAGAGTGCAAACAGTCATATAAGACCACAAAATCAATAATCAACAACATGCCTTCTATGGCTTCTTTCCCCTTCCTTATATGCATTGTAAGCCTTCTCACCTTGGGCCCCATTCATTAAAGCCACTACTCTCATGGAGACTTCTTCCCATTAACACTGCGTTGTCTCTCATTAACTATCCACTCTCTCCATAATGATGTTGTTGATTTGGTCAACATTGACCTTGTCCACATGATTTAGCCCTTATTCATACATGAGGGTGCTTTATCCAGCTATCAAGATTAATATTTCACATTAAGAGTGATTTTATTCCTACTAAAGAGATTTATGGGTCTCACTACCCACTTATTCATCTATTTATATGATAAAAGCAAAAATTAATATTCCAATTAGCTGCAAGCTAATTTTGGAATATTACAATCCTCCCCTCTCAAATTTTTCTTGTCATCAAGAAACTACAAGGATATAAATGCAAAGCCTTCTCTCCTCCTTCTGTATCATCCTCATACGATAAGCTCCTCCACTTAACAAGATTCTCTTTCATCAATATGCCCCCTAGTTTCTCCTCCCAAGTGTACTGCAAGTTAGCCTTTGGTGACAAATCCAAATGGCTATCATCATGAAGAAGTGGGATATCCATGGAGGAAACTATATATTGTCTAGAGGCATTATTGAGGCATGGAATCTGAAAAATATTGGGAACCTTCATTCCCATGTGAAGCTCCAATCCCCAAGCTATCATCCAAACAAAATGAGTCACCCTCCCAAGTGGTAACTCATAGAGAAAATCCTCCATCAATGTAGATGGGTTGTATGGTTGAACATGATAGACCAATTTGGCTATCCCATGATGTCTCTCTCTCCACTTATGATATGTGTAGAGCTGCTGTTGATTTTGGGCTGCAATAATGTTTCCCTCAAGAGGTAAAAAGGAAACCGGATCCTCAAAGATCCGCTCTTTGGTTCTATGAGCCTTGCTTGCCCAAGCCATCCCACATATAGTGAATAGAACATCATCATAATATGGCATCCAAATGAGAAATATATTGAGTTTTATGTGTTATGTTGGATGGTACCAATGGTTTCCCAAGTGAATACAACGCAGTTTTGCTACTTGATGTCTCTGATCATCATGTGGCAAGTTGTCTCCCAACCATTTGCTAGTTGTGCATGTTTTCTCATCTACTAGAAAGTAGTAAATTGAAGTGTTTATCAAATGAACACACCAATAATAGAACAATACTTGTCCAAATCCATGCAAGAAATGTCTATCCCCATCACTGATGTTGATCTTAAGAGTACCATGAAGTCCAAGGAGAGGCTTGCCCTCTTGTGGATTAATGCACTGTATATAAATGGCAAGAGAATGCAAATACTTTGTTAGATGTTAAATAAGCGCAAAAAAACAACTCTTACCATGCATTGTGAGTAGGTTGATAATGAGGTCCATGGATGATCCCTTGCATGAGAATCTCCCCATAGTGGTTTAAACTGTGAAGTGATACATACTCCCCTTGGAACGCTCCATCAATCCCAAGTGACAGCGTTGTTGGCCTTTGTGATAAGGCTCATGTCATCTCATTACTTCATTCTTTGACATGCTAAATTCCAAAGTCATGTTCCATAATGCTGCTACATATGGGAGACTCCTTACTATGTGGAAGGACCTCCTGATCCTCCAAATTTAAGGAGTATCCCCTTTGCACCATGATTGTTCCACCTTCTATTCCTGAAACATCATGCAAGGTATGGGAGAAAATCAGCCCATACTCTCCCAAGAGAAACCAAAGAAAAAATGACTCTTGCTGCCTCCTCATCTCATCATCATACAATTCATGGAGTGACATCATGATAGTTGACTTGTAGAATGCCCCATACAACCAAATCTTCTGCTGACATATCATATGGGTTCCATGCAATGCTCCAAAACATATCGCATCCTTTGAAATAAGATATGTCACATGATGGCCAAACTCTTTCAAGAGTAGCCAGCGCAACCATGCCTCCTGCAGCCCGGTGTCATAGATCTACAAGTGGCTCACCAACCCCTTGCTCTTCATCCTCACCCATCCATCCAACTGTAGGTGTCTCCTATCATGCTCCAAATTGGTATCCAACCCATGGAAAATACCATCCTCCCAAATTAGATCACTATCTTTGCACTTCATGAGATGTTGAAGTGCAACCTCGTGGAGATATCCACATGAAGACCACTCATCAATGACCAAGTTGAACCCATAAGGTTCCAAACATGTTTTAGGAAAAAGCTTCTCATTGAGCTATGTTGTGCTCATCAAGAAGGATCTATCATAATAATGGGAGATGTCTTCCATCAACCATCTGCCTATCCAATGCTACACAAGTAGAATGGTCATTGGAATGCTCCAATAATAGTTGGGCCCCAAACTCATCACTGCTGCTTAGTGACAGTGCTGCTGATATCCATGATGGTGCATCTATTGTCTCATGATCATGCACAATGTTGAAAATACAGTTATGCATTGGATTGATTAGGATTATGCTCATCCTATCCTCCAAAACTCTACACTCCAACCCAAAGTGTTGTGTGCCGCTCAACAATGAGAAACCTGGATGGCTATACATCTCCTCCTTGAACTAGTCAAGGGTCCTCTGTGCAGTGATAGTCTGTTGTTCCAAATCAACAGTGTGCTTTAACCCTAGGTCATGCAATATCATTGATGGCATGTTCCCACAACCCTCCATATGATGTGCTGAAATAATAGAAAGTGGAAACTTTTTCATACCTTGGTTAAGATGATCCTTAGAAACATCTTGTATAGCTACAAGGGTTCCTTCTAGCGGTGCATTGACTCCTCCAACTACTGGTGATGGTGATGGCTGCTCCTCTACTGTTGCACCTGAGGCTAAATTCTTGATACCCTTAACCAATACCTTTTACTTCGGCTGATAATTAGAATTTCATTTAATTAAGACGTTAAAGAACATAAATGAATAAGTGTATGTTGTAAAATAAGAGGAACATAATATGACAAAATCAGCAATCATAAGAACACGTTGTTTGATGACAGAGTTCATCCAAGAGGGACTACATCTCCAGGCCTCGGTGTCAAGATGGTGTAGGCCACTGCATTATGTGTTGTAAGAAGAATATGTACATGGATGTGTTTCCCTATGACATACAAGGAAAAATTGCCCTCACGCAGGAGTGGCTTGACTTCTTTAAGAGATGTTCCACTGCAGAACTCTCATATATAAAGAAAGACTCCTATCAGTATGACCATAGCTGACATGTAATAATTAAGAGTATCCCACCAATCCTGGAAAACAAGGGATCTCAATAATACACATATGAAAATGAGCCTCCCGCTAATGTCGCATAAAAGGGATCTCATACATGACACAAATACATAGCTGAAAATACATCAATAATAACACAAGGAAAGATCCCATGACTCATGTATCAATCGAGATCTGTAAGAAATAATTCATCTCAAAGAGAAATAAATAAAGAAGTAAATGGAATCCACATCATATACCTCATGCTGCCATTTTCTGAAGGCTGAGCTGCTCTGTGGTTGAATTTGAAAACACCATCAATCTTGTGGTGTCAAAAAATGTGAAAACGACTACTCACTTATGGAAATCTGACACCTACATAACCCACTTCCAAAAGTGGCTGAAAATTGAAAACTCGGATGAAGAAACTGAGCATGCCATCAGACTTGTGGCATTGAGTAGTGCAAAAATGACATAAAATTTGTCCCATTTAGACAAAGTCAAATTTTCGCCCTCCTGAAAGTTGGCCTCAATCAAGGTTCCGCCTGCCTCTTTTCTAGCTCATGGTTCCACATGACTTGCAATAAAAAATTAATAAAATTCGGTCTGCGTGCGCACACTCCTCTGTTCCATGGGCACTGAAAAAATTACGATTTTATATAAGTTGAAGTGGGCAGATTAACCAATGAACACCGTAATCCCGCCTCCACAAATCCCGCCTCCACAAATCCACGTTACACTATTTTTAAACTGGCACGATTTTTTAACCGAATTGTTTAAGTTTGGGAGGGGTCGGGCCCGCCTTGGGCGGCCCGCCCAACAACCCATGACATATTTATGGTATATGGGTTGTATTAAAATGCATATATGGTGAACAGTTGTTAAACACTAACATATATGTGTTTTAAATGGCTTTACAACCAGCATAACATATATTCATTGAATCATCCACCATGGCCTCCAAAACTTAGGCTTATGATTATATCATGCCCACTTTAGGATTTATGGTTCAATATTCATTGTTTTGTTTTATATGCATTTTTATATATGGTTATTTTTTTAATATTATTCCATTTGTCTTTTATGAGGTTAAGGACCAATGAAGAAGTGCTATGTGTTAGCAGCTGAGGGGCTGCCATGTGGCTCCCACGTGTTCACTGGGACGCCATGTGGCACATCGTGGGTCCCACATTCTCTGTCTTATCAAACTTTAAAGAGCCATAAGTTGATCATACAAACTCAGTTTTAAATGTCGTCTGCACCATCAGAAAGCTCTCGCCGAGCTCTATGACTTTACATTGGTTAGAGAGTGTTTTGAACACCTTTATTTTTGAGCCCTCTATGCTGAGCCACTAGTACTTGTACCTGTTTAATCCACCTGGATCATTCCTCCCCACTGAGGATCTTTTGGTCCTCCAAAAGCATCAATATTTACCTATCATCAACTTTCTGAAACTGTCATTAAAAGGCACATCCCCACATGACTCCTTCACCTGGCGTACTTAAGAATCAAGATGCAAAGCCATCATATACAACTACTGCAATGAGATGTCTGAAAAGGCACATCCCTTGAAGACTCCTTCACCTCTCGTACTTCGGAATCAAGATGTGAAGCCAGCACCTGCAACTGCGGAAATGAAAATGTCTAAAAAGGCACATCCCTTGAAGACTCCTTCACCTCATGTACTCCAGAATAAAGATGCAAATCCATCATGTACAACTGCTGCAATGTGATGTCTAAAAAGGCACATCCTTTGAAGACTCCTTCACCTCTCGTACTTCGGAATCAAGATGAAAATCCAACACCTGCAACTGCAGAAATGAAAATGTCTAAAAAGGCACATCCCTTGAAGACTCTTTCACCTAACGTACTTCAGAATCGAGATGCAAAGCCAACACCTGCAACTGTTGTGGCACGAATGTGTGAAAGGAACATCTCTGTCGTATTTCGGAATCAAGATGCAAAGTCAAAACCTGCAACTGCGAAAATGAAAATGTCTAAAAAGGCACATCCCTTGAAGACTCCTTCACCTCACGTACTTCGGAATCGAGATGCAAAGCCAACACCTGCAACTGCGGAAATGAAAATGTTTGAAAAGGCACATCCCTTGAAGACTCCTTCACCTCATGTACTTCGGAATCAGGATGCCAACACCTTCCTAAAGCTGCAACGAAAATTACATTCTCAATGTGACCAACAATGACCCAAATATGTCCATACTTGCCACGATTTTATAACATGTACTCAGTGGTCAGGCTTATAGAAAAATGGAAATCATACCTCAACAAAATTACGAGACCAGACCTCATCATCGCATTTCAAAGTGATGGCAAAAATCCTCATCACTTTTACATGAAATAAATGCATCATACGACTCATAGAACATGACCAAAACATAATAGTTGCATCTCGAAGTGATGGAAGCACATCATCACTTTTACATGAAATAGATCCAACACACGACTTATAAAACAAGGCCAAAAGAATATCATGGTCACTTAAACGAGTGATGGAAGCACATCATCACTTTCATAATAAAAATGCGAGAAATGATTTACAAACATGGCCATGAAAAACTTAGATCTCTAGAAAAAAGAAATCTAGAAGATCCACTTCTCACTTATTAAAGCGAGTGAGTCATTTCCCTCTGATGAACTTTCTTGTCGATCAGCTCTTTCGACTTGTGTATGCACATGCACTTTTTCTTTAAGGCACTTCTCTGGATGAAGTTTCCAGCATGTTGCTCTTTGGTGGCCACTTCGGTCACAATGGGTGCAAAAGTTATTTTTCCTCCAAACCTACTTAACTGATTTCTTTCCTGTTGGGGAGAAGGTTTTTCATGCCTCTTCCTCCTTTGTGCTACCATCCTCTTCTAGCACTTAGAAATCACATGGTTATTTAAACCACAAAATAAACAAGTTTTATGACGCCATATTTTACAACCGTGGTTATCAACATTATTGTAATGAAAACACACTCTGGAATAATGAGACTTAGTATACCTTCTGGGATGGTCTCTGGTGCGATCATGATGATGGGATCTCGCCTCAGTTCCTTCACTACAACATGCATTTCCATGGAATGATGGCGGAGTGTCCCCATCATTCCTCTTCCTTGGAGAGTTCATCATTATCTGTTTGCCTTTGATGTCCTTTCAACATCCTCCGTTAGTGTACCCCAAACCTGCATAACGAGGTCGTTGCACAAACTCCAATGGTTTGGTTATGCCTTGGCCACGAATGCCAAGTCCTCCTCCTTTGTACCCCATTTTGGTGAGGAGTCTCATGCCGGTACCTGTGATTGGTATCTCCACACTTCCAACTGAAATTACATCATGTGAAGAAACCGAAGAAAATCAACACTATTTACCTTAGGTGTTGATTGCGAAACAGATGAAGAATGTTGTTGTAAGCCCTCGTTGGGCTTCACTTATGTAAATGTCTTTGACACATCTTGTAGCTGAAGTTGCAACTGCTGCATCTCCTCCTTCTCTTTCTATAGGAATGCTTTTAAGGCATCATGATCTCTCTGAATATTTTTGTTGTTGCATTTCAAATCCTCCCACACCTCTGTCGTGGCCTGCAACTGACGCTGCAACTACTGCTTCTCCTCCTTCTCTTCATGTAGGAACGCCTTCAAGGCATCATGATCTGCTTGCAGAATTTCATTGTTGCGCTTCCAATATTCCCACGCTTCTGTTGTGGCTTGCAACTGAAGCTGCAACTGTTGTTTGTCCTCCTTCTCTTTGTGTAGGAGTGTCTTCAATTCTTTGTTCTCTGCTGCTTGTTTTTCATAAGCCTCATACAACATGTCTGATTTCTCGGACACCCTGAGCATGGTTTCGTACATGCCCTTGACATTATCGATGGCTCAACTCAGCGAATGTTCAATGTTGACGCCTGCAATCCAATCAATAAGAAGACCTGCTCCGATACCACTTGATCTAGGGTAAATTCTTGATACCCTTAGCCAAGACCTTTTACTTCGGCTGATAATTAGAATTGCATTTAATTAAGACATTAAAGAACATAAATGAATAAGTGTATGTTGTAAAATAAGAGGAACATAATATGACAAGATCAACAATCATAAGAACACGTAGTTTGATGACAGAGTTCGTCTAGGAGGAACTACATCTCCAGGCCTCGGTGTCAAGATGGTGTAGGCTGCTGCATTATGTGTTGTAAGAAGAAGATGTACATGGATGTGTTTCCCTATGACATACAAGGAAAATTTTCCCTCATGCAATAGTGGCTTGACTTCTTTAAGAGATGCTCCACTGCGGAACTCTCATATTTAAAGAAATAATCCTATCAGTATGACCATAGCTGACATGTAATAAATAAGAGTACCCCGCCAATCCTGGAAAACAAGGGATCTCAATAATACACATATGAAAATGAGCATCCTGCCAATGTGGCATAAAAGGGATCTCATACATGACACAAATCCATAGCTGAAAATACATCAATAACAACGCAAGGCAATATCCCACAACTCATGTATCAACTGGGATCTGTAAGACATAATGCATCTCAAAGAGAAATAAATAAAGAAGTACATGGAATCGACATCATATACCTCATGCTGCCATTTTCTGAAGGCTGAGCTGCTCTGCGACTGAATCAGAAAACACCATCAATCTTGTGGCATCAAAAAATGTGAAAACGACTGCTCACTTGTGGAAATCTGACACCTGCGTAACCCACTTCCAAAAGTGGTTGAAAAACAGAAATATCAGATGAAGAAACTAAGCACGCCATCAAACTCGTGGCGTTGATTAGTGTAAAAATGACATAAAATTTGTCCCATTTGGACAAAGTCAAATTTTATCCCTCTTGAAAGTTGGCCTCAATCAACGTTCCGCCTGCCTCTTTTCTGGCTCATGGTTCCACATGACCTGCAATAAAAAATTAATAAACCTCGGTCTACGTGCATGCACTCCTCTGCTCCATGGCCTGGTGCGCTGACAAAATTACGAGTTTATATAAGTTGAAGTGGGTGGATTAACCAATGAACATCGATGGTGTGTTGGTAAAACTTAGTAATTGGTTAGAGGAGGTCGAGGGATCAAATCCCACCTCCCCAAATCTGTGTTACACTGTTTTAAATTGGCAAAAAAAATTTAACTGAATTGTTTAAGTTTGGGAGGGGTCGAGCCCGCCTTGGGCGGCCCGCCCAACAACCCATGACATATTTATGGTATATGGGTTGTATTAAAATGCATATATGGTGAACAGTTGTTAAACACTAACATATATGTGTTTTAAATGGCTTTACAACCAGCGTAACATATGTTTGTTGAATCATCCACCATGGCCTCCAAAACTTAGGCTTATCGTTATATCATGCCCAATTTAGGATTTATGGTTAAATATTGATTTTTTTGTTTTATAGGCATTTTTATATATGGTTATTTTTTTAATATTATTTCTTTTGTCTTTTATGAGGTTGAGGACCAATGAATAAGCACTATGTGTCAGCAGCTGAGGGGCTTCCATGTGGGTCCCATGTGTTCACTGGGATACCATGTGGCACATCGTGGGTCCCACATTCCTAGTCTTATCAAACTTTAAAGAGCCATAAGTTGATCATACAGACTCAATTTTAAATGTCATCTGCGCCATCAAAAAGCTCTCACCGAGCTCTATGACTTTACATTGGTTCGAGAGTGTTTTGAACACTTTGATTTTTGAGCCCTCTGTGCTGAGCCACTTGTACTTGTACCTATTTAATCCACCTTGATCATTCCTCCCCACTTAGGAGCTTTTGGTCCTCCAAAAGGATCAATATTTACCTATCATCAACTGTCGTTAAAAGGCACATCCCCACATGACTCCTTCACCTGGCATACTTCGGAATCAAGATGCAAAGCCATCATCTACAACTGGTGCAATGCGATGTCTGAAAAGGCCCATCCCTTGAAGACTCCTTCACCTCTCGTACTTCGGAATCAAGATGCAAATCCAACACCTACAATTGCGGAAATGAAAATGTCTAAAAAGGCACATCCCTTTAAGACTCCTTCACCTCACGTACTTCGGAATCAAGATGCAAAGCCATCATGTACAACTACTGCAATGCGATGTCTGAAAAGGCACATCCCTTGAAGACTCCTTCACCTCTTGTACTTCGGAATCAAGATGCAAAGCCAACACCGGCAACTGAGGAAATGAAAATGTCTAAAAAGGCACATCCCTTGAAGACTCCTTCACCTCACGTACTTCGGAATCGAAATGCAAAGCCAACACCTGCAACTGTTGTGGCACGAATGTGTGAAAGGCAAATCTCTGTCGTATTTCAGAATCAAGATGCAAGGCCAACACCTGCAACTGTGAAAATGCAAATGTCTAAAAAGGCACATCCCTTGAAGACTCCTTCACCTCACGTACTTCAGAATCGAGATGCAAAGCCAACACCTACAACTGTGGAAATGCAAATGTCTAAAAAGGCACATCCCTTGAAGACTCCTTCAGCTCACTTACTTCGGAATCAGGATGCCAACACCTACCTAAAGCTGCAACGAAAATTACATTTTCAATGTGACCAACAATGACCCAAATATTTCCATACTTGCCACGAGTTTATAACATGTACTTGGTTGTCAATCTTATAAAAAAATGGAAATCATAACTCAACAAAATTACAAGACCAGACCTCATCGTCGCATTTTTAAGTGATGGAAAAACACCTCATCACTTTTACATGAAAGAAATGCATCAGACGACTCATAGAACATGACCAAAACATAATAGTCGCATCTCAAAGTGATGGCAACACATCATCACCTTTACATGAAAGAGATCCAACACATGACTTATAAAACAAGGCCAAAAGAATATCATGGTTGCTTAAACAAGTGATGGAAACACATCATCACTTTCATAATAAAAATGCAACAAATGATTTACAAACATGACCATGACAAAATTACATCTCTAGAAAAAAGCAATCTAGAAGAACCACTTCTCACTTATTAAAGCAAGTGGATCATTTCCCTGTGGCGAACTTGCTTTTCAATCAGCTCTTTCGACTTGTGTATGCATGGGCGCTTTGTCTTTAAGGTGCTGCTCTGGATGAAGTTTCCAACATGTGGCTCTTTGGTGGCCACTTCGGTTGCAATGGGTGCAAAATTTCTTTTTCCTCCAAAACTTCTTAATTGATTTCTTTTCCTGTTGGGGAGAAGGCTTTTCATGCCTCTTCCTCCTTTGTGCTACCATCCTCTTCCAGCAGTCAGAAATCACATGGTTATTTAAACCAAAAAATAAACAAGTTTTACGATGCCATATTTTACTACCGTGGTTATCAACATTATTGTAATCAAAACGCACTCTGGAATAATGAGACTTATTATACCTTCTGGTGTGGTCTCTGGTGCAATCATGATGATGGGAGCTTGCCTCAGTTCCTTCACTACAACGTGCACTACCATGGAACGATGGTGAAGTGTCCCCATCATTCCTCTTCCTTGGAGAGTTCATCATTATCTGTTTTCCTTTGATGTCCTTTGAAAATCCTTCGTCAGTGTACCCCAAACCTGCATAACGAGGTCGTTGCACAACCTCCAATGGTTCGGTTATGCCTTGGCCACGAATGCCAAGTCCTCCTCCTTTGCACCCCATTTTGGTGAGGAGTCTCATGTCGGTACATGTGATGGGTATCTCCACACTTTCAACTGAAATTATATCATGTGAAGAAACTGAAGAAAAATCAACATTGTTTACCGTAGGTGTTGATTGTGAAATAGATGAAGAATGTTGTTGTAAGCCCTTGTTGCGCTTCACTTCTGTTAATGTCTCTGACATGGCTTGTAGCTAAAGTTGCAGCTGCTGTGTCTCCATCTTCTCTTTCTGTAGGAATTCTTTTAAGCAATCATGATCTCTCTGAAGAGTTTCTTTGTTGCATTTCAAATCTTCCCACGCCTCTGTTGTGGCTTGCAACTGAAGCTGCAACTTCTGCTTCTCCTCCTTATCTTCATGTAGGAACGCCTTTAAGGCATCATGATCTGCTTGTAGAATTTCATTGTTGCGCTTCCAATCTTCCCACGCTTCTGTTGTGGCTTGCAACTGAAGCTGCAAATGTTGTTTGTCCTCCTTCTCTTTGTGTAGGAGGGTATTCAATTCTTCGTTCTCTACTGCTTGTTTTTCATAATCCTCGTACAACATGTTCACTTTCTCGAACACCCTAAGCATGGTTTCGTACATGTCCTTGACATTCTCCATGGCTCAACTCAGCGAACGTTCAATGCTCATGCCTGCAATCCAATCAGCAAGAAGACCTGCTGCGATACCACTTGATCTAGGGTAAATTCTTGATACCCTTAACCAAGACCTTTTACTTCGGCTGATAATTAGAATTACATTTAATTAAGACGTTAAAGAACATAAATGAATAAGTGTTTGTTGTAAAATAAGAGGAACATAATATGACAAGATCAACAATCATAAGAACACATCGTTTGATGACAGAGTTCATCCAGGAGGGACTACATCTTTGGGAGTCGGTGTCAAGATGGTGTAGACCACTGCATTATGTGTTGTAAGAAGAATATGTACATGGATGTGTTTCCCTATGACATACAAGGAAAAATTTCCCTCACGCAGGAGTGGCTTGACTTCTTTAAGAGATGTTCCACTACAGAACTCTCATATATAAAGAAAGACTCCTATTAGTATGACCATAGCTGACATGTAATAAATAATAGTATCCCTCCAATCCTGGAAAACAAGGGATCTCAATAATACACATATGAAAACGAGCATCCTGCCAATGTGGCATAAAAGGGATCTCATACATGAAACAAATCCATAGTTGAAAATAAATCAATAACAACACAAGGAAAGATCCCACAACTCATGTATCAATCGAGATCTGTAAGACATAATGAATCTCAAAGAGAAATAAATAAAGAAGTACATGGAATTGACATCATATACCTCATGCTGCCATTTTCTGAAGGTTGAGTTGCTCTACAGTTGATTCTAAAAACACCATCAATCTTGTGGCATCAAAAAATGTGAAAACGACTACTCACTTGTGGAAATCTGACACCTGCATAACCCACTTCCAAAAGTGGCTAAAAAACTAAAAACCTAGATGAAGAAATTGAGCACGCCATCAGACTCGTGGCGTTGAGTAGTGAAAAAATGACATAAAATTTGTCCCATTTGGACAAAGTCAAATTTTCGCCCTCGTGAAAGTTAGCCTCAATCAAGGTTCCCCCTGCCTCTTTTCTGGCTTATAGTTCCACATGACCTGCAATAAAAAATTAATAAACCTCGGTCTCCGTGCGCGCACTCCTCTGCTCCATGGCCTGGTGCACTGACAAAATTACGAGTTTATATAAGTTGAAGTGGGCGGATTAACCAATGAACATCGTTGGTGTGTTGGTAAAACTTAGTAATTGGTTAAAGGAGGTGGTGGGATCAAATCCTGCCTCCCCAAATCCGTGTTACACTGTTTTTAAACTGGCACGATTTTTTTAACCAAATTGTTTAAGTTTGGGAGGGGTCGGGCCCGCCTTTGGCGGCACGCCCAACAACCCACAACATATTTATGGTATATGGGTTGTATTAAAATGCATATATGGTGAACAATTTTTAAACACTAAAATATATGTGTTTTAAATGGCTTTACAATCAACGTAACATACATCCGTTGAATCATCCACCATGGCCTCCAAAACTTAGGCTTATGGTTATATCATGCCCACTTTAGGATTTATGGTTAAATATTGATTGTTTTGTTTTATATGCATTTTTATATATGGTTATTTTTTTTATATTATTTCTTTTGTATTTTATGAGGTTGAGGATGAATGAAGAAGCGCTAAGTTTCAGCAGCTGAGGGGCTGCCATGTGGGTCCCACGTGTTCACTGGGACACCATGTGGCACATCGTGGGTCCCACGTTCCCCATCTTATCAAACCTTAAAGAGCCATAAGCTGATCATACAGACTCGGTTTTAAATGACATATGTGCCATCAGAAATCTCTCACCGAGCTCTATGACTTTACATTGGTTCGAGAGTGTTTTGAACACTTTGATTTTTGAGCCCTATGTGTTGAGCCACTTGTACTTGTACCTGTTTCACTTGGATCATTCCTCCCCACTGAGGAGCTTTTGGTCCTCCAAAAGAATCAATATTTACCTATCATCAATTGTCTACAACTATCATTAAAAGGCACATCCCCATATAACTCCTTCACCTGGCGTACTTCAAAATCAAGATGCAAAGCCATCATCTACAACTGCTGCAATGCGATGTCTGAAAAGGCACATCCCTTGAAGACTCCTTCACCTCTCGTACTTCAGAATCAAGATGCAAAGCCAACACATGCAACTACAGAAATGAAAATGTCTGAAAAGGCACATCCCTTGAACACTCCTTCACCTCACGTACTTCGAAATCAAGATGCAAAGCCATCATGTACAACTGTTGCAATGTGATGTTTGAAAAGGCACATCCCTTGAAGACTCCTTCACCTCTCGTACTTTGGAATCAAGATGCAAATCCAACAACTGCAACTGCGAAATGAAAATTTCTAAAAAGGCACATCCCTTGAACACTCCTTCACCTCACGTACTTCGAAATCGAGATGCAAAGCCAACACCTGCAATTGTTGTGGCATGAATGTGTGAAAGGCACATCTCTGTCATATTTCGGAATCAAGATGCAAAGCCAACACCTGCAACTGCGAAAAATCAAATGTCTAAAAAGGCACATCCCTTGAAGACTCCTTCACCTCACGTACTTCGGAATCAAGATGCAAAACCAACACCTACAACTGCGGAAATGAAAATGTCTGAAAAGGCACATCCCTTGAAGACTCCTTCACCTCACATACTTTGGAATTAGGATGCCAACTCCTACCTAAAGCTGCAACGAAAATTACATTCTCAATGTGACCAACAATGACCCAAATATTTCCATACTTGCCACGAGTACTTGGTGGTCAAGCTTATAGCAAAATGGAAATCATACCTCAACAAAATTACAAGACCAGACCTCATCGTCGCATTTCGAAGTGATGGCAAAACACCTCATCACTTTTACATGAAATAAATGCTTCAAACGACTCATAGAACATGACCAAAACATAATAGTCGCATCTCAAAGTGATGGCAACACATCATCACTTTTACATGAAAGAGATCCAACACACGACTTATAAAAAAAGGCTAAAATAATATCATGGTCCCTTAAACGAGTGATGGAAACACATCATCACTTTCATAATAAAAATGCGACAAATGATTTACAAACATGGCCATGACAAACTTACATCTCTAGAAAAAAGCAATCTAGAAGAACCACTTCTCACTTATTAAAGAGAGTGGATCATTTCCCTGTGGTGAACTTGCTTGTCAATTAGCTCTTTTGACTTGTGTATGCATGGGCGCTTTGTCTTTAAGGCGCTGCTATGGATGAAGTTTCCAGCATGTGGCTCTTTTGTGGACACTTCGGTCGTAATGGGTGCAAAATTTCTTTTTCCTCCAAACCTGCTTAACTAATTTCTTTTCCTGTTAGGGAGAAGGCTTTTCATGCCTCTTCCTCCTTTGTGCTGCCATCCTACTCCAACACTCAGAAATCACATGGTTATTTAAACCACAAAATAAACAAGTTTTACGATGCCATATTTTACAACCGTGGTTATCAACATTATTGTAATCAAAACACACTCTGGAATAATGAGACTTAGTATACCTTCTGGGGTGGTCTCTGGTGTGATCATGATGATGGGAGCTCACCTCAATTCCTTCACTACAACATGCACTACCATGGAACGATGGAGAAGTGTCCCCATCATACCTCTTCCTTGGAGAGTTCATCATTATCTGTTTGCCTTTAATTTCCTTTGAACATCCTTCGACAATGTACCCCAAACCTGCATAATGAGGTCGTTGCACAACCTCCAATGGTTCGGTTATGCCTTGGCCACGAATGCCAATTCCTCCTCCTCTGCACCCCATTTTGGTGAGGAGTCTCATGCCGGTACCTGTGATGGGTATCTCCACACTTCCAACTAAAATTACATCATGTGAAGAAACTGAAGAAAAATCAACTCTGTTTACCTTAGGTGTTGATTGCGAAACAGATGAAGAATGTTGTTGTAAGCCCTCGTTGTGCTTCACTTCTGTCAATGTCTCTGACATGGCTTGTAGCTGAAGTTGCAACTGCTACGTCTCCTCCTTCTCTTTCTGTAGGATTGCTTTTAAGGCATCATGATCTCTCTAAATATTTTCATTGTTGTGTTTCAAATCTTTCCACGCCTCTGTCATGGCTTGCAACTAAAGCTGCAATTGCTGCTTCTCCTCCTTCTCTTCATGTAGGAACGCCTTCAAGGCATCATTATCTGCTTGCATAATTTAATTGTTGCACTTCCAATCTTCCCACGCTTCTGTTGTGGCTTGCAACCGAAGCTGCAACTATTGTTTTCAATTCTTTGTTCTCTGCTGCTTATTTTCATAAGCCTCGTACAACATGTCCGCTTTCTTGGACACCCTGAGAATGGTTTCATACATGTCCTTGACATTCTCCATGGCTCAACTCAGCGAATGTTCAATGTTCATGCCTGCAATCCAATCAGCAAGAAGACCTGCTCCGATACCACTTGATCCAAGGTAAATTCTTGATACCCTTAACCAAGACCTTTTACTTTGGCTGATAATTAGAATTTCATTTAATTAAGACATTAAAGAACATAAATGAATAAGTGCATGTTGTAAAATAAGAGGAACATAATATGACAAGATCAGCAATCATAAGAACACGTTGTTTGATGACAGAGTTCGTCCAGGAGGGACTACATCCCCGGGCCTCGGTGTCAAGATGGTGTAGGCCGCTACATTATGTGTTGTAAGAAGAATATGTACATGGATGTGTTTCCATATGACATACAA
The DNA here is from genome assembly GCA_034641835.2 of Pinus albicaulis. Classification (NCBI taxonomy): domain Eukaryota; kingdom Viridiplantae; phylum Streptophyta; class Pinopsida; order Pinales; family Pinaceae; genus Pinus; species Pinus albicaulis. Next base: position 4,838,073 of record CM076584.1, read on the forward strand.
GGAAAATTTTCCCTCACGCAAGAGTGGCTTGACTTCTTTAAGATATGTTCCACTATGAAACTCTCATATATAAATAAAGACTCCTATCAGTATGACCATAGCTGACATGTAATAAATAGGAGTATCACGCCAATCCTGGAAAATAAGGGATCTCAATAATACACATATGAAAACGAGCATCCCGCCAATGTGGCATAAAAGGGATCTCATACATGACACAAATCCATAGCTGAAAATACATCAATAACAACACAAGGCAAGATCCCATGACTCATGTATCAACCAGGATCTGTAAGACATAATGCATCTCAAAGATAAATATATAAAGAAGTACATGGAATCCACATCATATACCTCATTCTGCCATTTTCTAAAGGCTGAGCTGCTCTGTGGCTGAATCTGAAAACACCATCAATATTGTGGCATCGAAAAATGTGAAAACGACTACTCACTTGTGGAAATATGACACCTGCATAACCCACTTCCAAAAGTGGCTGAAAAACTGAAAAAATCAGATGAAGAAACTGAGCATGCCATCAGAATCGTGGCGTTGAGTAGTGCAAAAACGACATAAAATTTTTCCCATTTGGACAAAGTCAAATTTTCGCCCTCTTGAAAGTTGGCCTCAATCAAGGTTCTGCCTACCTCTTTTCTAGCTCATGGTTCCACATGACCTGCAATAAAAAATTAATAAACCTAGGTCTACGTGCGCACACCCTTCTGCTCCATGGCCTGGCGCACTGACAAAATTACGAGTTTATATAAGTTGAAGTGGGTGGATTAGCCAATGAACATCGATGGTGTGTTGGTAAAACTTAGTAATTGGTTAGAGGAGGTCAGGGGATCAAATCCCGCCTCCCCAAATCCACGTTACACTGTTTTTAAATTGGCATGAATTTTTTAACTGAATTGTTTAAGTTTGGGAGGGGTCGGGCCCGCCTTGGGCGGCCTGCCCAACAACCCACGACATATTTATGGTATATGGGTTGTATTAAAATGCATATATGGTGAACAATTGTTAAACACTAACATGTATGTGTTTTAAATGGATTTACAACCAGCGAAACATATATTCATTGAATCATCCACCATGGCCTCCAAAACTTAGGCTTATCGTTATATCATGCCCACTTTAGGATTTATGGTTAAATATTGATTTTTTTGTTTTATATGCATTTTTATATATGGTTATTTTTTTAATATTATTTCTTTTGTCTTTTATGAGGTTGAGGACCAATTAAGAAGTGCTATGTGTCAATAGCTGAGGGGCTGCCATGTGGGTCCCACATGTTCACTGGGATGCCATGTGGCACATCGTGGGTCCCACGTTCCCCTTCTTATCAAACTTTAAAGAGCCATAAGTTGATCATACAGACTCGGTTTTAAATGTTGTCTGCACCATCAGAAATCTCTCGTCGAGCTCTATGACTTTACATTGCTTCAAGAGTGTTTTGAACACTTTGATTTTTGAGCCCTCTGTGCTGAGCCACTTGTACTTGTACCTGTTTAATCCACCTAGATCAGCACCAGTGCTAGTATAAGTCTCCTCCTCCTCATGCATCTCATGAATAATGCATGGGACTCTCAATGTCAAGAGATCAAGACCATCTTGCAAATATGCAAGTACTCCTGCAGCAAGTGGTGGTGGAAGTAGTTCTTCTTTCGGAATGATAATTATGACATCTTTCCTTGGCTCTTCATGTTCTTTATCATCTATGTCAAAAAATTTCTCAATAGGAATTACCTTTGGTTTCTTCTTATCAAACTTTTTTATCAACCTTTGAGTAAAATCTGCATAAGCAGTCACTCTTTCATGTCTCAAATGGCTAAATCACAAAATATGTGCTTCACCCTCAAGGTGCAGCGCTGCAATCTCAACAAATTCTCTTTCTGCAACTGGATGTAGCAGGAAGAATGCATCTAACTTCCTTCTCCAAGCCCTTGTTGTGCATATGGATGACCCATCAAATGTAGACAATAGAAATATATTGTGTCTCTTTCTTCTAGTATTGTTGCAAGGTCTCCTCTCTTCTTTGATTTGAATGAACTGCTGGAGAGTTAGATTCTCCTTGAAAGCCCTTGATTGAGATTTGTACTCTGCAAGATATTCACTTAGAATCTAATGATATAATTTTCCTCCATCTCTATGTATTTCACCTTCCTCTTCAAAGAAAGTGGACATAGTGTTGGAAATATTGTCATTGATGGAAAAGGAGCACAAAGAAGCAGCAACAATAAGGAAAAGAAGAAGATCAGGCAATAATGTAGTAATAAAACATAAAAGAGAGGTAGAGAAGAAGCAGAGAGGCAAGGAGAAACATTATACCATCAACAAAAGCACCAAAGGAGAAAAGGCAGCAAAAAGGCAAAGTCAGCTAAGAAGCAAAGGCAGCAAAGGAAGTTAAGGTAGAAAAGGAGCAAAGGCAGAATCATGAACATGCTGGGCAGACTCGTGAACATGCAACAAGCGTGACAATCCCAAGTCAGAGTGAATAACAAACATAATAACAAATGAGGACCGTAGATCTTTCATGAATCCTCTGTTGAATCGAATATTGCATTAAGCGCACAACAAAAGGCGATCGAATTTGCAAGCAATAGTGAGGATCAAAGGACAATCGAATTTTCAAGCAGCAACGAGGACTATAGATCTGGTGCAGATCAATGGTGACAATCACATCGCAACCATGAAGATATCACACATCGCAGGGTATAGTGTTTACGGTTAAGACTTTGCAAGCTAAGTTATTTAACTTGCGATGCGAAGTGGATCGACAAGGAGAATAGTGTGGACCGTCGGATCCAACGAAGACCAAAGACAAAGATCGAAAGTGCAAACCACAAATTTTAGTGTTTAATTGTTAATGCCATCACAGGGTAAGTTATTTTTTGTACAATACGAAGTGGATCGATAAGGAGACAAGCGTGGACCGTCGGATCCAACAAAGACCAACGGCGGAGATCGAAAGTGCAAACCGCAAATTTTAGCGTTTAAGTGTTAAGGCCATCGCAGGGTAATTTATTTTGTGTGCGATGCAAAGTGGATAAGGGACATGTTTTATCACGGTGCAATGTCACAAATCACACAAAATAGAGGTTAACCACTAAGTTAAATTGTAAAGTGAGCGAAGTGCGAAGTTGCGGGGAAAATAAATCTTATAAAGTGCGAAGTGCGATCTCCTGTGATTGGTGCAAAGTGTTATGGGACCCTTCAACCAAATTTAAGCGTGTATGCAGAGCCTTTTCTTCGTTAAATCGCATCGTAGGAGGATAAGGAGATTACAACGTAAACTCTAAGGAACGCGAAGTGAAAAGTGCGATTTTTGAAGCGGGCGCGATGCAGTTCAAAGGTGAATTCTAATATATTCCAGGTCCAAGATGTAATGTGTTTGTGTTGGTTTTAGTGGAGGTCGACTTGGGTTATAAAGGAAAGGCCTGAATGCGTGAAAAAGGACCTGTAGCCCATGAAGAACAGCGTTGCGACAGTGAGTTAAAATAATATACTGAATGGGAGTAGACTCCGGTAAGACCCAACTCTAATTGAAGAACAATGTCATGTAGATGCGGCTGTGATTTAAAAAGGTAAGGCTGAACGCAAGAGAGAAAACTCTGGGCAAGTGACCCGACACTCATGCAGAGGTGTTATGCGGCTACGACATTTTGATAACAAAGACTGAACGTGGGAAGACGGAGTCTCGGGTAAGTAACCTGACACAGAGCAAAGGAGCAGAGAAGAGCATAGAACGATGTAGGTAAGATATGCAATAGGTAGAGGCAGTGTAAAACATAAAGGCATGGGTCAAGTCGGGCTAATATAGTAATGTTGCAACACAATTGGAAATATAACTGTAGAAACATAAAAAACAAAGGGACAACAAGCAGAAGAGAACAAACACACAACAAATCTAAGAAGCTGAAAGGGCTGAGTGAAATATCTGATTGTATCTGTAAATGTATTAATTATTTGTGATGCAAAGGCAAGTCTTCAAGGCAAAGAAAAACTCCAATTTAATACTGAGATGGGTGTATATATTGTTGTAACATCCTGAATATGCTGAGTGAGGAAATGAATGGGTGGAAGGCAAGAGTTATGCATGTTCACTTCATATTCCCATATAGAATGCAAACAGCCATGAAGTGATCTCTATAAATGAGGTTATTGTAATATTCATAGTGAGGTTAGAGAGTGGAAGAATGAGAGAGAGAAGATAGAGATGTTGTGAAAATACAGAGCTAATATGAAGCAGATTTGAAGGTTGGAAGGGCAGCAATGAAGAAGGAGAAAAACATAGCTAATATCCAGGTAAATCAGCATATGATTTTATTGTAGTGTGAGGGAGTTGGTGCTTCCATATCAAGTTGTATCTTGATATATGTCCAGTTGTAGCTAGTTGAGGTAGGAGCCTCCTAAGGATTGTAGCCTGCAGAAAATAGATGGGAGTTGGAGCGTCCTTACAAGTTGTAGCTTGTTGAATTTCGGGTAGTAGCCTCCTGTAGGTTGGAGCCTAAAAAAAATCAGTTGTGAGAGGGAGTTGGAGCTTGCCTTTGTATCACAACAATAATAAGATGTGGTTTTCTCCCTTAATGGGTTTCCACTTATATCTGTTGTTTATGTGCTTGATGATTAAGTGTTGATGTGATGTTTTAATCTGTTTAATTACTTGTTGTCCACACATTATGTTTGTTGATCCATTATGTATTAAGTTTCTTATGAAATTAAGGTGCATGTAAATGAGTTGAATGAAAAGTTTTAAATGTCCATGAATGCATTAAATTGATTCACCCACCCCCTCCTCTCAGTTTAACTAAGGGTTCATCAATTGGTATCAAAGCCAGTCCCTTCTGTATCAGTTTAACAACTAGAAGGAGATCCTAGGTCCCCAAAATGGCTAGCCTAGATGTGCTCAACAAATAAAGCCCAATTGTTTACTGGCACAAACTATGCTTTCTGGAAAATAAGAATGAGGACATACTTAATGTATCTAAGAATAGAAGTTTGGGTTGTTGTGGAAGAAAGATATGCTCCAAAGGATACTAACACAGAGAAAGAAGCCAAAAAAATTTCATAGCTAATGCAAAAGCCATGAATGCACTCTTGAGTGGTCTGCGTGAGTCAGAATTTATCAAAGTAATGCACAGTGAGACTGCCAAAATATATCTGGGATACTTTAGAAAATATCCATGAGGGAGATAAAAAGGTGAAGATGGCCAAAATATAAGCTTATAGAACTCAGTTTGAAAATGTAAAAATGAATGAAGATGAGGATGTAGCCATTTTCTTCTTAAAGGTTGTGGAAGTTGTGAATAACATGAAATATATAGGAGAAACCATTAAGGAATGTGTAATTGTACAAAATATATTGAGATATTTACCATCCAGGTTTAACCCTAAGGTCTCTACCATAGAAGAAACAACAAACTGGGAAACATTGACCATGAACCAATTGCTTGGAAACTTGATGGCTTATAAGATGAGACTTCCAAAGGAGAAGTCAAATGTGAGGGAGGCGGCCTTTAAGGTAGATAAGTGCATAGAAGATAAGGAATGTACATGCTCCTGGTTTGATGAAGAAGAGGCCAAATTTTTCAGAAGATTGGAGAAAGGCACAAGTAAGTATAAAGGTAAAATTACATTTAAGTGATTTACCTGTGGAAGAGTGGGGCACTATGCATCTAAATTTCCTCATAATAAAATACAGAATCAGTCAAGAGGGAAAGAGAAAAATAATTTCAGCAATAGGCCGAAAGGGAACATATTTAATAGAAGAACATTCTATGCCCAACAAGACAGCAATGCATCTGAGAGCTCAGATGAATCCCACAATGAAGAAGGAACATCAGAATTCATTTTGATGGCCAACGAAGAGCTTGAGGAAGATATTTGGGAATTTGAAGAAGAAGGTGAGGTAGATCTTGAGGGGGAGCTAATTAGTTGATCAGGAGTTCATAAATTTTGCTCAAAATTGAAAGTTACAGGATGTGGTTGAAACTAGGATGGTTGCGTAGATATCGTCTTCCTGATTCTGGTGCCATGAATGGTTCTAAAAATCGATGTCGTATGAGGGAGATACCGCATTCTGATCAAATTACCAAATAGCTAAATTTTACGACAGGGTTGACTAGGGTGCCCAGTGAGCATGGAGGATGCACAGTCAGCAAAAGGAATATTCCAAAGAATATTACTTTTCTCCGGGCCAACCAGTGGATGACAAGTGTCACTATATGGTTTGATTAAGGGTTTCAAATGTTTTTTTAAGAGCCAATTGGAGGGTGACACGTGGCTAGCCCTGAGGCCACCACATGTCCCCTTAGTGTTGTAATAGAAATTTTATGGAGGTCCGCAAGGCTCGACCCCACAACCTCTAGCAGAGCAACCACCTGCCACACCGCCTGCACTACGCAATGAGACTTAACCTTATAGTTCTTGGCGCAAATTTAAAGTTTACAAGGGTGGAATTTGGGGGTTGGGACCACTGGTAGTCCCATGGAAGGTTGGTCACATGACAAGGCATAAACCATAGCATAAAACATTAACACTGACAAAATTTTCCGCAAATAGTTTCACGTTAATACTTATCACATGTTTTAACCCTCCACGCCATAAGGCATAACCTTCAACATTTAATATCTCATGGAGCATTCACATGGTAATGATTTTCTAACCCTCTGCGCCATAAACCATAACTTCGACGGTTAACTCCGGTTGAAGTGTTATTACCCATGGTTTCGGCCTTGAGTTCCGCTCCGCTGATAAATATCACCGTATGGTTTGGGTTGTCATGTGGCCACCCAACCATAACAATAAATATTATGGTTAAGATTGGCAGGTATATTTGAGGCATGTTTTATGTGGCAGAAATTGCTAAAATAACTCCAGTTAACTGGAGTTCTCCATAATTAGTGGAGCTTTTCTAGGTTTTACTGGGCAAATGAGTTGGAGGCTCAATTTTCGCCCATTCTAAGTGAATGAAGAGTCAATCTAGACTAATTGGAGCATTATAGAGCCATTGGTGTAGAGAAAACAACCATTAGAGTCCTGTAACTACATGTATTTGCAAAAGTTTGAGCATAATGAAATATGGACATGCCATTGGGAGCTGGACCAGCAGATGTAGCCCAGGAGGGGTGAACTGCTTCATCATGCCTGTTGTGTAAATGTTATGTGGTGTTTTATTTCTCTGTTATACACTATTTTTCAGTGTTATTTGCTCTTATTTCATGCTTCTAATTCACTAAAATCATCTATATTTCATGGTCAAAATTCTCAATCCTTAAGCAAACTATGGAGACAATTATGTACATATTTTATAACTGAAAAGACACTTAGCACAACAAAAATAATACAGTCCTTTCATATCAGGTTGGTATCAGAGATAGAATTTATTCTTTGGTGTTGTTTTGTGCAAATATTTGTTTAACTATTTGCAAGTGTTAGATTCTTACTAGGCTCAAGCTCAAGAGAGGAGAAGGCACATTGGTGGAAGCAAGACAAAGGATAGAAATATTTCCACAATCTCCACCACCTAGTTCACCTCCTAAGGAAGCAGAAGTTTCATTAAGCATGTGTCAAGAGGAAGGATAAATCCATGAAGAGATGGATCCCAAAGAGGAAGAAAGAGTGTTCAGGAAAGCATTCCTTGACATGACTGAGATGGTGAAAATCATTTATCAAGAAAGGAATGAGAAACTAGAAGGAGAAGGATCCAAACTTCAGAAGGACGGACATGGATATTTAGGAGGTCACAATGATGAAGATAATTCAATGAAGGGAAATGGATGAAATGGAGGCAATGGAGGGCTATCATCATCACCCTCATCATCATCATCCTCTACTTCATCTTTTGTAGATCAGCCACACAAGTCAAAGAACACTGGTAAAAGTCCTTTTTTAAAACTTGATATTAAGTTTGAATTGCCAATGTTTAATGGTGAAGTCAATGCAGAAAATATTTCTAATTGGATTAGGCAATTGGAGGTCTATTTGAGAATCCATAACCTTCAAGATGATGATACCAAAATCCAATTAGCTTCATTGAGAATGGAAGGTGCAACACTTGTTTGGTGGGAAGCCAAGACAAAGGAGGAGATCAAGAAGCATGGTAAGATTATTCTATCATGGACTAATTTCATTACTGCAATAAAACAACAGTTTTATCCATTAGCTCATATGCATAAATCCATAATTAACTGGAAACATTTTAGGAAATTGAAGGGACAAAATGTGCACTAATACACCCAAGAATTTAGGAGAAGATCTCTCTTATTAGGGGTAGATTTGCAGAGCCAAGATACTTTGCTCAAGTACATAGGAGGCTTACATAGCTACCTAAAACATATTATTCTCATTTTTAACCCCACAAGTCTAGATGAAGTATGTGTTCAGGCCATACATCTAGAAGCTAGAGGGAAAAACATTTCTAAAGAGGGTAGGAAGAAACCTTTTAAGGGTAAAAACAAAGAAAATACCTCAAAAGGTAAAAACAAAAAGAATGCATCTATTAAGAAAGAGGGAGAAAAATTGGTTTGTAATTTTTTTTCAAATAAGGCCATGATGAAAATCATTGTTGGAAATTACATCCTAAAATGAGGCCCAAGAATTACAACAACAAAGGGAAACAGAAAACTGCAGCTACAGCTCAACATGGTTTAGGAGAGGATTCAGGTGATGAATCTAAGATTACAGCCATGGGATTGAAGAACATGAAGGGGAAATAAATTGAAACTAAACCCAGTACTAGTACATCAAACTGTCACATACGTGCTCCAAATGAGGAATAAAGAATTGAACTGTTTCATGTGAGGGTCATATCCAAACATACTAAGATTGACACATTGTTTGACAGTGGGTCACAAGGAAACTTAATCTCTGAAGACTTGGTCAAGAAACTTAATCTTGAGACCATACGACATCCAAAACCATATCCACTTGGTTGGATTTGTAAAGATGCAAATTTACAGGTTTCAAAGAAGTGTATATTGCGGTTTGCAATAACTGCACATTTTGTTGACACAGTTGAATTAGATGTGGTTCTGCTTGACATAATAGGTATTGTGTTGGGGATTCATTATTTGTATTATAGGAAATAGATCTTCCATCGCCATGAGAAAAAATACCATTTATTCAAATATGGAAAGGAGTACATTGTTACAGCACATCGCAAGAAGACAAACATTACTATGGTAAATGTTGGACAGGTAAAGAGGCTGGTGAATTCAAGTAATAATTTTGTTCTTCTAATGATTAAGCCTAAAGATGATGTTAATCATGAATCATTTGAGGGATGTGATCCTAAGTTGAAATCAGATTTATATGATGTAGTTGATGCACATCATGATACGTTTCAGGAGCCAATAGGATTGCCTCCAAAAAGGGAGATTCAACATGAGATTTAGTTACAGCAAGATTGTCCTCTTCCAAACATCGGCATGTATCACATGTCAATAATGGAGAATGCTGAAATAAAGAGGCAAATCAAGGAGATGCTGGACAAAGGAATCATAAGACCAAGCACTTCACCATGCAGTTCACCCATAGTCTTGATTCCAAAGAAAGATGGGACTTGGCGCATGTGTGTAGACTTCAGAGCTTTGAACAAGATAACAGTAAAGAATCGATACCCACTCCCAAGGATAGATTATTTGCTTGATCAGCTGAAAGAAGAATTTTTTTTCACTAAGTTAGATTTACGAAGTGGATATCATCAAGTAAGAATTGCAAAAAGTGACATATCGAAAACTGCATTCAAAACCAAACAATGACTCTTTGAGTGGTTAGTAATGCCATTTGGTTTGTGTAATGCACCAACAACTTTCATGTGTGTTATGGATAGTGTTTTGTGTCCATTCGTTGATGAATTTGTGATTTTTTACTTAGATAACATATTGATTTTCAGCAAAACAAGAGAAGAACATGTCTTGCATGTGAATAGAGTGCTCGATGTTTTGAAGAAAGAGAAATTGTTTCTCAAGATGTCAAAGTGTGAGTTTGGAAAGACTTCTTTGGTTTATTTGGGACACATTGTAGAAGGAGGAGAGTTGAGAATTGATCCTTCTAAAGTGGAAGCCATTGTGAATTGGCCCACACCCAGAACAGTAACCGAGGTAAGAATTTTCTTAGGTGCAACTCAGTATTGGAGAAATTTTATTGCTAAATTTTTTGCCATCGCAGCTCCTATGCATGCAGTGACAAGTGTGAAGAATGGCTTCCAATGGGGAGGAAAACAACAACAAGCTTTTGAATCTTTAAAAGACAAGATCAGTTCAGCTCTAGTCCTTGCATTACCGAATTTGAGATAGCCATTCGAGATACAAACTGATGCTAGTGATTATGCCATGGGCGCAGTTCTTTTACAGCATGGTAAGCCTATATCCTTTCATTCTGAAACATTCAATGGTGTTGTAACTAATTATCCTACATATGACAAAGAATTGTATGCGTTGGTACAAAGCGTCAAGAAGTGGAAACACTACTTGATGGGTAAAGAGACGATTATGCATACTGATCACCAACCATTACAGTACTTACAGTTGCAAACAAAATTGCAGCAATCATGACATTTCAGATGGATGGGATTTCTTCAACAATTTCACTTGGTTATAAGGTACAAGAAAGGTATTTTCAATAAAGTTGTTGATATGCTTTCAAGACCAATCATAAGTGCATCTACTTTACTAAAAAATGATTCTATTTTACATGAGAGTGACATAGAACAATATGCACATGATGTTTATTTTCAAGATGTGTATGCTAGTTTGAGTGAAGAGAATCAAGCTGAAGAAAAATATTATCACATGCATAACAATTTGTTGTTTCATTTGGGAAAGTTGTGTATACCACAAGGAGAGAGGCTAAGTATCATGAGAGAAGCTCATTCATCTCTTATTTTTGGACACTTTCGGGTAAGCAAAACAATGGCACATCTATAGAGGTATTTCTATTGGCCTCGCATGATAGATAGTGTGTCACATTTTATAAGAGGTTGTTCTATGTGTGCAATAAGAAAGCCTAGTAATAGGAAGCATGGGTTGTACACGCCACTACCGGTACCATCAAGGCCATGGGAGAGTGTCTCCATGGACTTTTTTGGAGGTCTACCTATGTCAAGAAAACAACATGATTATCTTTATGTAGTTGTGGATAGATTCAGTGAAATGTGTATATTTATGCCATGTAAGAAAACCATTATTGCTGAACTTTATTTTCAACATGTATGGGTTCATTATGGATTGCCAACTTCTATTGTTAGTGACAAGGATTCCAGTTTCATTGGGAATTTTTGGTCCAATCTTTGGAGTATGATGGACACAAAGTTGAAAAAGAGTATTTATTTTCATCCGCAAACTGATGAACAGACCAAGGTGGTGAACAGAACTGTTGTGCATCTATTGAGAGGATATTGCAGCAAACATCCTAAGTTGTGGGATGAGAAACTGCATTACATTCAACACGCTTACAACTGGGCAAAGCACTCTTCAACTTAGACATCACCTTTTGAAGTGTGCTTTGGGTATTTTCCTAAATCGCCATTAGACTTAATCTTTGGAAAGGATGTTGCAATAGATGGCCATAGTGACATTGATAAGGCTCGAAATTTCATTGAGAAAATTTAGATTATACATCAACAAGTTCAAGAACAACTTGAGAAAAGTCAAAAAAAATACAAGGAGAGGCATGACAAACATAGAGTTGATCACAAGTTTCAAAAGGGAGATGAGGTATGGTTGAACATTAGCAAAGAAAGGAGGCAAGGGGAAGGTAAAAATCTCAAACCCATTCACTATGGTCCATTCAATATCATAAATCAAGTTGGTAACAATGTATTTCAGCTTGACTTGCCTTCATATATGCAAATGTATTCAGTTGTTAATGTTGAAAACTTACGTTTGTATGAGCCACCTTTGATCAATGATCAAGGAAGTGATGTTCAACTTCCTTCTATTGAATATTTCTCGCCAGAATTTCTAAATGAGCTCAAGGAAGATGTAATTCTTGACAGGAGGACAAGAGCATCCAAGAGGGGCAGTGTTGACTACCTTCGAGTTAGGCTTAAAGGCACTAAACCAAGCAAGGAAAAGTGACTGGAGGTTGGAAAGGTGAGAGAGTTTTACCCTCATCTACTGAACAGGTAATCAAGTCTTTTGGGGTCCAAAAGATTCCCAATGAGGAGGACTAATCAGGAGTTCATAAATTTTTCTCAAAATTGAAAGTTACAGGATTGGGTTGAAACTAGGATGGTTGCGTAGATCTCGTCTTCCTAATTCTATCACTATGAATGGTTTGAAAAATCAATGTCGTATGAGGGAGATATCACGTTCTGATCAAATTCCCAAACAACTAAATTTTGCGACAGGGTTGACTGGGATGCCCAGTCAACATGGAGGATGCATAGTCAGCAAAAAGGAATATTTTGAAGAATATTCCTTTTCTCTGGGCCAACTCGTGGATGACAAGTGGTGCTATATGGTTTTTTTAAGGGTTTCTCGTGTTTTTTTAAGAGCCAATGGAAGGGTGACATGTGGCTAGGATTGAGGCCGCCACGTGTCCCCTTAGTGTTGTAATAAAATTTTTATGGAGGTCCACAGGGCTCAACCTCGTGAACTCTGGCAGAGAAAACACCCACCACACTGCCTGCACTATGCAATGAGACTTAACCTTATAGTTCTCGGTGCAAAGTTAAAGTTTACAAGGGTGGAATTTGGGGGTTGGGACCATCGGAGGTCCCAACCCGCCAACGATCCTGTGGAATGTTGGTCACATGACAAGGCATAAACCATAGCATAAATCATTAACACCGACATCATTTTCCGCAAACGGTTTCATGTTAATACTTATCACATGTTTTAACCCTCTGCGCCATAAGCCATAACTCTGACGGTTAAGGCATAACCCCGTGGATCATTCACATGGTGACGGTTTTCTAACCCTCCACGCCATAAACCATAACTCTAACGGTTAAATCTGGTTGAAGTGTTATTACCCACGGTTTTGGCCTTGAGTTCCACTCCACCGATAACTATCACTCTATGGTTTGGGTTGGCATGTGGCCACCCAACCATAAAAATAAATATTATGGTTAAGACTAGCGGGTATATTGGAGGCGCATTTTATGTGGCGGAAATTGCCAAAATAACTCCAGTTAAGTGGAGTTCTCCACAATTAGTGGAGCTTTTCTGGGTGTTACTGGGAAAATGAGTTGGAGGTTCAATTTTCGCCATTCTGAGTGGATGAAGGGTCAATCTAGACTAATTGGAGCATTCTGGAGCCATTGGTGCAGAGAAAACAACCATTAGAGGCCTGTAACTACATGTATTTTCAAAATTTTGAGCATAATGAAAGATGGACATGCCATTGGGAGCTGGACCAGCAGATGTAGCCCAGGAGGGGTGAACTGCTTCATCATGTCTGTTGTGTAAATGTTATGTGGTATTTTATTTCTCTGTTATACACTGTTGTTCAGTGTTATTTGCTCTTATTTCATGCTTTTAATTCACTAAAATCATCTATATTTCATGGTTAAAATTCTCAATCCTTAAGCAAACTATGGAGACAAGTATGCACATATTTTATAACTGAAAAGACACTTAGCACAGAAAAACTAATACAATCCTTTCAGATCATTAGTGACTTGGAGGAAACAGATAGACTTAAACTTAATAGTAAGAAATAGAAAGAGATTCTTCTGAAATATGCAAAGACAAAACCAGATTCAAAAGATCTTATTAAATTGAAGATTGAACTAGAGGAATCAAGGAAAATAGAGGATATTCTAAGAAGAGAAATAAAGGATAAAAATCATGAGCGAGAAAAACTGGAAGAAGAAGTGGTAAGCCTAAGGAAGAAATTAGAAAGGGCCCAAATTGAATTAACTATGAATATTTCTCAAATGAAAAGCTCTGGACATTTGGACAAAATTATAAATGCTCAAAGACCTCTTCTTATAAAGGTTGGGATAGGCTATGAAGGAGAAACCAGCAAATCCAAGGCAGAAGATAACAAGAATATCATTTTTATAAAAGTTGTAAAGGATAAAGAAGGATTAAAAAGGGAATGCACATAATTAGAATCCAGTAATACCATGATATATAATGAAACAAATAGAAACAAGCAACAACCTCAAGTGACAAAGAAAGAAATGAAGAAACAGTCAACTCCAAAAGGCTCATACGCTCCTAAGGATGAATTGAACAAATTTAGAAGATGTCAAAGGAGGTTCCTTCCCCCTGTGAGAAGCATCACTTTCAATTCTTGCCACAAACCTGGACATATTGTGGCATACTATAAGACAAAGAAAATCCAGTCCACCAGCAAAAGATGCAACAAACAAAAAGACTACCTCAAACAACTCTCTCTACCAAAGATAGATACTACTTCCATGGGTATTGTTTTTGTTGTAAAGGGTTCGTTCATAAAGCCATGGAGTGCAGAGCGTATATACAGAGACTAGAGTATGAAAACTCAAGGAGAATAAAGAAAAATGATGGATTCACTCGTGTACACAATCTATTCATAAATACAATCAAATGTTTTAGCTGCCATAAAAATGGGCACAAGTCTAACGAATGTCCTCTCAAAGACAGTGATCCATCTCTTCAGAAACATTATAGAGAAAACAGCTGCATGCAATGGAAAAGGAAGCTAAATAAATGTGATCTGGTTCTAATTTCTCAAGATCAGAACAATCAATGGTATGTGGACAGTGAGTGCTCAAAACATATCACTGGAGACCGAAGCAAGTTTGTAAATTTTTATGGAAATAAATCTGGGAATGTAACATTTGGTAATGATAAAGCAAGGAAAATCAAGGGAAAAGGCACAGTCAACCTGAATAATGGAAGAGGAGAGGCTCAAGATGTACTGTTTGTAGATGTTCTAAAGGCCAATCTGCTAAGTGTTAGTCAAATATGTGATGGTTGTGAGGTCCATTTCAGAGCCCAAGATTGTGAAGTAAGGTCAATCACCACAGGAAAGACCTTGGTCAAAGGTGTTCAAATAGAGAGTAATGTTTATATAGTAGAATAAAATAATGAGGCATGCCACATCAACAAACTTGACGAATCTTGGCTATGGCATAGAAGATTGGGACACCTAAATTTTGACCACATCATCCAACTGAGCAAAAAGGAAGCTTTCATAGATTTTCCTACAATAAAAAAGCCACCAAATACCATATGTAAGTCCTACCAATTGGGAAAACAAACTCGCACAACGTTCAAAATTAAATACCAACTATCTACAAGTAAGCCTCTTTAGCTTGTACACATGGACCTATGCGGGCCTTCAAGAAAAAATGCACCAGGTGGAGAATTGTATTTCATGCTGATAATCAATGATTTTTCTAGATTAACATGGGTGGCATTTCTCAAATACAAATCTGAAGCATTTGATAAATTTAAGATATTCAATGCACTAGCAAAAAATCAAACTAGATGTAAACTAAAATGCATTAGATTAGACAGAGGAGGTGAATTCACAGACGATGATTTTGCAAACTTGTGCAATGAATGTGGGATAAAGAAACAATTTACAGTTGCAAGTACACCTCAACAGAATGGAGTGGAAGAGAGACAAAACAGGGCAGCACAATAGATTTCCAAAGCAATGATGCAAGAAAGAAACATTCCCCAAACCTACTGGGAAGAAGCAATACACACAACTGTTCATATTCTCAACAAAGCTCATCTTAGACCAAATTGTGACAAGAATCCATATGAATTATGGCATGGGAAACCGGAATCAATCAAGCACTTTAGAGTCTTTAGAAGTAAATGCTTCATAGAGAACAATGATGAAAAAATGGGGAAGTATGATGCAAGATCTGATGAAGGAATATTTTTGGGATATGCATCCAAGAGTAAGGGATACAAATGCTACAATAAAATACTACATAAAATTGTGGAAAGCATTGATGTGACATTCAACGAAGGTCTACCAGACAAAACCAGAAGCACAAACTGCGCCAATCCTCCAGATGATCATGAAGATGAGAATCAAGTAAATGAAGAGCAAATTAAGACAATAGAAGATACATAAATAAACTCAAAAGAACCCTCAAGACACACTCAAAAGAACCATCCTGAAGATCAAATCATTGGAGACAAGAGAGCAGGAGTCCAAACAGGAAGACAACTAGCTGAACAAACCAAGGAAGTGTGCCTAGCCATGTTGTCACACATAGAACCGAAGAATTTCGATGAAGTCAGCAAAGACAAAAATTGGGTAAATGCTATGAATGAAGAATTAGACCAAATTGAGAAGAATAAGACCTGGGAGTTAATGCAAAGACCTATTGGGAAAATTTTCATTGGCACAAAGTGGATATTCAAGAATAAGATGAATGAACAAGGTCAGGTAATCAGAAATAAAGCCAGACTTGTATGCAAGGGATACTCTCAAATCGAAGGACTTGACTATGATGAAACTTTTTCTCCTGTAGCAAGAATGGAAGAAATTAGAATGTTTTTGGCTTTTGCATGCTATCATGATTTCAAGGTATATCAAATGGATGTGACGTTTGTCTTCTTGAATGGAGATCTAGAGGAAGAAGTCGACATGGAACAACCTGAAGGATTTTCCTTAGCAGATAAACACGACTATATGTGCAGATTAAAGAAATCCCTATATGGTCTCAAACAAGCACCACGTGCATGGTATTCTAGGCTTGACAAGTACTTTCAAAAACAAGGTTTCAATAAGGGAGGAGTAGACAACAATCTGTATATAAAGGCTGTTGAAAATGAACTCTTAATTGTGGTAGTATATGTAGATGACATCATGTTTGGTAGCAACAAGGATGAGTTAGTAAAAGGATTTGCGGAAGAGATGAAGTCAGAATTTGAGATGTCTATTATTGGAGAGCTTACCTTCTACCTAGGACTTCAAATTCTACAAAATAACAAAGGCATATTCATTTCACAAGAAAAATACTTAAGAGAAATGTTAAAAAGACTCTAAATGGAAGACTGCAAACATGTGTCAACTCCCATGATCACTGGATGCAAGTTATGTGCTGATGATGGATCCGCAGATGTAGATCAAAGACTTTACAGATATATGATAGGAAGTCTGCTATACCTAACTGCCTCTAGATCAGAGATTATGTTGGTAGTAGGACTTGTGGAAATATATCAAGCAGCACCAAAGAAAAATTACTTGCTAGCAATCAAGAGGATATTTAGATTCCTACAAGGAACTGCACATTATGGGCTATGGTATCCAAAAGGAAAAGACTTCACATTGACAACATATATAGATGTAGATTGGACCAGTTGTGTGGATGACAAGAAAAGCACAATTGGAGGTGCATTTTATTTGGGAGAAATTCTGGTGGCATGGTTAAGAAAGAAGAAAACATATGTCTCTCTATCTACAGCAAAATCAGAATACATAGCAGTAGCAGCTTGTTGCACACAATTAATGTGGATGAAACAAACTCTCTAAGAAATGAAGGTAAGCATCACTGAACCTATTTCTATCAAATGTGACAATACAAGTGCAATAAGTATAAAAAAAATCCATTACTTCATTCGAAAACCAAGCACATCCCAATAAAGTACCACTTCCTCAAAGAACAAGTAGCACAAAAAATAGTAAAATGGAGTATGTACCAACAAAGGAACAAACATCAGACATATTCACAAAACCTCTTGCTAGAGAACCATTCGAATATCTAAGAGACAAACTAGGGGTAGTGTCTGCAAATGATACTCTCTGATATGATCAGAAAACAAAAAAATGATGATGGAAATACACCAACAAAGGCTGCAATATAAGGAACAAAAACAGTGCAGTAGACAAGTGGTAGTCAGTATCAGACAAGAAAGCATCATTCCAGGGAGAGAGCAGCCCATAAAAGTTGTCACGGAAGAGCTAGAGCTATGAAGCTGGTAAAGATATACAGAGGATCATTACACTGTATGTCTTTCTGCAAAGTGTTAATAATGAAACAAAATGTTCTTAAGAAGGATGAATAAGAGAAATGGTTATCATGATTATATCATTTCATCATTCATCAATTGGTATTTGGAGCAAGCAGCCCGCCTTTTAGTAGAATACAAAGTGTTATTAGTGGAGCAGTAGTATGGAATAGGTCCTCAAGGTTGGATTATTATGACAGAAGTGCATCAAAAGTCTAGCACACATCACCTCTATCAAGCAGTAAGGGACATAAGTACAAAACATTCTATGGTGACATGCCCTCCATTCATGCAATCTCAATAATTTTCAAAGTGTTATCCCAACAACTATTATACACCAGCCTGGAGCAGAAAAGTATAAAGTCAGAAGAAGAAGGCCTATACACAACTCAGAGAGAATTAATGCAACCCTTTGCCATTGATGTTGAAGGGGGAGGAAAATCAAGCAGAAGAAGAAAGGCTCTTTTGAAAAGCAAGTAGAGGAAGAAAAACACCTCTCAGAATGAAAGGGGGAGGAAGACTTGGAGGAAGTATTGGAGTGTTGGAGGAAGTGTTTCCATCAATGCCAAAGGGGGAGACTGTTGGAAATATTTTCATTGATGGAAAAGGAGCACAAAGAAGCAGCAACAATAAGGAAAAGAAGCAGATCAGGCAATAATGCAGTAAGAAAACATAAAAGAAAGGCATAGGAGCAGTAGAGAGGGAAGGAGCAACATTAGACCATCAGCAAAGGCACCAAAGGAGAAAAGGCAACAAAAATGAAAAGGCAACAAAGTCTACTAAGAAGCAAAGGAAACAAAGGAAGTTAAGGCAGAAAAGGAGCAAAGGCAACAAAACAATAAAGGCATAACCATGAATGTGCTGGGCAGAGTCGTGAACATGCAAAAACTGTGACAATCCCAAGTCGGAGTGAATAACAAACATATGAAGAAAGGAGGATTGTATATCTTGCACGAATCCTCTGTTGAATTGAATATTGCATTAAGCGCACAACAGAAGTCGATCGGATTTGTAAGCAATAGCGAGGATCAAAATACAATAAGATTTGCAAGTAGCAACGAGGACCGTAGATCTGGTGCAGATCAATGGTGACAATCACATCACAACCATGAAGATATCGCACATCGCAAGGTATAGTGTTTACGGTTAAGACTTCCCAAGTTAAGTTATTTAACTTGCGATGGAAAGTGGATCCCCAAGGAGACAAGCATGGACCGTCAAATCCAACGAATACTAATGACGGAGATCAAAAGCGCAAACCACAAAGTTTAGTGTTTAAGTGTTAAGGCAGTCATAGGCTAAGTTATTTTGTGTGCAATGCAAAGTGGATCAGCAAGGAGACAAGAGTGGACCATCAGATCCAATTAAGACCAACAACGGAGATCGAAAGCACAAACCGTAAATTTTAGCGTTTAAGTGTTAAAGCTGTCGCAAGGTAAGGTATTTTGTGTGTGATGCGAAATGGATAAGGGACACATGTTGGCACGGCGCAATATCGCAGATTGCACAAAATAGAGGTTAACCACAAAGTTAAATTGTAAAGTGAGCGAAGTGCGAAGTTGTGAGGAAATTAAATCTTATAAAGTGCGAAGTGTGATCGCCTGTGATTGATGGAAAGAGTTGTGGGACCCTTCAACCAAATGTAAGTGTGTATGCAGAGCCTTTTCTTCATTAAATAAAATCGGAGGAGGATAAGGAGATTACAATGTAAACTCTATGGAACGCGAAGTGCAAAGTGCTATTTTTGAAGCGAACGTGATGTGGTTCAAAGGTGAATTCTAATATATTTCAGGTCCAAGATGTAATGTGTTTGCGTTGGTTTTATGTAGAAAACCATGGAAGCGGAGGTCGAATTGGGTTATGAAGGAAATCCCTGAATGCATGAAAAAGGACCTGGAGCCCGTGCAGAACAGTGTTGCGGCAGTGAGTTAAAAGAAAATACTAAACAGGAGTAGACTCAGGTAAGACCCGAGTCTAAGCACAGAACAGTGTCATGTAGGTGTGTCTGTGAGTTAAAAAGGTAAGGCTGAACACAAGAGATAAAACTCTGGGCAAGTGACCCGACACTCGTGCAGAGGTGTTATGCGGCTGCGGCAGTTTGATAACAAAGACTGAATATGGGAAGAAGGAGACTCGAGTAAGTAACCCGACATAGAACAAAGGAGCAGAGAAAATCATAGAACGTTGTAGGTAAGATATGCAATAGGCAGAGGTGGTGTAAAACATAAAGGCATGGGTCAAGTCAGGCTAAGACAGTAATGTTGCAACACAGTTGGAAATATAACTGCAGAAACATAAAAACAAAGGGACAACAAGCAGAAGAGGACAAACATACAACAAATCTAAGAAGTTGAAAGGGCTGAGTGAAATATTTAATTGTAACTGTAAATGTATTAATTATTTGTGATGCAAAGGAAAGTCTATAAGGCAAAGAAAAAATCCAATGTAATATTGAAATGAGTGTATATATTGTTGTAACATCTTGAATATGCTGAGTGAGGAAATGAATGGGTGGAAGGCAAGAGTCATGCTTGTTCACTTCATATTCCCATATAGAATGCAAACAGCCATGAATTGATCTCTATAAATGATTTTATTGTAATATGCATAGTGAGGTTAGAGAGTGGAAGAATGAGAGAGAGCAGATAGAGATGTTGTGCAGATCCAGAGCTGATATGAAGCAGATTTGAAGGTTGGAAGTGCAGCATTGAAGAAGGAGAAAAACAAAGATGATATCGAGGTAAATCAGCATATGATTTTATTTTAGTGTGAGGTAGTTTTTGCTTCCATATCAAGTTGTAGCTTGATATATGTTCAATTGTAGTTGGTTGAGGTAGGAGCCTCCTGTGGGTTGTAGCCTGCAGAAAATAGATGGGAGTTGAAGCTTCCTTGCAATTTGTAGCCTGCAAAATTTGGGGTAGTAGCCTCCTATAGGTTGGAGCCTACAAAAAATTAGTTGTGAGAAGGAGTTGGAGCTTTCCTTTGTATCACAACAATAATAATATGTGGTTTTCTCTCTTTATTGGTTTCCACTTATATCGACTGTCTATTTGCTTAATGATTAAGTGTTGATGTGTTGTTTTAGTCTATTTAATTACTTGTTGTCCACACATTATGTTTGTTGATCCATTATGTATTAATATTGTTATGAAATGAAGGTGTAAATGATTTGAATGAAAATTTTTAAATGTCCATGAATGCATTAAACTGATTCACCCCCCCACCCCCCCCACCCTCCCTCCCTCAGTTTAACTAAGGGTTCATCACATAGTGTATTTCTTTGGAGCTCTCTGCAATACCGGTTTCTTCTGCTGCTGATAGGAAGTGCTTGGACCTCCTTCATCTTGAAACCCTCTTGAGGTCTCATTGCATCTCTCCCTTCTCATTTGCTTGACCTCCTTAGAGAGGTCTTTCAAAGATCTGAAAAGATATGAGGCAAAACTCATTCATTCAATCCTTTTAGATCTCTTCTTCTTCTTATTCTTCTGATAGCATATTGGCTGAAATCCACAAGCTGAGCCAAGATTATGCTTTGATACCACTATAATATTCCAAAATAGGAAAAGCAACAATATTGAACAAAATAATGGAAATAACAATGAATAAAATTACACCAACATGTGGGAAAAACATGGAGCCATTGTATTATGTAAATCAGCAACAAATAAGTACAATAAACATGGGCATGAATCAAATAATCAAGGCAAAAAAGCCTCCCATGAATACATATGCCAAAACATGAAATGTTGTTGCATAGCATAATGTCAGGGAACAAGTACAGTGTAGTCCTAATGGATATAACTACAGCTGGAAATAACAAGTATCTGCTAATATATGGCTCAAATAGTGTCGGGGATAGATATCTATGCTCCCAAGCACATTTTCAAGGCAACCCAGAAAGGGTTTCTGAAATACCCAAAATACAAAAATGCTGGAATGTAGCCATAGGGCTGAATAGCAGCTGAAAATGAATAACTAGAAGGAGGTGGCTGAAACTGATATATAAATGTATATAACTCCTCTAATAGATCCCCCAAATGAAAGGCTAATCCCCTCACTTAATATCTAACCCTCCAAAAGTTGTATTGAAACCTCCACTGCAAATGCTCAATAAAATAACACAGTCCTTGAGGGAAACTACACTGTAGGAGGTGGAAATAGCTGGGCCTGATGCCAGATAGTGAAAATATGCTCCAGGACCTTCCTTGTTTTCCTCCCAATGGAAAGGCTACGTCTCCAATGAAAATCAAACACTGAAAGTGGCCCTAACAAGCCTCCACTGCTTCTACCTTGCAACACAACACAACTCTGGAAGAAACTGCGTTGTAGCTTAAGACTGAAGCTTGGCCTGATGCCAGAATGTGGAAAATGCAGCTCAATAACCTCTCCTGAGTGGGCACTTGAAGTCCCCCGAGGATGAGGGTGGGATTCCCGCTCGAGAACACCCTTGTGCTAAACAACACAACAGACTCCGCTAAACAACTGAAGAGTGCAAATAGTCATACAAGACCACAAAATTGATAATCAAAAACATGCCTTCTATGGCTTCCTTCCCCTTCCTTATATGCATTGTGAGCCTTCTCACCTTGGGCCCCATTCATTAAAGCTACTACTCTCATGGAGACTTCCTCCCATTAACATTGCACTGTCTCTCATTAACTGTCCACTCTCTCCATAACAATGTTGTTGATTTGGTCAACATTGACCTTGTCCACATGCTTTAGCCCCTATTCATACATGAGGGTGATTTATCAAGCTATCAAGATGACTCTTATTCACATTAAGAGTGATTTTATTCCTACTAAATATATTTATGGGTCTCCCTACCCACTTATTCATATATCTATATGATAAAAGAAAAAATTAATATTCCAATTAGATGCAAGCTAATTTTGGAATATTACAAAAAAGAGCAAGTGTTTTGTCTCATGGAAAAAAAAGATGATGTATATTGTCTTGATGTTCATAAAGACTTCCCACAGGAGACAATTCTTGCAGCAGTACAACAAGTTGATCAACCAAAGGTTAAAGAAGATATTCAGCATCCTTGTGAATCCTTAGGAGGGAAAGAAGAAAATTATTGTTTATCAAAAGAAAACAAAAATTACTTTCTCCTCTGTCTAAAGATGAGATAGATCAACTCCTCAAAAGTCATGTTATAGCCCAAGCTAATGCAGGTTTACAGTGTTCACATAGTCAAGAAGGTGTTAGTAAAACTTCTTCCACTTTTGAAAATGAAAATCTAAGTTTAAATGAGGACAGTCCTAAAACTAGATTTATAGATCAGCATGAAGAAAGACAATCTCCTTTTTCAATGTTCATATTTGATGAACTTTATCCTGAACCTGATTTTCCTAAGTATGATAAATATGAAGATAATTTCGATGAGGATTTTTATGAAACTATACATGAAATCTTTGTGAGTAAACCAATTTAGGATGACGATTTACTGCAAGGAAATCAGCTAACAGATATTGTTTTCTTTCATGAAGGTGATAGGGTTGTCATGTTTGATAATCTTGAAGAATATTTTCTGTTTAAGGATGACTTAGAATATGAATTTGAGTATGAGCCTGAGAGAGACCGTATGCCAGAGATTGAGTAAGAATTTCTCATGCTTGAGGAATTTACATCAAACACTCAGATAGAAGAAGGTTATACTTCCCTATGCCTTCCTATCGATCAACAACCAAGTGTTCTTTCAAATCAGAATGAAGGGAGTACTTTTATTTTTGTTGTTGGATCTCAAGACAAGGTAATGCTTCAGGATTTTCAAGATCCCTTCGGTAGTCTTTTGAAAGCATTGGAGAAGATGAACATTGTCTTGTTTGTCGGCATAAGCCTTGGTTTCAATTTTTATATTGAGTTGCCTACATGTACATCATTCTGCTTACTCAAGGAAAGTGAGAGAAGAACTTCAGTAAGTAGCCATCTTCTGGATTGGTTACACTAGAAGGATCATTTCACCTAATCAGCAATTGGGCAGCAGATTAGAGTAGGTTGGTATCATTTCAGTTTGATTTGATTTTGTTTTCAGCAGCAATTTTCTTTCAATATTCAGTTTTATGCAATTGTGAAGTAGAAAAGAACTAGAGTTAGGAGCTCGGAGTGAAGGCCATAGAGCTTCATTGACTTTCTGCCATTTTCAAGTTCAGTTTTCAGTCAAGTAAGTCAATTCTTGAGTCATTTTTTCAGTCAATTTAAAGACAGTTCAAAGTCAGTTTGTGTCATTTGAGTTGTTAGCATTTAGTTAGGTTTATTATTTTGAGTTTTTGACCGTATTGGACCACATGGTTAGGCACTTCATCTACAGTGTTTTTGACACCTCCAAGGAGCTTCCATCCCCAATAAGGCTGATGTTAGTGTTAGTGTTTTCATACTGCCATCAATGATCAAAAATCATTTTTTCATATCATTTTAGGAGTCCCACTCAGAAATGTTTTTATCATTCCATTAGGTCATGCAAAAAATTTACTCACTGATGGTAGCCCTAGTAAAAAAATGATTCTCTTCCTCAAAAATTCATACTTTTTGGCCCACCTTCATCTCTTTCTGAGCATACTTCGGTCATGAAAGTCCATTTCATCATGTCATTATGTCAGTCAGGTCACCATGAAGTTTGGTCAGTCAAGGTCTTCATTAGGTCTTGTTGGACATTGGGTTCAATGCTCCTTGTGTGTTTTGCGACATGGACTAACCGCCTCTCGTGGATCCTAACTTTTGCGATTGTATCGGAGACTAACGCCTACGGGTTTTGGTCTAACGGTAATTGTGATTCCAACAAGTGGTATCAGAGCAATAGGTCTTGAGTTCGAAACTCACCCGGCTCGCGTTGGGGGGGAGATTGTTGGACATTGGGTTCAACGCTCCCAGTGTGTTTCGCGACATGGAATAACCACCTCTCGTGGATCATAACTTTGGAAATTGTAGCTGATACTAACGCCTACGGGTTTTGGTCTAATGACAATCGTGATTCCAACAAGCCTTTAGGTTTTCATTTTCCAAGGTACAATAAAACACTACTTCATTGCATAAGGTCAGCAAAAGTATGAGAGTGATCCAAATAATATCCCTTTACCATCTAAAGAGGATTTGCAAGCATGATAAATATGCAAAGAAAATAAGACAGAGTTAATGGGTATTTTGAAAGGTTTTAAAAGTGAAATTGAATATTGAAAAAGTGGGTTTTAAAATCATAAAAATTAAAACCCACAAAGTAATTGAATCCAAAGGACATCAATTCAAACTTCATTTTCTCTTGTCATCATCAAGAAAACTCAAAAAAATCACGAAAATCCAAGAAGGAAGGCGAAATTTGCAAAACAAAGACAGGTGCTGCATGCCTATGTTTTGCGTTGTGCCCCTACATTGTGCATTGCACCCCTGCATTGTGCATTGTGCCCCTGTGTTATGCACTGTGCCCTTGCCTGAAAACACTCAGTAGCTTCAAAACTCATGCCATCACCTTCAAATTTTCAGCCACACTGCTTTACAACCTTCAACAATCAAGTAAGATATCATTTGCATCATCTCTCTTCTTATCAAGTCAATTTTGTGGTGTTTGAGCTTGTTTTAAATATTTGGTGTCTATTTTGAACATGAAACCCTAGTATCATCCCCTAAATCCCAATTGCATTTCAATTTAACTCCCTATCAGCTTCATTCCCTTCCCACATCATAATTACCCTATCGGCATGCCCTATATCATAATCCCCTTTCCCTAAGCCCTTTTCCTTTGAAACCTAAGACCTAGGCTACTAATTTTCCCACGCTCCCAAAGTCCCTAACCTGTAATTAAATTCCTTATCCTAAATCCCTTATCATTACTACCCCCTATCACCTCCATCATTTCATAAACCCTTTCCCCCATCTCCCTAAATTTCCCCATTCCATTCCCACTCCCCAAAACTCATTCTTCACTATCATTCCATCTCCCTAGGGTTTTCACACTAAGACACCATGGAAGAGGAACAAGACACAAGTTACAGTGAGGGAGAAGAAAGAGAGAAGAGGAGGCCACACAAAGGAGGGAAAATCCTTAGACTTGAGCCAAAAAATACCAGGGAACTCATGGCATCTCCTATGGCTGTGACATGTTTTAAGAATGTAGGATGTTTTGTATTCTATGAGACAATACAAAGGGTCCAACATCATCCTATGTTGAGAAAAATATTCATCTCCAATCTCCATGACAACGAGGTAACCCTTGCTGGTGTCACTTTCACCTTGTCCACTGACATTATATCAGCTACCACTGGAATCCCAAGTGTCGGGGAAAAATGGTTCAAGAAAAAAGACTTGGAGGAGCATTACTTTGAGCCATACATCAAACCTAGGTACAAGAAAGAAAGAAAGGAGAAGTTTCTTTTCTCTTACCTCCTTGAGAGATATGCCCCCATGATGAAAATCATCATGAGATACTTTTCTTGTGAAGGTAGGTTCTCTAGACTTTACACCTATCATATCCAGCTACTCATGCACTTCCCAATAGTCAAGATGCTCAACATACCCTATTACCTCTTCCGTAGCATTGACAATATCGCATATATTGTCCAAAGGAGAGAATCTAAGCACCAAATGAACAGTCTTTTTCACCATTCCCTCATCAAAACCATAGTCCTCCATCACCTCAAGAAATTGAACATTTCATGGAGTAATTTCATAGCTCATGACATATTCACTGCTCCACCTATTCAACATGCCCAAGATGTGCCTTCATCATCTCATCCTTCCACATCCATTCCTCCATCTCAACACACAATTCATGCATCATCATCAGATCATCCTCCTTCACCCATTTCACCACCATCATCTCCATTTCACATTGAGACTGGGTCACCTAGAAAATTTAAGATCAATGAGCCTAAGAAGGCTAATGTGGCTAAGATAGAGCCATTAGCAAAAACATACCAGAGAGGTCACAGGCATGTGTTTTCTCCACACATAGTGGAAGGGGCCTTGCCTTCTACATCAACAAAGCAGGTAGACAAAGGGAAGAAAAATTTGACAGAGGCAGAGATTCAGGTAGAGATCAGACATGAGGAGGAGGACCTCCATGAGACAAAACATGATTTTTACCTTGTTGACCTAGATGAGCATGATGATTATGATATCACTAACACAATCATCAAGGAGAAAGAAGCCAATATTAAGGAGCTACAAACTAATCTTGACAGGTCTAAATTTTCCATTAAATTTATTGAGCAGGAGAACCAATGGCTGAAAACAAAACATGTTATTGATGAGGTTAAATTCATCAAAGCTCAAAGAGAGGAAAAAAAAAGCCAAATTATTTCTTGAAGATACTCTAGAAACATATGGTGTGACAGATGAGGTAGAAGAACAAGTGTCAAGGAGAAGGCCTAGGAATAGAGGGCTGAAAAGAGCTCTAGAACTAGAAAGGAAAAAAGAGGCTGAGATTGCTAATAAACTCACTTTTAATGAACAATTTGCAGTGGTGGTTAATGAGAACTGGGATCAATGGCTTGACAGAGTTAACCAACACCTAGAGAAGCTTCTGGAGAAGGCAAACAAAGATAATGATATATTGAGAAAGAAGGCCAAGCTCAAAAGAGCCAAGGAAAAAATTGAGGAAAGGAGGCTTGAAATATTGGCTAAAGCCTCACTCCATGCCTAACCACATCATCAGCAGCCAAATACCAAATTTTGAGAAGTTTTTGGGTCAATTTTTGAAGTTTTTGTGTGTTTCTGCAAACCTAGACAGTGTTATGATAGCTAGATTGTCAAGGGAAAAGCACCCTTGTTTGAGGCACTTTTTAACCAAAATAAGACTACCACAAGATGAAAAATGACAAATACATTTCAGAGAAAAAGTTTTCTAAGCTTGGTGTGAACAACTGGCAGGTGAAAAGGTGAAAAAACACATAAAAAATCAATGTTCTGCCTCCTTTTCTTCCTTGGCACTACGCCCTTGACCAACTGTGGGAGAATCAATTTTTGACAGGGAAAATCAACTCCATTCAGAAAAATAAAGGTGGATCTAAAACTTAGACAGGATAGGATTTCCAGCAAGCCATCCTAAGCCTAATTTGGACATTGGGAAGGCCTCCAAAAGTGGCCTGCGACATGGTGTTGCGGCCTTGACAAATGTCTGATTTCTCTCAGTTTTTACTGCAAATTTGATTTTCACTTGGAAAAATGATGATTTACTTATGTAATTGATGGAAGTAAATGTAATTATCATTTTTTTACTGTTACCTAGGGTAAATAAATTAGATTAAAACTCATGATGAGGTGTAATGAATCAGTTCACTTAAGTTAGGGATGAGTCAGTTTGGCCACCCTATACTCTAGGTATTCAGCTTAGTTTTGGTAGAACTGCTCCTCCTCTCATGGATTCGACCCCTGAGGCTGAGATAATTTTTTTTTAGGCCTATATCATGTATTTTTTCAGTCATTTCATAGGTTGGAATTAGTTATATGTTGGCATATTGATCAAAGACTCTATTGTAATCATTTTGGCAGGAGCTTAATAAAAGTGTTGTAGCTATTTCTTTGAGATACCTGTGGTATGGTTTTCTAACATTGTTTCTTATTATTTCTCATTATGTTTGAATGTGCTATCTTCATAATCCATTGCACTTCTATTGTATGATCACTTTCAAGTTAGAGAAACATAATTCATCTCACATGCTCTATTTTGGGAAAGTTTTCATAGTATGTTCATCTTTCTTTCAGTTTAGGAAGAATTCATCTTTTATGCTCTTCCTAGCTCCTCACCTGTCTAAATCATTCCATCCCAAGAACCCTAATGTGCTAGCCTTCTTACCTACCTTGCCCCTGTTATCACTATAAAAATTTTCCAAACTTGGACAGTTTGCATTTGTTACTAAGTCATGGTTTTTGATAGGGGTTAAGTCATTTTTACGTTTTTAGAGTCTAAGTCATAAGGTTAGTCTCATCTCCATCATCAAATAAGGTCCAACAACATTGTTTCACACTTTAAGGGTCCCATGTTATGTTTCAGAAATCATGTGTTAAGTCGTTTAAAAAAAAAATCGAATAAGCCATGAAACCACGTTTTCATAGCGCAGACAGTGTTAAAAATTTCTTTTGTGCTATGAAAACGCTGGTCTTTTCATAGTGAAAAACCCTGAAAATACATTACATGTGCTATGAAATCATGGATTCGTAACCAATCCTGTCCAAATATCAAATCCATCAAATTTCGTTAAATTTTCATGATTAGGTGTCAGTCCACGAATCCTTTCTCACACATGGAATCATTCATAACCATCATGAGATTCATTAGGGGTCATTTATCATTAGTCATTTTAAAATTTGAAAAGGGGTGGTTGTCCTTGGTTGTATTGTCTCATGAAAAAACACTTGCTGCATGTTTTTCTTCGAATGATAAGCTTATGGTAAGCATAAACCATAGCTTCTCTCAATTCTCAAGCGAGGCTAAACTATTTATCAAGCGAGGCTGAACCCTTAATCAAGCAAGCCAAATTCCATGAAATCAAGCGAGCCAGTTTATTAAATTTTTTCTGAAGCCACAGGGATTTCGAGGGGAAGATGACAGAGGAAAAAAGAAACCACGGATCAGGCCACTTTTTGAGAACGGAACCTAAAGGCATAGAGGCTCTCACCAAGGATAAATCAGTCGAAGAAGCTTTCAAGAAAGTAGGATGCTGGAGATTCTGTGAAAAGCTACCGGGAGGTCATAATCAAGTCACAAAACAATTTTCCATTAATTTCACAGGTTCAAATACAAAGGTTGGATTTTTAAACTTGCCAATTTCTCCTGAAATTATATCATTAGTGACAGAGATTCCAAGGGGAGAAGAAAGGTGGTTCAAGAACTTCAGGTTTGAAATGGAACCTTGTAAAATATTTTTGAAGCCAGAGTTTGTGGACACAGATTTAACAAAAGCAATGCCAAGAGGTTATGTCAAGGATACATATGCTAACCTGCTCTCCAACATTCAAAGGTACTTCACCTATGAAGGAAGATACCATAAGGTGCATTCTTATCATTTTAAACTCTTATTTCATTTCACTGGAATAATTTCTCTAGATTTACCTTTCTTCCTATTTCGGATTTTGGCCAAGATGGCAGATAAGGTGCAGATGAAAACTCAGGCATGTGAAACTTCATTATTCCATCATGGTCTTGTTAAATTAATAGTTTTGCATGAACTTCAGAGGGTGAATAGAGAATGGTTTTCATTTCTGTTTTTGTGTGGATTTGGGGTGGAAACACATGGAACAGGTGCTAGCCCTAGGGCCAAAGAAAAATCACCATCAGAAACCATTGACCCTGCAGAAACAAGATCAAAGAGATTTGTCAAGTTAAAGCCTAGAAAGAAAGTGAAAGAGGTAGAGATTAAAACACCAATGATTATTCAAGAAACCCCTCAACCTGCACAAAATAAGACAACCAATGGTAAGGAAGCAGTACAGGAATAGTCAACCAACAAATCAGCCCATAAAATATTGACTAGAAGTCAAATAGCAAGGGAAAAAGGAAAAACAATGGTCTCGGAAGAAGATCGAGGTTTAAAGGGTAGTTTGAATGATATTTTACAAGCTATTGATATTGAGGAATATCCTTTAGTTCAGGAATATTTTATAAATTTGGATGAAGGGAAATCTAAGAAGATCAAGTCTTCCAAAAAGCTGGATTTTAATGATGAAATTTCAGAGTTTGTGTTCAAGCCTAGAAGGCCTAGGAATTCAAAAAATTTGCAACGACTGGATGTGAATTTAGATAAAGCTAGAGAAGTTTCAAATGTTTATGAGGAACCCATAGACCTTTCATCACCTATGCCTGAAGATGACAGAAACAAAGTTTTCCATACTCAAAGAGAAAAGAGCATTTATGAAGGAATGAAAGAAAAACTAAGACTAGCTAATCTTCAAATTGCTAAGCTTAAGAAGAAAGCAAGAAAACATGTTGTAGAGAAGATAAAATTTGATATAATTAAGGCTCTGTGGGAGCTTGAAACAGTCTCAAAACCTGAAACAGTCAGCAGTGAAGCTAAATCATCCAAATAAGGTTGTATGATATGTTTGATATCATAAAAAACATAAGATATAGCTCTTTGAAAATTTTCACCAGCATTTTTTAATCTAAAAGGTAATTTTCAATAAGAAAATGTCCCCCAAGGACATATAAAGGTTGTTTTTTGTTGATTGGCAAGGAGTATGTTGATTTGATTATAGCCAGAAAATCCATCCATAAATGAGAATATTTCATTTCCATCACAATCATCAATAATTTGGTCCATATAGGGTGTAGGATAATTGTCTTTTGGACATGCTTTATTAATGTCCTTATAATCGACGCATACTCTTATAGTCCCTTGATTTTTCGTAATGGAAACTATGTTAGATACCCAATCTGTCAATGGAATTGGATAAATAAATCCTACTCATAATAGCTTCTAAACTTCAGCTTTGATAGCTGCAGCTTTCTACATATGTATTGGACGTAATATTTGTCTAATAGGCTCGGCATCCAGGTATGTCTTAATTTCATGAATTACAATATTAGGATCGATTCCTAGCATCTCTTCATAAGACAAGGCAAAAATGTCTCAGAATTATTGAAATAGGGCTTTGTAAGTGTTAATCTCTTCCACCGTACAAGAAGCACCTATATGAATGTTTTCAATAATTCCAAGTTTAACTGATATGTCGATAGGAACTATTGTAGAAATATTTCACAAATTAGTATCAGAATATGAATGTGTAATCGATATGGGATTTTGTGGTTCCTTGAAGTAATCAATCGTAAAAATAGACGAAAAATAATTTTCAAACTTATCAAGATCAGGTAAAAATGAAGATCTATGATGTAGATCATCCCAGGGTAATTCATCCAATGACAAAATTTCTCGAATAGCTTCATCAGTGTGAAATATACATGTTGAAAGGGATTGGAAAATGATGTCAAGGCTGAGCTTGATAAAGAAGATTATTCTTCGCTGATCATATTCATTTGATTAGGAGTAGTTGAAAGTGTATCAGAATATGATTGTACTGCTACATATGTCTTTTCAAAAGGACTCAAAGGCATCTCACCATTGAAAGAGTCCAATTATGATTCTGAAGGCACTACCCAAGTGTCATCAAACTGTATAGTGCTTGATGAGATCGTATTGATGTTGGAAATTGTGTGTGGTACATTGGGTGGAGGTATAGAGAGAGTTCTCATGAGAGCAGAATGCTTCACTATTCCTACACTAACATCTTCGTATGTGATAACCGTTTTTCCAACATGTTGGATATTCAGTGATTGGTTGAGTGTTGGAGAACCGAGAGTTTTCCAACAGTTTAATGACATTATACACGTAGATTCCCCCTCATCAATTACAATAAGAAAAACTCGTCTAGATTTGAATAATACTGGAATCTGAAAAGCCATCTGATGAGGGAGTCTCGGTGTAAAATTTTCGAGATCAAAGACCATGACGTTCGAATCCTAAGGATCAATAGCTTTGATAGCTCATAATAGTAATTTCCTTTGTGTTGGACATGATTGTAGCACTTCTAAGTCTGACATTGTTGAAGGGGATATCGCCAAATCTTCAACAATGTTGTAATTCTGAACAGCTCTCGCATGTGGATTGAAAGTTGACTTTCGAAGTACACCTTTAGCAGGCAGTTTAATCACTAAATCAATATTAGGTTTCTCAATTTGAAGTGGTTCGGAAACTGAAGGAGGTATGGCTAGTGTTTGTCTAGAATTTTTTGTCTCTTTACCAATTACAAGATTTTTAGTTCCATAGTCTTGAGATCGTGTCACAACCATAACTTGAGACATCATTAAAATATATGCCGGTGAATTTGAATAAGATCAAATCATTTTACTATCTTGAGTGGGAAATGGATCCTTCAAGACAGTGGGTGTGGGTGAACCTTTGACAAACTTGGAGACCTCGGACCGATGTGGACACTCTTTGGTATAGTGATCCTTGTCACAGATAAGACAAGGATAACGAGGTTTCCGTTTTTCATCAGTTGGTTCGTTATTTTCTATTTTATCTTTGGGAGATGTATTTTGTTTTTTTTTATTCTTTCCTTTCTTCTTGTTACCGATTTTAGATTTATCTGTGGATGACTCTACACCATGAATGTCGACAGAAGTTTTAAGGGAAGAATTTCCTTTCAGTGAATCTGGTAAAGTTATAATAGGAGAAGTAGATTTGGATGACTTCTTCTTACTCTTGTTAGTGCTAACTAAACCAATTACACCGTCTACAGAATGAGAACCAGAAAGAGTTGCAATTATTTGACCTGGACGCGACAAGTTAGGAATTTTTTCGTATAAAGTACCAGACTGTGTATATACAAGGTCTAAGTACTGTGCTTGAGCTATGACCTGTTCTTCTGTAACAACACCACCCTTAGCTACATCTTTAGTTATATTTGGAAGTAATGATTTGATAAATCATTCTGCAAGATTTGATCCAGAATGAAAACTTTCACTAAACATCGTCTACGTCTCCATTCATGTATGTGATTTGAAATGTATGTAGACGTACTTTGTTTTAATGAAGTTAAGAGTTATGTGCCATTGTCATAATGGACTGGAAACTTAAAATTTGTTAAGAAAGTTGTTGCTAATGCATTGAAATTGTTGAATGAGCCACGTGGTAGTTCAATATACCACTTTGCATCTAAGCCTATCAATGTTATTTGAAACAGTCTCAATCGAATGGAATCATCGATTAAAGAGTTGGATGCACACCAAAGGTGGTAATTCATAACATGGTTTGAGGGGTCTTCTCCTGATTTACCTTCAAACTTAGGAATATAATTGGGGAACTTATTCGACATTGGCAGCCAAAACGGAAGATAATAAATTGGATCATTCGTGAGGCGCGAAAAATCTGGCAAGTCCAAAGTTGCAATGAATGGTAACCGACAGTTAGGGTCCTGTTGAGAAAACTAATAACCTTGAGGAATGATACCAGTACCAGGAGGAGAATATCCAGGGTAGCCTGGAATATCCTGTGCAGTTGGGATTGGAATACTTCTGGGATAACCAGGGTTAGCCGTACCGAACTGAGGTTGAGCTAGTATCTGATATGTGTAACCAGGGTACGGTTGATTTTGGTATACTGGATTTTGTCCTATGGGTCCATATTGATACTATTGAAAAGTGTAACTAGGTCGGTCTTCATGTTGGCTATGTAATTATGTATTTATGAAAAGAAGAAGACAAATATAATAAAGTGTATTTTTGGTGTACTTGCTTCATGGGTTTCATGAGCAAGATTTTATTAAGTAGATGGACTTCTTCTTGATGTTAATTAGGTTTGAGTTAAGTGTCAAATCTAGTCTAACTATATGCTCCAAGATCGTGTGAAAGAAGCTCACAACAGTCCTCAATGCAACGATAAAAGTCAAGCCTCAAAAATCAAGAAATGAAGTACCTCATCGACGCTGAGATAAATATTATCTAGTCGGCCTCACTCACAACTATATGGTCGGCTTGCTAAAGGGGATGTGCCCTATATATATACACACATATGGTATGCGGTCACAACTAAAGAAATTAATGTGGATACCTCTAGGTATACAGTTCGGATAGGTTCCACATTTCGGATACTTAACACAGTTTGGATTCTACTTCAGTGCATATGGAGAAAAAAAGGTGCGGTTAAGGTCTGTGATATGATGCGAAGAAGGAAGACTATTTCGAGAACATAAAAGGGATTTAGTATATCACTGTGTTGCATCTTAACATATTGGTTAAGTTCTATAGCGTGATAAAGGTATTTGCAAGGAGTGCAGAGAGAAGACATTGTTACAGTGCAAGATATACACAGCGTAAAAGAAGGCCAGCTCAACCATGATACAGTCACGGTGATGATCACTACAATGATGATTTTTGATAAAAGGTCTTGGTGATGGAATATGCTAACGATTTTCCCACTTGGTGCCTGAGAGGTAGTTGTGTCTTGGTCTAGAGCGGTTTAGATAAAGGTTTGTCATGTTGTAGTATCTGAGGTGAAGAATCTATAAGAAGATATTTGTAGGTTTTCCCCTCAAGAGGAGGGTTTTTAGCCCTGGCTTAGAGCCTAACTATTGTGTCACTGATGTTATTGTTTTTTATGGCTGTTTGATGTTTTAAACGTAATCATAATAATGAACGAAAGCCAAATGATAAATAGGCGAACTAAATAACTATCATGTATGAGTACTACCATTGTCTTGCCGACCAATTCTCAACATGGTATGAAACTTTAGTTGCAAGAAAGCGACGCTATCGATTATATAAATCCACTTCCAGTTTGGAGGAATCTCGACTTGGTTTACATTGCGACACCCATAGCACAAATATTACAAAACATGTCACCTACATCACAGGTTCAGTGATACTTCAGTTCGGGTGCATGGGTCAAACAAGTTCGGATCTCAGTCAAGACATACTATCTATACACTAATTCTTACATGTACACAGTCTTGACATACATGTATATGAGGTAATATTACACAATCATCCTAAACACAATCTCAGCATACATACATCCCCACAATTCAGACTCAATCTGAGATTCTCGATGGTATATAAGTTTGAAAAAGGAAGCAGAACTCAGATAACACAGTTTTAGGTATATAAAGATATCAGTGAGAAAATTACAATGATTACAAGTGACATTCTCAGAATGACTAAATAGACAATACTCTGGTCATTAGTGCTACCACAGTGATAGAACTATGATACTATCATAATTTGGTATGGATGGTTCAATACCACCACAGCAAGAGTTTGCGAGTACAGATCAGTCAAATTACTTTAATCTGGGATTCAATTCCCTATATATGTGATTAGGGTGTTTCCCTCTCCAATAAAGATAATTCTTATATATTGTTGAACTCAATGGCATGACCTCAACTTACCAGTGGTGGTCACAACCTTGGAAGAATACAATCTAAAAGTTCAGCTACATGAATGAATGACATGAGATCTCAAGTCTGGAACAACCTAAGAAGAAGATCATTCAAGGAAGAAAAAGGTGAAGATCTCCTCTTCACTTTCCAAGTAAGTATCTTTCATTTTCATTTTAATTTTGGTTAAATGACTTCGATTTGCAAGGAGATACATAAGGTGGTTGTATTACCGAAGATCCTTGCATGAAACAAGGAGGATGATCATGGTCCTCATAGATAACTGAAGTAATAGATAAGGGTCTCCTTTGAATTCGTGGAAAGGAACTCCTAAGGTTCTCTCACATAAACAATATTGGAGACACAAAAGAAGCTGGAAGAAGAATTATGAACAGTACAAGAAAGTTCATGCCACCAGAAAAGATGGAAGGAGTGGATGGAAAGAGGGAGTAAGAGATCATTAAGACTAGTCTCCCTCATAATAAGTCTCTTTATGGCTCCTAGATCCTGCTTAAGATTTGATGCGATGTGATGTCATGGAAGTATTAGAAACAAGAACTCATATGCACATGAGGGTAACAAAATCATGGGCTAAGTAAGTTACCTCACTCAACAACCTAGGGTTTCTACGGAAGAAGACAAGTCGAAGGCAATAATTTTTGCAAAACTCAACATTTTGAAGAAAAATAAGTCATCTAGAGCAAGTCGCATCATGCATAAAAATGGAAACATCTGCCGGATAGGGATCTTTAATATCCTCAAGATTCTATATTGGAATATTCATTAGAAGATTCATCGATACAGAGAAGAAGCAAGTGTTTCAACATAACTCCAATTTATGAAATTCATGAATGATGATATGATGACACAATATTAGATTAAGGGATTGAAAATCTTTCAATCTAGGAATCTGTTGAAAGGAACATAGATGACATGAAGGAAAAATGAGGTATGTATACTTGTATTTAATATTATATTGGCATGTCGAATGGTTGCAGGTAATATAGATCACTAGAAACATGATCAAGGAAAAAGGATCTCCTCCTCTATAAGGATGCAAGAAAGCATAAAGTCACACTAGATGAAATCGACATAATATGTCCTCATATGGAGTATGAGGTGGCCAACTATAATCAAGGAACTCTGATTGAAAGTTGTTAAGAAAGATATGTGTGATGAAGGGAAGAGATCACGAAGATATGCAACCATGGAGAAGCAATCAACATCCAAGAAGACTAAGAAGATTTGACTAGAAAGATCTCCCGGAAAAATATGAATTCTCTGATGGAAGAGATAGAAACCCTGATAATAAATAACCTGGGGAGATGTGTCAACATGAATGAAGGATGTTGATGCCTACAGTAAGATGTCACGGTGAAAGATCATCACTGAGGTAACTTTTGTTTCAAAAGTTCATATGTATATGTTTATCTGGATGAATTTGTGCAGGGCTGCTAATCATGGGAAAGGATGTATGATCCTTGGAGATGATTCGAAGGAAAGCAACATGGCATAACAGTGGAACAAATAATAAAGACTAATGAATCACTTTCTGATAGTGGACATGACCTTTGACTGAAAGTGATGGATGGTCTGTGCCCTATGAAGCCAAAATTTGAAGATTCCTCAATACGAAAACCATGACATCGAGGGGAGGAATTCTTCATAAGTAGCTAGATTACTGCTGCAGGACCCTGGTTGATAGGGAGCCTGGTGGTAAGTTTCTTGCTTGGAAGAAACTTGAAATATGTCCTTCCTGTGTTGAGAGGGAGTGACCTATGTGATTCTCTATTACATGTGTCATGCATTAGACCAGGACTAACAACCATAAGTCTTAGTGAAGGCCATGTGGAGAGAATGGATAGACACATCATTCTGTCTTCACCTGGAAGATAGAATGAAGGATTGGGTAATCATCTGGCATTTGATACTCTTTGAGAATGAGATAGGGCATTCAAGATAAGGGTAGTCGTGGACCGATATTCTTTGAGGGCTGGCTACCCAAGAGAAGAATAGTCCAAGAAGGTCATACTCTAGGAACACCTAGGTGGGGTATGTACCTTGGAGAGACAATGATTATCTTGTCTATTAGTCATGTGTCTCGGCAGCATTGTAGCCCATTGTCTCGTTGAGAGATGGGGCTGTTAGTCAAGGCCTTGCACTAGGACAATGCTGGTTGATATGATGCTATACAGATGTGATTACCAATCCGATTCTTCTTATGAGATCTTCAGTTTGAAAGTGACCATGTACCTGTATGAATACCTCCCTAGTTAAGAGGGAGTGTTGAAAAGTGTAACTAGGTCGGTCTTCATGTTGGCTATGTAATTATGTATTTATGAAAAGAAGAAGACAAAGATAATAAAGTGTATTTTTGGTGTGCTTGCTTCATGGGTTTCATGAGAAATATTTTATTAAGTAGATGGAATTCTTCTTGATGTTCATTAGGTTTGAGTTAAGTGTCAAATCTACTCTAGCTATATGCTCCAGGATCTTGTGAAAGAATCTCACAACAGTCCTCAATGCAATGATGAAAGACAAGCCTCAAAATGCAAGAAATGAAGTACCTCATCAATGCTGAGATAAACATTATCTAGTTGGCCTCACTCACAGCTATATGGTCGGCTTGCTCAAGGGGATGTGCCCTATACACACACACACACACACACACACACACACACATATGGTGAGCGGTCACAACTGAAGAAATCAATGCGGAGACCTCTAAGTATACAACTCAGATATCTTCTGAAGCTTTTGGATAGGTTCCACAGTTCGGATACTTATCATAGTTTGGATTCTACTTCAGTGCATATGGAGAAAAAGGCGCGGTTAAGGTCTGTGATATGATGCAAAGAAGGAAGACTATTTAGCGAACATAAAAGCGCTTTAGTATATCTCTGTCTTGGGTCCTAAAATATTGGTTAAGTTCTACAACGTGATAAAGGTCTCTGCAAGGAGTGCAGAGAGAAGACATTGTTACAGTGCAAGATATACACAACGTAAAAGAAGGCCAGCTCAACCATGATACAGTCATGGTGATGATTAGTACAAAGATGATGTTCAGTAGAAGGTCTCGGTGATGGAATATGCTACACGGTGCTACATGGTGCTACAAAGGAGGATGATTGTGTCTTGGTCTAGGAGAGGCAGTTTAGGTCAAGGTTTTGTCATGGTCATTGTAGTCATCAGGTGAAGAATCTATAAGAAGAGATTTGCAGGTTTTCCCCTCAAGAGGAGGGGTTTTAGCCCTGGCTTAGAGCCTAACTATTTTGTCATTGATGCTATTGTTTTTTATGGCTGTTTTATGTTTTAAACGTAATCATAATAATGAATGAAGATGATAACTAAATATGTAACTCAAACAGTTATCATGTATGAGAATTTCCATTAACTCTTGCCCTACCTAAATCTCAACAGATATTGCCCTTGATACAGTTGATAAACAAACTGACCTGTATAAGGTTTGCTTGTTATAATTGTAGATGTACCAAGTTTCCCTGCAGATGTTTGAGCAGTAGTCTGAACTATAGGTCCAGGTTGATGAGCAATGACTTGAGGGATTGGTTGTGATACAGTTGTCGTCGTTACTTGAGGGGTTGTATAAATATGGACTTGGGAAACTACAGGGATAGGTGTACTAGGTTGTTGAACAGAAGTTGATGCAGAAGTTTGGATAGGAGTTCTAGGTGTACTCAGACCAGGTTGTTGAATACTACTAGATGCAGATACTTGAGGTATAACTTGAATCGTAGGTTGGACAGGTTGTTGGATTTGGGTATAACCAGTTGGTTGACCAGGCTGATTATAAGGTACTTTCATTGTAGGTTGTAAATTATGTTGATTCAACAACAGATTCCACATTGTGTTAACTCCAGGATAAGGAGCTCCCATTAAAGGTTGTGATGTGTAAGGTTGCCCATAACCAGGTTGAGGAATTGGAACGTAAGTTTGATAATTTGTTGGATAATTTCCACTAAAATATTGACCTCCTTGAAACAATTTTTTTTATTGATAAAACTACGGCCCCAAAAGAGGCTTTTGTCCTTGAAAAAGTTGTTTCCCTGGCATAGGGTACTGCCCTTGAAGAGGTTGTGTCACTGGAATAGAGTATTTCCCTTGAGGTTGATACTGTCCTTGAGGCAGATACTGCCCTTGAGTTTTCCCACCCTAGCGGTAAATTTCTACCTTGAGGGTGCCCTCAGGTAGTAAATTTCTACCTTGAGGGTCAGGGATAGGAATATTTCTAGACATCATGTAGAATTGTTCCATTGTCAATGTTTCGATATGAGATTCATTAGGACCAGGTGATTGTATAAGTTTTTCGGGAGAGGGAGATGCTCCTGAGAAAGTACCAAAAAGAGACTGGTATCCTGAAGGAATGAATGGACCACCATACAAAAAATGTTTCTGGCGATGCAGAAAATATGGATGACTCTCCAGACATGTTTAACGAAGATATATATCTACCTCTAGGTATGGCGTAAAAAGGAATATAGGGTGGAAAATAATTGAGACCAGAACTATGTAGAAAGTCGGTTAACTGAGAATACCAAGAATACGATTTAAAAGGGATATAATGGTAAATCGATTCACTATGCCTTAGATCTAAAGATTCTTGACGTGAAGGAAGTATAACCTCTTCTTATGTGTTAGTAATCTCTTCGATACTAATGAGGCCAGGAGGAAGGCTCTCAATGATGTGAAACTTCATTCGAGGTGAAAGAGGATGACTAGGGGTTTGGGTTATGAACTCCGAAGTATGCTCAGATGAAGCAAATTCAGTTTCAGGTTTAAAAATTTTGGGTTCAGTAGCTGATAATTCACTAGTTGTAGATGCAACTTCAACTAGTTCAGAAATTTCTGGTTATTCGTGATAACTGTCTACTATTTGAGGTTGATCTACTTCGTAATCAGGATGTATTATTATAGATGTTTCCCCTTATTCAGTTGATCTGGTTCCTGATGGTTGGCCTCTTTCAAATTTTAGCTTTTCTAATTGACTTGGTGTCTACTCAGGGGGCTTCCCTTGCATTCTACAGGAGTGTCTCGATAATTCAGCCACAGTTAAATGATTAAAATACGAAATTAAAAAAAAAAAAAAAATGTCAACAAAATAGACCTAAAGTTGCTAAGGAAACAATCAAATTGAACACATGCCTACAAAATTTAAGAGACAATCCACACACAAATAGTATGTTTCCACACTAAAAACACTAGTTGGTGATGAAATCCAACGTCGTAGATTTCTAATGTGGAAAACTTGGTGGTTGGAACAGTTATCTTGACAACATGCTTAATGAAACATTTTGGTGCAATTCCCTCCACTTATTCCATCTCAAATTGAAGAGTACCCTCTGGAAATTCCAAGTGAATCTAGTCGATATCTGTTCCAGGTACAGTGGGACCTTCCCTCCACCATCACCTTGGGAAAAATCCTGAAGATTATGGTCACTAAGGTCACCAACAGAAACAAATGTACCTGGGGGAACAGTCTACGATCCAATATACATGCAAGGTCAGTTTATCAAGCTCAATCCCCTTGAAGGCTCCTCGATATGGTAAATCCGAGGCTTTCCAACAAGTGACCCCAGGCTCCTCGACAATGGTTAATCTGAGGTTTACCGTTTCTATTACGTGCACATCTTCTATCTTTCCCAATGAGATAGGTACAATTACGTTGTTGGTTTCGACATGATCTCGTGCTTGACTCTTTTAAGAAGAGCTTCCCAGAGCACAAATGCTACAATTGGATTTTCCTACTGCAATATTCTACATTTTTGTTTAAACTGTTTTGGAATGTTAATTACAACCTATTCCAAAACACTAGCCTAAGCTATGTTGGTGGAATGAGCCCTAGAAAATGTAAAATATCTAGATTGATTTTATTAACGCATTGTATTAATTTGGTTGTTGCTTAAGACAAAAAGTATGGAGTTGAAACTTTAATGATGTTCATGACCCGACTCAAAAATGCTCTGAATGCATCTAAATGAGAAGTGCAACTCTTTCTTTTCAATGAATCTTATTTAAGGGAAAGACTGAGAGATTTATCTTCAAAGCACCAATTCTTTCATTCATAAACAAAATCATTTTTGAAAAGAAGACTATTTCATAAAGAACTCAATTTGCAAGAATGATCAATTACTCATT
Source organism: Pinus albicaulis (assembly GCA_034641835.2). Classification (NCBI taxonomy): domain Eukaryota; kingdom Viridiplantae; phylum Streptophyta; class Pinopsida; order Pinales; family Pinaceae; genus Pinus; species Pinus albicaulis. Next base: position 4,880,004 of record CM076584.1, read on the forward strand.
TGAAACGAAATTCCTTGAACAATCAAATCAAAAACTACAATTCAATAAACAAACTATTTCCAAAAGAAAACAATTTCTAAAAACTCTAAAAACATAAATTTCAAAATCAAAGAAAAATATAATTTTGAAGTCTATCTAGAATGTTTGAGGACATTTTCTCCCAGTTTGTGATCAGACTAAGAAAAATTTCTACTTATCGCAGCAGAAATGAAAACACCCAAAAATGTGTTGGTGTTATATCAAGCTTTAGTAAGCTAAAATCTCTTCCAGATTTGCGAATGAAAAAGGAATCAATTTTCATAAAAGTAAGGTTTGCAATGATCCTAATGGCTCAAAAAGAAAATATCATCATACCAGTAAGCTGAGGTAAATGAAGGTATATTTGTATGGAGCAACAATAAAGTAGGGAAAACTCTCACTTATAAAATGCAAATAGGATGATAAATCACACAAACGCAAAAGTTGTTGAAAAGAACTTCTCACACAAGATTTGACAGCTAAGATAGATCGGGGAAAACACAAAGAATCAGGTTATTTGGCTCTAAAAAAAAAAAAAAATTTCAAAAATTTTCCATGGGTGTGTAGTTTATAGTGAAAGACAAAGCATATGTGCATTGTTTTGAACTAAAAGCTGTGCAGGTTTCCACACTGTTTTCTGCTGAAAACTGCGCAAGCAAGGAAAAAACTTGGAAAAAATAAATAATTAGCTTTCTTTATTAGGGATTATTAAAAGTTGTCTACCCAACCCGACTCAGAGAAGTCAAAATAAAAATACTCTAAAATTCAAACTAAAAATAAATAAATAAAACTAAGCTTTAGTTCCCCAGTATGGTCACCATTTTTTTACGTGGATTAATCCCTCTTGTGGACAAGAGCGATCTCCCTAGTACTTAGCGAGCAGCTAGAAACAAACATCCATTTGGAAACCTTTTTCTCTAGATTAATTTCATTTCAAAATTATTATAAGAAAGTAGAGAGGACATGCCCCTACCTTGAAATCCAAATGTTCAATGTATTCTTTTGTCCCATCGCTCCAAAGTGGTTTCTCCAACAAGTAGAACCTGCAATCAAAGACAAGACAAAAGGATCAAAGCATCTGCAACATATAATAACCAATAAAAGCTAATCAACCTTAGTGATCAAGGAGTCTAATTATTGATGTTATTTCAATAAGCATAAGAACAAATCGATGAGAAAAAGATATCCATGTATTATCTTGAATAAAAAGAGTAATCTTACAACCTAATGCCTTGATGTCGTACTAATTTCTGCTGGCGTCCTGAACAATTGTTTCTCCTTCAGTTTGATAAGCCTTCCTCTCTAAATACCAGCATGGAGTTATAGACACAAGGGTGTGATCATTCTCATGCCAACAACAACTTACTAGTGTAGAAAGTATGCACTCTTTGGAATTCTCTTCAGCAATTCATTTACAATCTACCATGTGTGTAGAATCTACCCTTCAACCTGAAACTTGAGCTCAATTTATAAGGAAATGGAGGTAGTTCCAGTTCCATGAAAAGGGGGATGGATTCCTCTCATGAAGGGATTTGAGCTCCATGTACCAAGGGATAAGCTCCATGAGTGGAGGGATAACGCTCGAACTAATTGCGACTCTAGAAGCTTCCACTCGGGATAATATTCGACCAGCTAGGCTTCTAGAATTTACTTTTTCTTTTATTTTTCTTTTTGCGGGGGTGCACAGGTAATAGTGGAAAAAAGGGCAGGGGTTGCTGCAATTTATTGACCAAACAGTAGCGCATGCGTAGGGAAAGGCTAGAAAAGTTGCGCAGGTAGACTTTTAAAATTTTTACAGAGCTTTTCTCCAATTCCAAGACTTGATTCAGGAACATTAAGTTTTTTTACTTCTAAGGGAACACGATATAGGTGGTGATAGACCCATATGAATAGTCAAATGTCATGGTGAAAAAATGATGTGTAACAATAGATGACTTTTGTGATCAAATGAGGGGGGAAATTGTGTTTTCAAAGATAGATCTGAGGTTGGGATATCATTAGTTAAGAATCAAGGAAGAAGATATCCCGAAGACAACCTTTAAGACAAGATTTGGGCATTATGAATTTGTAGTTTTACACTTTGGACTGACAAATGCGTCGGGTGTTTTCATGAGTTCAATGAATGGAATATTTCAGGATTACTTAGACAAGATTTTTCAAGTCTTTATCGATGACATTTTTATCTACTCAAAGATCCCGGAAGAGCATGATGAACACTTGACGATATTTCTTCAATGTCTTAGAGAAAACCAATTGTACGTGAAGTTTTCAAAGTGTTACTCTTAGAAATCAGAGATTCATTGATGCAACAAAACTGAAAGTCAGCCCCACGGAGAGCTGGTCAACTCCTGTAGCATGGGTCTGTCAGCATTTCCCTTTCTGAACTCCTCTGTTTATTTCCCCACGTGGTCTTCCCTCCTCTCCTTGGGTTTATTTGTCAATTTCAGAGAAATTAATAAATAAACATATATTCACAACTTATATAATTGTCTCCAAGCCTTGGGGCTAAGGTTACAACCCTTGAGATTTTATATTAATACACACGCCTTTTTGAATAAATAAATTTTAAATAAACCTTGGCTCTGGGCCCCATGTCTACGTTCAATCGCCCAATCAACGCACTCACCGTACCTTGTTTAAACCTCGCGCATCTCCGTTAGACGACCACCGTCCGATGAATCTGCGCTAGATCGACGGCACTCAACGATATCACTCCACCTCCTGGTACGAACGTTAACGTGCGATGAGAATACGGAAAGGCGGTTGTGTACTCCCGTCCGGTGCCACGTGTCGAAGGCTTTATGGAATCGCTTCAATTCAGAAAATACCGCCTTCTCCGCGAAAGCGGTACGATATGGGCAATCCACCTTTGGGAATCCACTCGTGGTTTTGCTACAATGATCAACCAAATGTTGAGTCGAGGTTGGGATGCCCTTCATATGCCTTAACTCCGGTCTATGGCTCGGGTTCATTTCAATTGGATTCGTTACGGTTATACAGTGGGGAATTCCATAATAAAGATACAGACAGAGGACTATGGTGGAATTTAACTCGCAGGGTTTATCCAACCAATTCACGGGAACAATAGATAGAAAATGCAGAATTATACAATCACCATTCTCAACGATTTCACATCGAACCAGTGTACAATCGTTTCTCAATTAAACAATTTCTTCATTAATAAGAATTCGAGACAATTCGATGGCCAATGAGCATTGAAATCATTTAACTGGAAACAATTGTTAACACACAGAGTTTATTGCAGAAATCTCTCCTCTTCTCTTCCTCCTCTTTTTTCTCCCCTTAGTGCATCCGAAGAATACAAATTATATACATTACAGTGCGTCTTATCGGTTCCTCGGTGAGGACCGTTCTGGAAACCAAAAGCCTAATTACAATAATTCAACTAACTGAAACATGACAGATAAAAAAACTGAACTATTCGACTTCCAAAACTCTAACCAATCTAAATGATACAATCAGCTGAGGTATTGACACCTAGCTGTTACAATTTAAATGTTTTCAAACCCTCCTAGCCACAACATGTGGACAAAACTCCTACATTGTTGGCTAGTGTCTAATGCCCCTGCATCATTCATTATCTTGGGCACATTATCTCTGGGGTTGGTATCGCGGTAGACCCAACAAAGATCGAGGCCATCATGGAATGGCCAAAACCAACCAATGTTCATGAAATACGAAGTTTCATGGGCATGGTAGGGTATTATCGTAGATTTGTCGAAGGGTTTCAAAGGTATCAAGCCCCATTGTCGAGCTCCAAATAAAGAACAATAAATTCATTTGGACTGAAAACTGTCAACAAGCAGTCAAAAGGTTAAAGGTGTTATTAACGATGGCACCAATTTTGAAAGTGCCAAATAGGGAACAAGAATTTTTGGTTTGCACCGATGTCTCCAAGAAAGGGTTGGGTTGTTTATTGATGCAAGAAGGAAGAGTAATAGCATATGCATCAAGAAAACTTAGAACCCACGAAGAGAACTATGCAACCCATGATCTAGAAATGGCAGCAATTTTTTATGCACTAGTGACTTATTTGATTTAGATTTCTCAAATTCCAAATCAAACTCTTGTAGGATGACAATCCATTTATAGTATTTTCCCCCGAGTAATTTTTTGTCAAGATATACATCATCAGGTTGCAATTAGATAGCACAATTGTTTTACATAACAGTATGTAGTGATGAAATCATTGGACAGCTTGAACAGCTGCCAAGGCCAATTTCTCCACAGGCGAATATTTGGTTTCTATCGGATTGAGATTCTAACCTAGATAATAGATCACATGTTCATTGTGAGATTCATCCTCCTGAACCAAGACCATTCCAATGGTGGAGTCAAAGGCATCTAAGTATAAAAATTAATCCTAGTGGTAATTGGGTGGATGCAATAACGGTGCATGGGTCAATGTGTGTTCTAGTGCATCAAAAGATTTATCAGCAATCTCATCCCAAATAAAAGGAACACCTTGTTTCAACAACCAGATCACAACCTTTTTTTAACTCAGCATAGTTCGGGATAAACCTACGTAAAAAATTTTCTTTCCCTTGCAAACTTTAGAGTTGGTGAAGTGTGGAAGGAGGAGGTAAATTGATGATGGCCTCAACCTTCGACAGGTCGACACGAATACCATCTTTCGAAATCATGGATCCAAGTAATCATCCTGATTATACACAAAAAAACACATTTTTGCAGGTTCAAACGAATTTTTTAATGCCTACATCTCATGAAAATAGCTCGTAAGTGTGTAGGATGATCGTCTCTGCATAAAGAATGAGCAAGTAAATCATCCAAATAAGGTTGTATGATATGTTTGATATCATTAAAAACATAAGATATAGCTCTTTGAAAAGTTGCACCAGCATTTTTTAATCCGAAAGGTAATTTTCAATAAGAAAATGTCCCCCAAGGACATATAAAGGTTGTTTTTGGTTTATTGGAAGGGAGTATGTTGATTTGATTATAGCCAGAAAATCCATCCATAAATGAGAATATTTCATTTCTGGCACAATCATCAATAATTTGGTCGATATAGGGTGTAGGATAATTGTCTTTTGGACATGCTTTATTAATGTCCATGATAATAGATGCATACTCTTATAGTCCCTTGATTTTTCATAATGGGAACTATGTTAGATACCCAATCTGTCAATGGAATTGGATAAATAAATCCTACTCGTAATAGCTTCTCAACTTTAGCTTTGATAGCTGCATCTTTCCACGGATGTATTGGACGTAATCTTTGTCTAATAGGCTTGACATCTAGGTATGTCTTAATTTCATGAATTACAATATTAGGATTGATTTCTGACATCTCTTCGTAAGACAAGGCAAAAATGTCTCAGAATTATTGAAATAGGGCTTTGTAAATGTTAATCTCTTCCATCGTACAAGAAGCACTTATACGAATGTTTTCAATAATTCCAGGTTTAACTAATATGTCGATAGGAACTGTTGTAGAAATATTTCACAAATTAGTATCAGAATCCGAATGTGTAATCGATATGGGATTTTGTGGTTCCTTGACATAATCAATCATAAAAATAGATGAAAAATAATTTTCAAACTTATCAAGATCAGGTAAAAATGAAGGTCTATGATGTAGATCATCCCAGGGTAATTCATCCGATGACAAAATTTCTCGAATAGCTTCATCATTGTGAAATACATGTTGAAAGGGATCGGAAAATAATGTCAAGGCTGAGCTTGATAGAAAAGATGATTCTTCATTGATCATATTCATTTGATCAGGAGTAGTTGAAAGTGTATCAGAATATGATTGTACTGCTACATATGTCTTTTCAAAAGGACTCGAAGGCATCTCACCATTGAAAGAGTCCAATTCTGATTCTGAAGGCACTACCCAAGTGTCATCAAATTGTATAGTGCTTGATGAGATCATATTGATGTTGGAAATTATGTGTGGTACGTTGGGTGGAGGTATGGAGAAAGTTCCCATGAGAGCAGAATCCTTCACTATTCCTACACCAACATCTTCGTATGGGATAATCTTTTTTCCAACATGCTGGATATTGTCTGTAGAAGCAAGGTCTAATGAATAGTATGACAACTGATCGATTTTCACAATATTTCCTTTATGAGGAAACATGATTACTCGAAAGACTAATTAAATGACAGTAGTCATGGCATAAGACCAACTACAACCCAAAATAAGGTTGTAATCAAGAGGGGCATCAACAACTTCCATGTCTAGATTAATGGTTTTTCCTTCTACTTCTATAGGTAGATCCTGGAGTATTCCGTTTGGATGAAATCCTCTTCCATCAAAGGCTTTAAGGATATTCAGTGATTGGTTGAGTGTTGCAGAACCGAGATTTTTCCAACAATTTAATGACATTATCCATGTAGATTCCCCCTCATCAATTATAGTAAGAAAAACTCGTCTGGATTTGAATAATACTGGAATCTGAAAATCCATATGATGAGGGAGTCTCAGTGTAAAATTTTCGAGATCAAAGACCATGACGTTTGAATCCTTAGGATCAATACCTTCGATAGCTTATAATAGTAATTTCCTTTGTGCTGGACATGATTGTAGCACTTCTAAGTCCGACATTGCTGAAGGGGATATCACCAAATCTTCAACAATGTTGTAATTCTGAGCAGCTCTCGCATGTGGATTGAAAGCTAACTTTCAAAGTACACCTTTAGCAGAAAGTTTAATCACTAAATCAAGATTAGGTTTCTCAATTTGAAGTGGTTCATAAATTGAAGGAGATATGGCTGGTGTTTGTCTAGAATTTTTTGTCTCTTTACCAGTTACAAGATTTTTAGTTACATAGTCCTGAGATCGTGTCACAACCATAACTTGAGACATCATCAAAATATATGTCGGTGAATTTGAAGAAGATCCAATCATTTTACTATCTTGAGTGGGAAATGGATCCTTCAAGACAGTGGGTGTGGGTGAACCCCTCGGACCGATGTGGACACTCTTTGGTATAGTGATCCCTGTCACAGATACGACAAGGATAACAAGGTTTCCGTTTTTCATCAGTTGGTTCGTTATTTTCTATTTTCTCTTTGGGATATGTAGTTTGTTTGTTTTTATTCTTTCCTTTCTTCTTGTTACCGATTTAGATTTAGCTGTGGATGAGTCTACAACATGAATGTCGGCAGAAGTTTCAAGGGAAGAATTTCCTTTCGGTGAATCTGGTAAATTTATAATAGGAGAAGTAGATTTGGGTGACTTCTTCTTACTCTTGTTAGTGCTAACTAAACCAATTACACCATATACAGAATGAGAACCAGAAGGAGTTGTAGTTATTTGACCTGGACGCGACAAGTCAAGAATTTTTTCCTATAAAGTACCAAACTGTGTATATACAAGGTCTAAGTACTGTGCTTGAGCTATGACCTGTTCTTCGGTAACAACACCACCCTTACCTACATCTTCAGTGATCTTTGGAAGTAATTATTTGATAAACCATTCTACCAAGATTTGATCCAGAATGAAAAATTTCACTAAACGTCGTCTATGTCTCCATTCATGTATGTGATCTGAAATGTGTGTAGACGTACTTTTTTTTAATGAAGTTAAGAGTTCTGTGCCATTGTCGTAACGGACTGGCAACTGAAAATTTGTTAAGAAATTTGTTGCTAATGCATTGAAATTCTTGGATGAGCCACATGGTATTTCAATATACCACTTTGCAGCTAAGCCTATCAATGTTATTTTAAATAGTCTCAATCGAATGGAATCATCGATTAAAGAGTTGGATGCACACCAAAGGTGGTAAGTCATGACATGGTTTGAGGGGTCTTCTCCTGATTTACCTTCAAACTTAGGAATATCACTAGGGAACTTATTCGGCATTGGAAACCAAAACGGAAGATAATAAATTGGATCGTTCATGAGGCGCGAAAAATCTGGCAAGTCCAAAGTTGCAATGAATGGTAACCAACGGTTAGGGTCCTGTTGAGAAAACTGATAACCTTGAGGAATGATACCAGTACCAGAAGGAGGATATCCAGGGTGGCCTGGAATATCCTCTGCAGTTGGGATTGGAATACCTCTGGGATAACCAGGGTTATCCATACCAAACTGAGGTTGAGCTGGTATCCGATATGTGTAACCAGGGTACGGTTGATGTTGGTATACTGGATTTTTTCCTACGAGTCCATATTGATACTGTTGAAAAGTGTAACTAGGTCGGTCTTCATGTTGGCTATGTAATTATGTATTTATGAAAAGAAGAAGACAAAGATAATAAAGTGTATTTTTGGTGTACTTGCTTCATGGGCTTCATGAGCAAGATTTTATTAAGTAGATGGACATCTTCTTGATGTTCATTAGGTTTGAGTAAAGTGTCAAATCTAGTCTAGCTATATGCTCAAGGATCTTGTGAAAGAAGCTCACAACAGTCATCAATGCAACGATGAAAGACAAGCCTCAAAAAGCAAGAAATGAAGTACCTCATCGACGCTGAGATAAATATTATATAGCATTAGGGGAATTTTGAAATCTAAAATGGGCCTCCTAAGGAAATAATAAAATAATAGCTAAACCAATAAAACAATATTTATGAATTTGAAATTCACTTTTTGCACCACAATCCATGTAACCATAGTTAAATTAAATTCAAAAGTTGTACCAAAATAAAATTAATAAAAAAATTGTATTGATGTGACTATAAATAAGAATGAGTTTTTCAAGAAAAAATCATTATCATTGAACAACTAATGCATTTGTCTTTTGTACTTAAATAACTTAAAATAAAATATAAATATAAATTTATAAATTCTTAATTATATTATATGCTATTAATTAAAATTTATATTATTTAAATTGTATAATAAAATGTAATTAATATACTATATAAATATAATATAATATAATATAATAAACGTATAAGGATATGCATTGAAATGACAATAATATATTTTATTCAAAAAGTGTGAAATGGCATTTATTATGAGTACTTTACTTTGACTTAAAAAGTACTTAGAGCACTACCATGGTTAACCATGAGTTTTTATCCACCATTGAGAATGTGACAAGTAAGTACCTTTAACTCCAGCAATTCCACCTCAACCATTAGGGATGATGTCATCCCCAAAAATGTGATTGGTTCTCATGAACTGAATTTTGATTGTACATTTTCCTTAGGAGGCCCATTTTAGACCTCAAAATTCCCCTAATGTCAGCCTCACTCACAGCTATATGGTCGGCTTGCTAAAGGGGATGTGCCATATATATATATGGTATGTGATCACAACTGAAGAAATTAATACGGATACCTCTGAGTATACAGTTCGGATAGGTTCCACAATTCGGATACTTAACACAGTTTGGATTCTACTTCAGTGCATATGGAAAAAAAAAGGTGTGGTTAAGGTATGTGATATGATGCGAAGAAGGAAGACTATTTCGCGAACATAAAATGGCTTTAGTATATCACTGTCTTGGGTCTTAACATATTGGTTAATTTCTACAGCGTGATAAAGGTCTTTGCAAGGAGTGCAGAGAGAAGACATTGTTACAATGCAAGATATGCACAACGTAAAAGAAGGCCAACTCAACCATGATACAGTCACAGTGATGATTAGTACAAAGATGATGTTTAGTAGAAGGTCTCGGTGATGGAATATGCTACACGGTGCTACATGGTGCTACAAAGGAGGATGATTGTGTCTTGGTCTAGGAGAGGCAGTTTAGGTCAAGGTTTTGTCATGGTCATTGTAGTCATTAGGTGAAGAATCTATAAGAAGAGATTTGTGGGTTTTCCCCTCAAGAGGAGGGGTTTTAGCCCTGGCTTAGAGCCTAACTATTGTGTCACTGATGCTATTATTTTTTATGGTTGTTTGATGTTTTAAACGTAATCATAATAATGAATGAAGATGATAAGTAAAGAAGTAACTCAAACAACTATCATGTATGAGAATTTTCATTAACTCTTTCCCGACCCAATTCTCAACATGGTATCAGAGCTTTGGTTACAAGAAAGGGCTATCACTGATACAAATCCACTCCAGTTTGGAGGAATCTCAGCTTGGTTACATTACAACACTTATAACACAAATATTATGAAACATGTCACCTACATCATAGGTTCGATGATACTTCATTTCAGGTGCATGGGTCAAACAAGTTTGGATCTCAGTCAAGAAGTACTATCTATACACTAATTCTTACATGTACATAGTCTCGGCATATAAGTTCAGACTCAAACTGAGATTCTCAATGGTATGTAAGTTTTAAAAAGGAAGCAAAACTCGGATAACACAGTTTCAAGTATATAAAGATATCAGTGATAAAATTACAGTGATTACAAGTGACATTCTCAGCATGACTAAATATATAAGACTTCGTTCATTAGTGCTACCATCGTGATAGAACTATGATACTATCATAATTCGATATGGATGTTTCAATACTACCATAGCAAGAGTTTGTGAGTACAGATCAGTCAAATGCACTTACAATATTGATTCAATTCTATATATATGATTCAGTGTTTCCTCCAATAAATATAGTTCATATATATTGTGAAACTCAATGGCATGAGCTCAACTTACCAGTGGTGGTCATAGCCTTGGAAGAATACAGTTTGAAAGTTTAGCTACATGAATGGATGACATGAGATCTCAAGTCTGGAACAGCCTAAGAAGAAGATCATTCAAGGAAGAACAAGGTGAAGATCTTCTCTTCACTTACCAAGTAAGTATCTTTCATTTTCATTTTAATTTTGGTTAAATGACTTCGATTTGCAAGGATATACATAAGGTGGTTGTCTTACCGAAGATCCTTGCATGAAATAAGGAGGATGGTCATGGTCCTCATAGATAACTGAAGTAATAGATAAGGGTCTCCTTTGAATTCATGGAAAGGAACTCTTAAGGTTCTCTCACATGAAAATTATTGGAGACGCAAAATAAGCTGGAAGAAGAATTATGAACAGTACAAGAAATTTCATGTCACCAGAAAGGATGGAAGGAGTGGATGGAAAGAGGGAGTAAGAGATCATTAAGACTAGTCTCCTTCATAATAAGTCTCTTTATGGCTCCTAGATCCTGCTTAAGATTTGATGCGATGTGGCATCATGGAAGTATTAGAAATAAGAACTCATATGATCATGAGGGTAACAAAATCATGGGATAAGTAAGTTACCTCACTCAACAACCTGGGGTTTCTATGGAAGAAGACAACTTGAAGACAATAGTTTTTGTGGAACTCAACATTTTGAAGAAAAAGAAGTCATCTAGAGCAAGTCGCATCATGCATAAAAAGGGAAACGTCTGCCGGATAGGGATATTTAAGATCCTCAAGATTCTCTATTGGAATCTTCATTAGAAGATTCACCGATACAGAGAAGAAGCAAGTGTTTCAACATAAATCCAACTAATGAAATTCATTAATGATGATATGATGACACAAGATTAGATTAAGGGATTGAAGATCTTTCAATCTAGGAATTTGTTGAAAGGAACATAGATGACATGAAGGAAAAATCAGGTATGTATACTCATATTTAATATTATGTTGGCATGTCGAATGGTTGTAGGTAATATAGATCACCAGAAACATGATCAAGGAAAAAGGATCTCCTCCTCTGTAAGGATGCAGGAAAGCATAAAGTCACACTAGATGAAATCATCATAATATGTCCTCATATGGAGTATGAGGTGGCCAACTATAATAAAGGAACTATAATTAAATTTTGTTAAGAAATATATGTGTGATGAAAGGAAGAGATCATGATGATATGCAACCATGGAGAAGCAATCACCATCCAAGAAGACCAAGAAAATTTGACTAGAAATATCTCCCAGAAATATAGGAATTCTCTGATGGAAGAGATAGAAACCTTGATAATAAATACCCTGGGGAGACGTGTCAACATGAATAAAGGATTTTGATGCCTACAGTAAGATGTCACGGTGAAATATCATCACTGAGCTAACTTTTGTTTCAAAAGTTCATATGTATATGTTTATCTGGATGAATTTGTGCAAGGCTGCTAATCATGGGAAAGGATGTATGATCCTTGGAGATGATTCGAAGGAAAGCAGCATGGCATAACGGTGGACCAGATAAGAAATATTAATGAAACACTTTCTGATAGTAGACATGACTCGTGACTGAAAGTGATGGATGATTTGTGCCATATGAAGCCAAAAGTTTAAGATTCCTCAATATCGAAAACCATGCCATCGAGGGGAGGAATTCTTCATAAGTAGCGAGATTGCCACTGTAGGACTCTAGTTGATAGGGAGCCTGGTGGTAAGTTTCTTGCTAAGAAGAAACTTGAAATATGTCCTTCCTCTATTGAGAGGGAGTGACCTATGTAATTCTCTATTACACGTGTCATGCACTAGACCAGGACTAACAGTCGTAAGTCTTAGTGAAGGCCATGTGGAGAGAATGGATAGACACATCATTTTGGTATTCACCTGGAAGATAGAATGGAGGATTGGGTAATTTTCCCCCCCCTGGCAGTAAATTTCTACCTTGAGGGTGCCCCTCAGGTGGTAAATTTATACCTTGAGGGTCAGGGATAGGAATATTTCTAGACATCATGTAGACTTGTTCCATTGTCAATGTTTCGGTATGAGATTCATTGGGACCAGGTAATTATATAAGCTTTTTGGGAGAGGGAGATGCTCCTGAGAAATTACCAAAAAGTGACTAGTATCCTGAAGGAATGAATGGACCACCATAAAAAAAATGTTTCCTGCGATGTAGAAAATATGGATGACTCTCCATACATGCTTAACGAAGATATATATATACCTCTAGGTATGGCGTAAAAAGGAATACAGGGTGGCGAATAATTGAGACCAGAACTATGTAGAAAGTTGGTTAACTGAGAATAGCAAGAATCCGGTTTAAAAGGGATATAATGGTAAATCGATTCACTATGCCTTAGATCTAAATATTCTTGACGTGAAGGAAGTATAACCTCTTCTTCTGTGTTAGTAATCTCTTCGATACTAATGAGGCCAGGAGGAAGGCTCTCAGTGATGCGAAACTTCATTCGAGGTGAAATAGGACGACCAGGGGTTCGGGTCATGAACTCCGAAGTATGCTCAGATGAAGCAGATTCAGTTTCAGGTTCAAACATTTTGGGTTCAGTAGCTGATAATGCACTAGTTTTAGATGCAACTTCAACTAGTTCAGAAATTTCTGGTTATTCTTGATGATTGTCTACTATTTGAGGTTGATCTACTTCATAATCGGGATGTATTATTACAGATGTTTCCTCTTGTTCATTTGATCTGGTTCTTAATGGTTGGCCTCTTTCAAATTTTATCTTTTCTAATTGTCTTGGTGTGTACTCAAGGGGCCTCCCCTGCATTCTACGGGAGTGTCTCGGTAATTCAACCACGGTTAAATGATTAACACACGAAATAAAATAAAAAATGTCAACAAAATAGAACTAAAGTCGCTAAGGAAACATTCAAATTGAACACATGCCTACAAAATCTAAGAGACAATCCACACACAAATAGTATGTTTCCACACTAAAAACACTAGTTGGTGATGAAATCCAACGTCGTAGATTTCTAATGTGGAAAACTTGGTGGTTGGAACAATTACCCTAACAACCTGCTTAATGAAACATTCTAGTGCAATTCCCTCCACTTATGCCATCTCAAAGTGAAGAGTACCCTCCAGAAAGTCCAAGTGAGTCTATTCGATGTCTGTTCAAAGTACAGTGGGACCTTCCCTCCACCGTCACCTTGGGAAAAATCCTGAAGATTATGGTCACTAAGGTCACCAACAGAAACAAATGTACCTGGGGGAACAGTCTATGATCAAATATACATGCAAGGGCAGTGTATCAAGCTCAATCCCCTTGAAGGCTCCTCGATATGGTAAATCCAAGGCTTTCCAACAAGTGACCCCAAGCTCCTCGAAAATGGTTAATCTGAGGTTTACTGTTTGTATTATGTGCACATCTTCTATCTTTCCCAATGAGATAGGTACAATTACCTCACTAGTTTAGACATGATCTTTTGCTTGACTCTTTTAAGAAGAGCTTCCCAGAGCACAAATGCTACAATTGGATTTTCCTACCGCAATATTCTACGTTTTTGTTTAAACTATTTTGGAATGTTAATTACAACATGTTCCAAAACACTAGCCTAAGCTATGTTGGTGGAATGAGCCCTAGAAAATGTAAAATATCTAGATTGATTTTATTAACGCGTTGTATTAATTTGGTTGTTTCTTAATAAAAAAGGTATGGAGTTGAAACTTTAATGATGTTCATGACCCGACTCAAAAATGCTCTGAATGCATCTAAATGAGAAGTTCAACTCTTTCTTTTCAATGAATCTTATTTAAGGGAAAGATTGAGAGATTTATAAATTTTCAAAGCACCAATTCTTTCATTCATAAACAAAATCCATTTTTGAAAAATGGACTATTTCATAAAGAACTCAATTTGCAAGAATGATCAATTACTCTTTTGAAACAAAATTCCTTGAACAATCAAATCAAAAACTACAATTCAATAAACAAACCATTTCCAAAAGAAAGAAATTTCTAAAAACTCTAAAAACATAAATTTCAAAATCAAAGAAAAATAAAATTTTGAAGTATCTAGAATGTGTGAGGACGTTTTCTCCTAGTTTGTGATCAAACTAAGAAAAATTTCTAGTTATATCAGCAGAAATGAAAACACCCAAAAATGCGTTGGTGTTATATCAAGCTTTAGTAAGCTAAAATCTCTTCCAAATTTGCAAATGAAAAAGGAATCAATTTTCATAAAAGTAAAGGTTGCAATGATCCTAATGGCTCAAAAAGACAATATCATCATACCAGCAAGTTGAGCTAAATGAAGGTATATTTGTATGGAGCAACAATAAAGTAGGGCAAAATCTCACTTATAAAATGCAAATAGGATCATAAATCACACAAACGCAAAAGTTTTTGAAAAGAAATGCTCACACAAGATTTGGCAGCTAAGATAGATCGGGGCAAACACAAAGAATCAGGTTATCTGGCTCTAAAAAAGAAAAATTATTTTTTTTCAAAAATTTTCTAGGGGTGCGTAGTTTATAGTGGAAGACAGAGTGCATGCGCATTGTTTTGAACTAAAATCTGTGCAGGTTTCCACACTGTTTTTTGCTGAAAATTGTGCAGGCAAGGAAAAAACTTGGAAAAATTAAATAATTAGCTTTCTTTTTTAGGGATTCTTAAAATTTGTCTACCCAACCTCACTCAAAGAAGTCAAAATAAAAAAAACTCTAAAATTAAAACTGAAAATAAATAAAGAAAACTAAGCTTTAGTTCCCCAGTATGGTCACCATTTTGTTACGTGGATTAATCCCTCTTGCGGACAAGAGCGATCTCCCTAGTACTTAGCGAGTAGCTAGAAACAAACATCCATTTGGAAACCTTTTTCTCTAGATCAATTTCATTTCAAAATTATTATAAGAAAGTAGAGGACATGCCCCTACCTTGAAATCCAAACGTTCGATGTAGTCTTTTGTCCCATCGCTCCAAAGTGGTTTCTCCAATAAGTAGAACCTGCAATCAAAGACAAGACAAAAGGATCAAAGCATCTGCAACATATAATAATCAATAAAAGCTAATCAAACTTCGTGATCAAGGAGTCTAAGTATTTATGTTATTTCAATAAGCATAAGAAAAACTCAATGAGAAAAAGAGATCCATATGTATTATCTTGAATAAAAAGAGTAATCTTACAACCTAATGCCTTGATGTCGTACTGATTTCTCCTGGGGTCCTGAACAATTGTTTCTCCTTCAGTTTGATAAGCCTTCCTCTCTGAATGCCAGCATGGAATTATAGACACAAGGGTGTGATCATTCTCATGCCAACAACAACTTACTAGTGTAGAAAGTATGCACTCTTGGGAATTCTCTTCAGCAATTCATTTACAATCTACCATGTGTGTAGAATCTACCCTTCAACCTGAAACTTGAGCTCAATTTATAGGGAAATGGAGGTAGTTTCAGTTCCATGAAGAGGGGGATGGATTCCTCTCATGAAGGGATTTGAGCTCCATGGACCAAGGGATAAGCTCCATGACGCAATGCGGAAGCAAAATTCAAAAAAACCCCAATAAAAATTCTAGTTACAATTCAAAGGCTCAATGGAATCAGTGTAGACCTTTCAACATAACTTACAACCTTTAACGCGCCCGAAACACTTTCCACTGTAGCGAGACTGCTTCCGCGATCCAACAATTGTGATTTAATCGCACAATCGCAATCACAATATCCCCTTCGCCAGGCTCCTTATCCTTCAATGCGCTGATCCGATCAGTCTGCTGCGGTTGATCGTGATCCAACAGTTGCGATTGAATCGCACTATCGCAATCGCAATGTTCACTTTGCTGGATTTCTTATGCTTCAATGCCGCGATCCGATCAGTCTTTCAGATCCGATAAAATATAAATTCGCACCTATAAACTTTCAATTTCAGATTCTGATTATGTTTTAGTGTATGTTTCCTTTGTAATGAATTTTGACGATGCGATATAGAAAACACAAAAGAGTTCGATGCGATTGGGTTCTGTGGGACCGATAACAATAAAACTCAGCTTCTATAATCGCTTGAAATCCGGTCTCTGTTTAAACGTGGTTTTAACCCAATACTTAGTGTATTTTGGGTGTTTCTGTCTATGGAACTAGAATGATACAATACACCACCAATTTGTCTTTTAATGCAATAATTCCTTTAACAAAATGAAATATACAGGCTAGCATCAAAGTATTTAAGGAAAAAAAAACATTCGAGGCCTCCACGGGCCAATTAAGGAATGATACACGCAATCCGTTTCAAATTAAATAAACAATACAAAGTCTCGACCTTAGACTAGATTACACAGGAAAATACCTCTGTCTCTAAACACATACAATTCCAAAAATACTCTCTGAGCACTCGCTCCACTCCTGCCTCTCGAATCCCCTTTCTCATTACGTTCTTCCTATCTTTTATACACTCTAATATCTCTCTAACAATAAACAACAAATCCTCTATTTCTTAGCTCTCCCTCACACCTATGAAAACAACTCTATCTCTAAATATAAATAAATATAATATCTAACTTATTACATAAATAAATTATAACAAATCATTGAGAGATCCAACCCTCTCAGTAAAACCGGTTTTGACCCATCAGTCAATGAATTTCAACCTATCTAGCCACAACATGTGAACAAATTTTCACATTGTTGGCTAAGTCTCGATGCTCCTGCATCAGACTCCCGGGGAATAAATGTCTTATGCTTCAAGCTTTCAAGACTTACTCCATACTTTTTTAATTATGCTGTTGTTAACCAACTGGAATCTTCCACTGGTTGCTCCTTCCATTTGACTAGATACTGGAAATATGTCTGCCCTCTAGTTTTCTTGGATACTCTTTTATCCAAGATAGCTTCAACTTATTTCTTGATTTCTTTTGGTACTTGTTCCTCCCAGTTAATGGATTGAACTTAATCACCTGTATCTCCTTTTTGCAACTCTATCTTTGTCTCTTTGAGTGAATATAAGTCTGCAACATTAAAATGGGGGATATTCCAATCCCTTCTGGCAACTCGATCTCATATGCATTACCTGAAAATTTCCTTATAATTTGACAAGGTCCAATTTTTTTCATTTTTAGTTTGTTGTAAGTTTTTGTAGGAAATATCTCTTTCCTCAAATGCACCATCACTAAGTCTCCCACTTGAAACTCTTTCTCTCTCCTTTTCAGGTCTACTCTCTGCTTGTATTTACTGTTGTTCTCCTGCAATTTACCTTTTACTTCTTCCTGTAATCTCTGCATTTGTTCGGAAAAATCTTCAGCACTTGCGCTCCTGGCTTCCTGTTTTCCCAAATCTCTAAGCTCATACACTCCTCTCAGATGCATTCCAAAGACTATCTGAAATGGGCTCATTCCAGTGCTTCGGTTTGGTGTATCATTATAAGCAAACTCAGCTTGAGCTAATGCCAAATCCCACTGATTGGGATTCTGATATACTAAACTCCTTAATATATTCCCAAGCTCCTATTCACTACTTCAGTTTTTCCATCTGTTTGAGGATGGTATGTTGAACTAAAATTGAGATTAGTTCCCAGTTTCTTCCAAAGTGTCCTCAAAAAATGCCCTACGAACTTGGTATCACGATCAGATACAATGCTTACAGGTAAACAATGCAATCTTACAATTTCTGAAAAGAAGAAATTAGCTATGTGTGTCGCATCACTAGTTTTCCTACATGCAATGAAATGTGCCATTTTGGAAAATCTATCTACTACAACATAAATGGAATCATTCCCTCTCTGGGTTTTTGGTAATCCCAAAACAAAATCCATGCTAACTGCATCCCATGGTCGGTTTGGTATTAGTAATGGTTGATACAGTCCTGTATTCTGACTCCTTCCTTTGGCATGCTGACATATCCTGAATTTCTCAACAAAATTTTTAACATCAGTTTGCATTTTGGGCCAGAAATAAAATACATTCACCTGAGCGAAAGTTTTATCTAGTCCAAAATGACCAGATAACCCTCCACTGTGCTTTTCCTTGATTATGTTCTCCCTCATGGAACATTTGGGAATACATAGTTTGTTACTTTTGAATAATAAGCCTCCTTGAATGAGGAAGTCCATCCATTGACTTCTGTTATGGCTCACTAGATTTTGAACTGTTGTGTAGATATCTCTAAAATCTTCATCATCCTTGTACATTTCTATCATTTCCTCAAAACCTACAACACCCACTTTGAACTCTTGCATAATAAAACTTACCCTGCTCAATGCATCTGCTACTTTATTAGACTTACCACTCTTATGCTTTATTAAAAAAGTAAAACTTTGCAGAAATTCTACCCACTTAGCATGATTCTGATTCAACTTAGGCTAGTTATTGATAAATTTTAAGGCATGGTTGTCTGAATACATAATGAATTCTTTCGGCAACAGGTAATGCCTCCATTTTTTTAATAACTGCACAATAGCATAAAAATCCTTGTCATAAGAAGAATATTTCTTATTTGCATCATTTAGTTTCTCACTGAAATATGCTATTGGCCTTTGCTCCTGACTTAGAACTGCACTAACTGCTACCCCACTTGCATCTGTTTCTACTTGAAAAACTTTCTCAAAATTAGGCAATGCTAAAATTGCCTCCTCTGTTATCTTCTTCTTCACCAATTTAAAGTTTCTATCGGCTGCTTCTGTCCATCGAAATGGTTGATTTATCTCCTTGATAGTCTCAAGGATTGGTGCACAAACTTGACTAAAACCTCTTATAAACTTTCTGTAAAAAATTGCAAGTCCATGGAAGCTTCTTACCTCAAATGTAGTTCTGGGAGTAGGCCAATTCCAGATTACTTGTACCCTCTCTGGATCCATCTTCAAACCTTCTTTGGAAACTACAAATCCTAAGTACACCAGCTCCTCCTTCATAAAACTACACTTCTTCAAATTGATTAGTAGTTTCTCCTTCTGTAGAGTTCTCAGGACCAACTTAAGATGTTCTAAATGTTCCTCTTTACTTTTGCTAAAAATCATAATATCATCAAGGTAAACTATGACAAATTTACCTACATAATCCTTCAAGACTTCGTTCATTAGCCTCATGAACGTGTTGGGTGCATTAGTGAGCCCAAAAGGCATCACTAACCACTCATATAGTCTACTATTTGTTTTGAAGGAAGTCTTCCATTCATCGCCTTCCCAAATCCTTATCTGATGATACCCGCTCTTCAAATCTATCTTAGTAAAGTATCTGGATCCACTTAAATAGTCCATTAAATCATCCATTCTGGGTAAAGGAAATTTGTACCTGATTGTTATCTTGTTGATAGCTCTGGAATCTGTGCACATGTGTCATTCTCCTCCCTTCTTCGGACTGAGTACTGTCGGTACAGCACACGGGCTAAGACTTTCTCTGATCAGCCCTTTGTCCATCAATTCTTGTATTTGTCTTGCAACCTCTACGTTTTCTTGAGGAGTTAGCCTATACGCAGCTTTATTGGGTAGACTTGCCCCTGGTATTAAGTCGATATGGTGACTAACACTTCTAATCGGTGGTAATACACTCGGAAATTCATCCACAATGATATCCATAAAATTATCTAACACGGGTTTAATTTCTTCAGGAAAATAATTTAAATTTGTGGAAGTCAGGATTACCTTGGGCCTCCCTATGATAGCGAAGTGTAATTCCTTGCTTTTTTCGACCTCCTGTGGCAATTCTTTACCAATTATCAACATAATATTGTTTTCAGGCAATCCTTTATCCGCATCATTCTTCAATGGCAACAACGTGTGCTTGTTTCCATCCTTCTCTATGGTATAGGTGTTTCTCCTTCCGTCATGAACCGCTTTCCGATCAAACTGCCATGGTCTCCCCAATAATATATGACATACATCCATAGGCATTACGTCGCATAAAATCACATCTTTATACGTACCTATTTGTATTTCAATATTGCACTGTTCTGTCACAATGATTTGATGGCCCTTTTGCAACCAAGACACTCTGTAGGGTGCAGGATGTACTGTCTTTGCTAACCCAAGCTTATCCACCATCTCTGTGGACACAATATTGTCAGTGCTTCCACTATCTATTATTACATTACAGCACTTACCTTTTGATTTACAGGTGGTTCTGAACAAGTTCTTCCTCTGTGCAGGTTCTCTAGTTTCATTCTCTGCTCTAAGCAAAGTTCTCCTCAATAAAAATGATTCACCTTCTTCAGGGGGTTCTTCTTTCTCTATATGTTGTGGTGGTTTTGGCTTTGCCTCAGCCACATGTTCATTCCTCTAACTCACTGATTTATTATGAGGACAATCCCGTGACATATGTCCCCACTCTCCACATGTATAGCACTGAACATCTCTTCCTCGCCCTCTTCATCTGGGCGTGAATCTTCCTCTGCTAGATTCTCCCCTTTGTGGTGCACTGCTACTTGAGCTCCCTGCTTCATACTGATGTTGTGATCCTCTCGATCTGGTAGCTCCTCTACCTCTGGTTGAGCTTCTTCCTCTGTTTCTCTGACTCTTCTTTCTCAAGATCTTCTCCTCTGCCTTTAAACTCGCTTGATAGTCATCCTCAATAGTTTTTAGACTTAACAAGTTAATCTCATCTTGTATCTCATACCTTAATCCATTTATATATCTAGCTACCTTTTCTAGATCATCTTCAACATGGCTAGATCTAATACTCATCTTATAAAATTCTTCAGTATATTCCCTAATTGTCATTCCTTTTTGTTTTAAGTTCGGCAATTGTCTAAACAGATTTAATTGGTAATCCTTTGGCAAAAACTTACCTTTCAACTTACTTACCATCCTATCCCATTGCTTAATTTTGGGCTTCCCTTTTCGCTCCCTGGATAGCTGAAATTCGTCCCACCATAAGGCTGCATGGCCTTTCAATCTCATGGCTGCAAACTTCACTTTCTTCTTGTCATCGACTTCTTCATAGTCGAAGTACTTATCCAATGAACTTACCCAGTCCGTTAGCACCTCCACATTAAGGCTTCCTTCATAGAAGGGCACTTCTATCCTCAGTCAACTGTTGGGTTTGAATAACATCTTCATAACTTTAGATGCTTCATTCTCTTCCTCCACTTCTTCATCTGTGGATTCTTCCTCATCGGCACTAGTGACTCCACCCTCTGCTGCTCTCCGTTGTGTGGTTTCCATGGTAGTAATTCTCGTGCGCAAATTTCGAATCTCATCTAACAAAATTTTGTTTGTTATAGGTCTCCCTCAACCTATCCCAGCTCCTCGTTTGGGCGACATTCTATCTGTGATGCTCAAAAATAGCGTAACAAGCTTTGATACCAAAAATGACACAATGTGGAAGCAGAATTCAAAAAAACCCCAATAAAAACTCCAGTTATGAGTCAAAGGCTCAATGGAATCGATGTAGACCTTTCAACATAACTTAAAACCTTTAACGCGCCCGAAACACTTTCCACTGTAGCGAGACCGCTTTCGCGATCCAACGGTTGGGATTTAATCGCATAATCGCAATCGCAATATCCCCTTCGCCAGGCTCCTTATCCTTCAATGCGTTGATCCGATCAGTTTGTTGTGGTTGATCGTGATCCAACGGTTGCGATTGAATCGCACTATCGCAATCACAATGTTCACTTCGCTGGATTTATTATGCTTCAATGCCGTGATCCGATCAGTCTTTCAGATCCGATAAAATATAAATTCGCACCTATAAACTTTCAATTTCAGATTCTGATTCCGTTTTAGCGTATGTTTCCTTTGTAATGACTTTTAACGATGCAATATAGAAAACACAAAATAGTTCGATGCGATTGGGTTCTGTGAACCCGATAACAATAAAACTCAGCTTCTATAATCGCTTGAAATCCGGTCTCTGCTTAAACGTGGTTTTAACTCAATACTTAGTGTATTTTGGGTGTTTCTGTCTATGGAACCATAATGATACAATATGCCACCAATTTGTCTTTTAATTCAACAATTCCTTTAACAAAATGAAATATACAGGCTAGCATCAAAGTATTTGAGGAAAACAAAACATTCGAGGCCTCCACGGGCCAATTAAGGAATGATATGCACAATCTGTTTCAAATTAAATAAACAATACAGAGTCTCGGCCTCTGTAGACCAGATTACACAAGAAAAGACCTCTGTCTATAAACACATACAATTCCAAAAACACTCTCTGATCACTCGCTCCACTCCTGCCTCTCCAATCCCCTTTCTCATTACGTTCTTCCTATATTTTATTCACTCGAATATCTCTCTAACAATAAACAAGAAATACTCTATTTCTTAGCTCTCCCTCACACCTATGCAAACAACTCTATCTCTAAATCTAAATAAAGATAATCTCTAACTTATTACATAAATGAATTATAACAAATCATTGAGAGATCCAACCCTCTCAGTAAAACCGGTTTTGACCCATCAGTCAATGAATTTCAACCTATCTAGCCACAACATGTGAACAAATTTTCACATTGCTGGCTAAGTCCCGATGCTCCTGCATCACTCCATGAGTGGAGGGATAAATCTTGAACTGATCACGACTCTAGAAGCTTCCACACGGGAGAATATTCGACTAGCTAGGCTTCTAGAATTTACTTTTTCTTTTATTTTTCTTTTCGCGGGCATGCGCAGGTAATAGTGGCAAAAAGTGCGGGGGTTGCCACAGTTTATTGACCAAATAGTAGCGCATGCGTAGGGAAAGGCTAGAAAAATTATGCATGTAGACTTTTAAAACTTTTACAAAGCTTTTCTCCAATTCCAAGACTTGATTAAGGAACATTAAGTTTTTTTACTTCTAAGGGAACATGATATAGGTGGTGATAGACCCATATGAATAGTCAAATTTCATGGTGAAAAAATGACGTGTAACAATAGATGACTTGTTTGATCAACTGAGGGGGGAAATTGTGTTTTCAAAGATAGATCTGAGGTTGGGATATCATTAGTTAAGAATCAAGGAAGAAGGTATCCCGAAGACAACCTTTAAGACAAGATTTGGGCATTATGAATTTGTAGTTTTACCCTTTGGACTGACAAATGCACCGGGTGTTTTCATGAGTTCAATGAATGGAATATTTCAGGATTACTTAGACAAGCTTGTACAAGTCTTTATCAATGACATTTTTATCTACTCAAAGACCCCGGAAGAGCATGATGAACACTTCAGGATAGTTCTTCAATGTCTTAAAGAAAACCAATTGTACATGAAATCATCAAAGTGTTACTCTTACCAATCAAAGATTCATTATCTTGGGCACATTATCTTTGGGTTTGGTATCATGGTAGACCCGAAAAAGATCGAGGCCATCATGGAATGGCCAAAACCAACCAATGTTCATGAAATACGAAGTTTCATGGGCATGGCAGGGTATTATTGTAGATTTTTTGAAGGGTTTTCAAAGGTATCAAGCCCCATTTCCAAGCTCCAAAGAAAGAACAATAAATTCATTTGGACTGAAAACTGTCAACAGGAAGTCCAAAGGTTAAAGGTGTTATTAACGACGGCACCAATTTTGAAAGTGCCAAATATGGAACAAGAAATTTTGGTTTGCACCAATGTCTCCAAGAAAGGGTTGGGTTGTGTATTGATGCAAGAAGGAAGAGTAATAGCATATGCATCAAGAAAACTTAGAACCCACGAAGATAACT
The DNA here is from genome assembly GCA_034641835.2 of Pinus albicaulis. Lineage (NCBI taxonomy): Eukaryota > Viridiplantae > Streptophyta > Pinopsida > Pinales > Pinaceae > Pinus > Pinus albicaulis. The sequence continues at coordinate 4,904,152 of CM076584.1, forward strand.
ATGCAACCCATGATCTAGAAATGGCAGCAATTTTTAATGCACTAAAGATTTGGAGAAACTACCTTCTAGGAAGTAAGTGTGAACTTAGGACTGACCATTGTGGGCTACAACACATATTCACTCAGGACCACTTAAATTCAAGGCATAGACGATGGTGTGAGCTAATCATTGAATATTGTTTTGATATTACTTACATAAAAGGAATGGTAATAGGGTGGTTAATGCTTTAAGTAGGATGCCTCGGATATTTTCATTGATTCCATTAAAGACAAATTTGAGGGAGAAGTTGCTTGAATTGAAATTTAAGTACACATAGTACAAGAAGGTTAGCAAGATTTTGAGGGAGGAAGAAATGATGATCCCAAAATATGAACAATACTCCCTTGATAGTGATGGGATGCTACAATTTCGGGGAAGGCTATATGTGCCACCAAATGAAGATATATGCCAATTAATCTTGAATAAAGCACATTGTGCAATATACATGGCACACCCTAGTGTTAAGAAGATGAGTGCAGACCTAAAACCACTTTTCTTTTGGAAAGGAATGAAGGACATTGTAAACTTTGTATCAAGATGATTAGAGTGTCAATGGACATCCAACAAGGTTATTGCAACCCCATAAGATACCATATATAAATAGGGGTTTATATCAATGGACTTCACTTTGGGACTACCAATGACCTCAAGAAGACATGATGGCATATTTGTAGTGGTGGACACATTGACCAAGAGCACCCATTTTATACCAGTTAAGACTACATATAAGGCACCCGAGATGGCGAGAGTTTTTATTGATGAGATTGTGAGATTTCATGGAGTGCCTAGGAACATCATATCAGATAGGGGAGCAGTGTTTACAGGAAGGTTTTGGGACCAGTTTCCAAGAAGCCTTGGGAACCCAGTTGAACTTTAGCACTGAATATCACCCTGAGATAGATGGTTAGAAAGAGAGGACTAATCAAATCCTCGAAGACATGCTACGGATGTATGTGATGGACCAACAAAAGAGATGGGAGGAGTTTTTATCAGAGCTCAATCAAGATGGTGCCATTTGAGTTCTTGTACAGAAGACCTTTCAAAACACCTCTTAGTTGGGATCGACTAGAGGAATAAGTATTAATAGGACCAAAAGTGGTGCAAGAGATGGAATATCAAATGAATATGATTAATGGGAGGATAAAAGAAGCACAATATTGACAAAATATTTATGTTGACACTCATCAGATAGACCTAAGTTATGAAGTGGGAGATAGGGTGTTCCTAAGAGTAAGGCCCCAAAAGAGCTCTATAATATTTGTAAAGGGAGAAAAATTGTCTCCATGGTTTGTGGGACCTTTTGAAATCTTAGAAAGAAAAGTGGCAGTGGCATATAGGCTTGCCTCACCTCCATCCCTAGCACATATGCATGATGTGTTTCATGTTTTTGTTTTGTGTCATTATATTCCATATCCTTCGCATGCTATTGACTTAGATCATTTGCATGTTTCAGACGAGGGCATGATGATGGCCGAACCATTTCGCATACTAGACTAAGGAACTTTGCAGCTTAGATGACAGTTATTGGACCAAGTTAAGGTCTAGTAGGACAATTATATTCCTAGTTCAACCAATCGGGAGGACGCTGAGGAGATGTGTCACCATTTTTTTTATCTATTCCAAGGACTTCAAGACGAAGTCTATTATTAAGAGGGGGTGTATGTAGTGCCCTAATCTAGTTGATTGACAGTGATATGAATTTTAACATTATTTATCCCTAAGGCCCGCACTTTATTCTTTGAGGACCTCAAATTGAGGATCCAAACACATGACTCTATTATTAGTGGATTTGATGGTTATGTATGTTATTTTTTGATAATATGATGATGATGATAGCATTGACAGTTATGCATATTCTCCTACATTTTATTTTGGTGTAACCTCTTATTTGTAAACATTTATAAATTTTTACTCTAGGAAGGTGTGGGTGTCTGTTTTCAAAATAAAATTTGATGTGTTTAATGTAATTCAATAATTTCAAGATTTTTTTTGTAAAGAGAACTAGTAGGGCAATAAATGTTGAAGAATGTAACTAGGTTCAGTCTTCATTAAAGTATTTGAATCACTATGTAATGTACTTGTCAAAAGAATAAAGAAAATATTTTTTATTGTTATTAAAATGACTTATTAAAGCATGGGTTTCATGCTTAGGCCATTATGTTTTAGGTCAAATTCCCCATTGAGGAATTCTAGAATTTATTTTGAGTCTCTAGAGTCATTTTACATTTAAAAATATCCTTCTTGGGCCTTTGAATCATGTAAAAAGGTTGAGTATTGAGTCAAATATGATTTATGTCACCTCCACACGAAGTCAGCTTCAAGATGATCAATTCGGCCTCAAGGAAGGCTATTCAATCTCACCTAAAGGCTATAAAAGAAGCAGTTCAAATTCATTTGGTGGAGAACATATTAGGCAAATTTGATATCTCTTAGGAAGCCAAAAAAAGTGCGAAGTGAAGGAAGAGGGCTAAAGAAGTGTGAGTTTGGTCAAGGTGAAAGAATAAACGAAAATCGAAAATTTGGTGCAACTATCTCTCTCTCTTATGCCCTAGGTTGGAAGATCAGAGTCCCTCTTATGATGCCACTGCCAATTGTTACATGATGTCACTTCCAAGACAAGTATAGGCCGAATTTGTTGTTCTTGGGTGTTGTTACCTCAAGAAGTTGTATTTGGTCAAAATCAAATTTTCTAAGTCAATATTGAAGTCTTTTAGTCAAGATCGAAATCTCTAAAGAAAGATCGAAGTTACTGAGTCCAAAAAAGGTTTTTTGTTGTTTGTGGTGGTGCCAGATCAAAATAGGATCATATGCAAAGGAAGAATAAGGTTGACTTGGTGTGGAGGAAGTTTGTGTCAAGGTATAGAGTCTTGGATTACCTCGTGAAAACTATTGAAGGAAGAATTACTGACTCAGTTTTTCCCCTAGAGTGGGGTTTTTCCTTGGTTTTCCACCTATATTTTGTGTCCTTGATCAAGTACAAGAAAATCATTCTTCCTTTCTGATTTTCTAACATGGTTTCAGAGATTTGGTGAAGAAAGAAGAAAATTCAGTTTCAAGTAGTTGATCAAGGAATCATAAAAGGAAATTCTTTAAGGAAATAATTTCACTATCTTCAAGAAAAATGTCTAACTTAATCAAGGGAGATAACAAGCTTGAAGGAGCATCAAACTACAGGTCATGGAAGAAAAGGGTTGACCTCATTCTTGTAAAGAACAAAGTATTAGATTTGGTTAGAGGGAAATTAAATAAACCTACAGAATATTCCAGTGATGCAGATAAGGTGATATTCATAGAATCAGAATTGGTGGCCATGACTCTAATGGTAGAAGGCATAAAGGACAATGTTTTCCCATACATAGCCAACATTAACCATGCTCAAGATATGTATGAGGCCTTGTCCAAACTACTTACTAGTAAGAACATTGGTCAAGTAGCAAGTTTGAAGAATAAAATAAGAACCACAAATATGACCAAAGAAGAAATTGTGGCTACCTTCTTTGTAAGGATAACAAGAATCAGATATGATCTTCTAGCCATTAATGAAATTTTACCCAACAAGGAACTTGTTATCACTGCATTATTAGGGTTTCCGCCTTCTTGGAGTGCTTTTGCTTCAGCACTCAACAGTTGGAAGGAAGCTCCCACTTTTGAAGAATTATGGATTGCCTGCAACCAAGAGTAATTGAGAATCTCATTAGTATCCAACAATGAAGAAGTTTCAAATTCCTACACTGCTCAACACAAGAAAGGAAACTTCAAGAAGTCAAAGGGACCAAGAAGAAAGGTAGACATGTCCAAGGTAGAATGTTATCAATGTCACAAAATGGGTCACTATAGAAGTGAATGTCCTGAAAATTTGAGAAATAAGAATATGGAAAGAGATCAAGCAAATTTTTTTGAAGAAGGATCTCCTAGGAAAGTTACGACCCGAATAATCTGACATAAGGGACTTACACTACTAAGTCCTTTGTTCTTAGCCTTACATATTTCATTTTTTAATTTTTAATTTTTAGTATTTTTATAAAAGACATTTTTTGCTTTTATAAGATTCTAGGTATCCCTCAAGCTTTGGAGGGAGCCCTCAACAACTTCCAAATATAATTATCTCATTTTTTTTAGTTTTTGGTTTCATGTACTTATTTAAGTTTTTTTATATTAAATACTAATCACCTTTCTACCTCTGTTTCCTTGTTTAGGAAATGGCTTGTTGAATGCTCAAGGATTATGGAATAATGTCTCACAAGAAAAATCATTGGAGTTACAAGGTTTGTTGAGAAACAAAGGTATTCCTTAAACCCTAATCTCTGTGATAAAGGTATAATCATTCTCTTTGGTAATCCATTCTACCTTACTAACATTTGTGTGTCTATCTCTCTTGGATCGTAAAGATTCTTGATCAGGTGATTCATCATTTGATAAATCTACCCTCCTCATATCTTTGGTTGTTGGTATAAGAACCCTGGAAAGGAAGGTTCTTTGGAAAACCCTAACTTAAGGGTATGCTAATGATAATGAAGGAAACCCTAAACTACTTAGGGTTACTGATGAAATCTAAAGAAATTTCTAATATGTTTGATATATTGATGGTGTCATGTTTGGGTTTTGGTATGATAATGAAAACCCTGACTTGTTGAGGTTGAATGATGTTGTCTAAGGTCCCAAACCTTTGAAATTTTGTTATAGTAGGGTTTGATTTACAATGTTATGAAACCCTATATCTTTAGGGTTTGGATGGGTCTATAAGAAAACCCTTGTTATATCTTTAAAGTAAGTCCCTAGGAATGACACCCTAGGTATGTGTCTATTTGGTCGAAACCCTAGCGTGGCCTAAGTCGATATATGTCTAATGTATTTCCTGACATATGATGTTCTTATGCATGATAATGATTTCCTAGATATCTTTGTTGACCTAATTATTGATGGTCATAAGTCTTAGGGTTTAATCTAAGCCCTTGGATTGGCTTGATATTCTAGGATGTTGTTTGGGAAATCTAGGGTTTTATAGCTAAACCCTAGTAGTAGTTAAATTCTCTAGCGTGTATAACAATCTGGAATCTATGAATCTATTTAGTGATTTTTGTGAATTTGTAGATGGAAAAAAGGGTTTACATCACACCCTAGTAGAATTTATTCATATTGTTAAGTTGTGATTGGTTTTGATTGTTGGAGCTCATGTATAAAATCTAGTGTTTACATGAAATCCTAGTAGGAAGTCTAACATATGGATTCTGAAAATTGTTAGATGCATTAATTTTATTTGTTTCTAGGGTTTTCTATTTGAAAGGAGTTGTCATATCATTGAGAGTAATGTTAAGGCCCTAGATATAATGAGACTGGTATCTTGATTGAAATATTGATGTGATTTAGGGTTTGTAACAAGACCTGGACAAGAAGTTGAAGTATTAAAGTATAGTCTCAGGTTGATTATTTTTGTAAATTCTAATGCTTCCATTATTATAATATTTTGTTATGGATAAATTCATGCTTATATAGATCTGGTTGTACTTACTATCTAAGTTGTGTATGTATCTCATCTTCAAGATGGTGAAGATGCTCGTAAGTAAAGTTGTTATGATAAGCATGATGAAGGAAGATATATAACTTTGATGGAAAAGGATGGAAGCCATGAAATATTCTCTAATGTCATAAGAAGAAGTCGATCTCCGTAGGTTAAGAGGGAGCTTGGATAAAAGAAAACTCCCTGGTTAAGAGGGAGAGTGATCCATATTTATGCAAAAACACAATGAAATACAAAAATACACATAAAAGCAGAGATGCAACAGAAATAGAACTTCATTTCATTAATAAAAAAAAAATGAAATATGCTTACAGACATAATGGAAATAAACTAGCTAGGGCGCTGGTAGTTTATCTCTAAGAAGAGATGTGGTGGGTACAAGCCTCTAAACCATGTTATAATGAGGCTCGAGGGCCGATTTATTATTAAGAAACAATGGATAACCTTAAACATCCAAAAACCTAACCCTAGGAGATGAAATGCCAAAACTATGGGCCCCATTTGGGTAAATTGGTACATCAATCTTCCCGAGGATGCAACTTTGGCATATGCTCTTCGTTTGATGTGCACAATACCTTATTAGAAATATCTATCTAAGGACTACAAATTTTGATGTGAGAAACATCGGAGGAACTCCCATGTTGCTCCCGATTGCCTCAAAATGGCTCTGGAAGTTCAGGAAAAACTGTTAAAAATAGTAAATTGTGCTACAATTAAGGAAACTTAAAGAAACAATGGTGGGTACCCAAGTGGAATAGGTGGGCGGCCATCAATATCCACCTGGACCATTCCTCTACCCTTAGGAAGCAATGTTCCCCATTGCGTTGAGTTCCTCCATGAGATGAGGAAACTTCTGCTGAACTTGGTCCCTGGTGAACCATTTGCCTTGGTGCAGGAGTTGGCTAGCTTTGGCAACCTGATACAGTTGGATCTTCTACTGGCGAGTGTTCTTGATTTGCATGTCCATAATACGATCCGTGGTGGCCTATTCGATGCATTCTGGGTTTAACTTTGTTGATGTGAGTTCTTCTGCAATGTCAGAGGTGTATAGTAGAGGTGGGAAGTAGGGATGAAGGCAGTCCACATTGAACACTGGGTGCATACCAAGGAATAGTGGAACACTGAGCTCAAATGCATTGGCCCCTACAGCCTTGGTGATGGTGTACGGCCCATATCGAAGTGGATAAAGCTTGTGGTGGGGTCCAGCAAGGTGCTCCTTCTGCAAATGTAGCCACACTTTGTCGCCCACCTAGAATTTGTGTGGCACCTGATGTTGATCATGTCGTTGCTTGTACTTAGAATTGGCTATGTCCAATATGTCATGAACTTGTTGGTGGATGTGATGAATGCACTCAATGAAGTTTTTCGTCTTGTCAACTTCAGAATGGACATGAGCCGAATCGGCCTGGTATCCGTGATTGGCATGGCTACGTCAATGGGACACAGTGGCTGGAATCCCAAGCCCACCTAAAAGGGGTTGTGGTCGGTGGAGTTGTGGAGAGCCCGATTATAACTGTGTTGTACATAGGAAAGGCTCTCATCCCATGTGTGTGGATGCTTTTAATTGTACATGCACAGAATGTGTATGATCATCCTATTGACGACCTCTGTTTGGCCATTAGTTTGGGGATGGAAAGCTGTGGAATTGGTGAGCCTGGTGTCCAACATTGACCAGAGGCTAGACCAAAATGTACTGAGGAACCTGTTGTCCCGATCTAAGATGATAGACTGTGCGATACCAAAGTGCACACACACTCGTTCAAAGAAGAGTTTAGCAGTGGCTTTTGCTATGATATTCTTCTTGCAGACCTCCATAATGGCCATCTTCGAGAATCTATCGACAACCATGAAAACACAGTCGTTTCCATGCTTATTAGAAGGAAGGCCCGACATGTAATACATGGATATGGATTCCCAAGGTCGACTAGGGATAGGTAGCGGAGTATAGAGGCCTTGCTTCTTGATGGTTGGTTTGGCAATAGTGTAAGCAGTGTAGGATCTCATGTACTTCTCGACATCATGTCGAAGGTTCGGCCAATAGAAATACTTCTGCAGTACTGCCATTATTTTCTCAACCGCAAAATTCCCAACAACTCAACTGTAGTGCGCTTCCAAAATCATCTTGGCACGCTCGCTTGAAGGAAGACAAAGGTGTCCTAAGTGACATACAAGTGCATCCTAGAGGTGAAAATTTGGAGCTTGCATACCCTTCAAGAGTGTCTTGTATGTGTGGCTGAATTCTGGATGGCCCTTGTAGAGAAGCGGCTAATCAAAAGTCTCATGCCCACAAGAGTTGAGAACGGTGGTTAGCGCCACGATCGATGGTCGGCTGAGGCAGTCTACAACATTATTGGTGTTTCCCTTCTTGTACTTAATGTTCAAATGAAACTGTTGCAGATATGTGGACCACTTTTTATGGCGATCGTTTTGCAACTTCCCTTGCATTTGTATGAACTACAGGGATCAGTGGTCTGTGTGGATGACCGTTTCCTTCCCCAAAATGTAATGCTTCCATTGTCGACAAGCTTGCACAATGGAATACATTTCTTTGTCATAATTGGGATACTTGCGGATTGTGTCAGACAGTGTCTCACTGTGATATGCCACTGGATGCCCCTGTTGAATAAGAACTGCCCCAATAGCATAGTCAGAGGAATCTATCTCGATCTCAAATGGTTGTTGCAAGTCTAGTAATGTGAGAACTGGGGTAGAGCAGAGGCGATTTTTCAATTCTATGAATGTATTCTGTTGATATTCTGACCAAAAAAAAATTTCTTTTGCTGCTCCCTTGGTGACTTGACTCAAGGGCCAAGTGATATGAGAGAATCCCAACACGAACCTGCGGTAGAAATTAGTAAGACCTAGAAAGTTGTGAAGCTCTGTTAGAGTGGTTGGGGCTTGTCAATCCCGAATGCCTTGGATCTTGGTTGGATCCACATGTACCCCCCACTCATCAATAATGTATCCCAGATATTGAACCTAGGTCATGCCAAAAGTGCAATTCTCCAAATTGGCAAAAAACATGTGTTGTCGCGGTGTTTGGAGGACCTGTAGAATGTGGTGGAGGTGATCCTCCCAAGTCTAGCTGAAGATCAGGATGTCATCCAAGTACACTACTACAAATGAGTTGGTGAATGGTTGTGGGATGTCTTCCATCATCCTCATGAAGGTTGCAGGAGCATTTGTCAATCTGAAATTCATGACCAACCATTCGAAAAGGCCCTCCTTGTCTTTGAAGGCAATCATCCACACATCGTAGGGTTCGATTGGTACCTGGTGATACCCAAAATTCAAGTCTATCTTGCTGAAATATTTCGCACCTGTGAGTTGGTCCAAAAGGTCATCAATCTGTGGGATCGGGTACCTATTCCGGACAGTGATCTTGTTTAGTGCTCAATAGTCAATACATGGTCTCCAAGTCCCATCCTTCTTCTGCACCAACACGATCGGGCTCCCACAGGGCGATGAACTAGGCTGGATGTGACCTTTCTGCAGCAGCTCCTAAATTTGCCTCTTGATTTCATCGTTCTCCATAATAGAGCGATGATAGATCGATCCATTGGGCAGCAGCGCACCTGGGGTCAGATTGATGGGGTGCTTGACTTGAGAGTGCAAAGGCACCCTTGCAGGTGAGGTGAAGATGTTCCTGTACTCCTCCACGACCTTGTTCATTTTTGTTGTCGTGCGTTGGAGCCTTGTCTAGAGGTCGTGGCCATAGTCTTCTTCTTTCCCCCTCATGTGCATCATGAAGCATAAGCATACTAATGGACATATGAGATGTCACATCAGTCCAATACAAAGAAACATCATCAATGTACATCATGAGATCATTATGCCAAATTTTAAACAATACAAAACACATAGACATAGGAGATGTCATGTGGTGGCCAGACTCTCTCAAGTGAAACAAAAATGAACATGCCTTCCCTTGCTGCAATTTATCATTGAAAGAAAAGGCATGATTCAGAAAATGATGAGCTATTGGGTGGTATCCATACTCACCCAAGAGCAGCCAGCGTAGCCATGCCTCCTTCTTCATGTCATACATGTTTTTCAAGGCATGGATCAGAAAAATAGGTGCCTTTGGAGAGTGACAGAAATCTCCCAATGGAAACCAACGTAACCAAGCATGCTGGCCCATACAAATCTGCAAGTGGTGCTACAACCCCTTGCTTATCATCCTTACCCATTCACTCCCATGGGGATGATGAATGAGGTACTGCATAATCATGGCATCTTCCCTTTGTAGAATGCCATTCTTCCCAAACTGTTGAAGAGCTTTGCATTCCATGAAATTTTGAAATGCATCTCTAATGAGATCTCTTCATGGGATTCTCTCTCCATCAAAGGCCCTCCAAAACGAAAGAATTTTTGGATTTAATGCAAGTAGAAGTTTCTCTTTGAGCAGTGAGAGGCTCATTGAGAAAGGGTCATCTAGAAAGGAGAAAAGATTTATCATTTCAATATGTCTACCATTTGTAATCTTTGCTTCCATTGCTTCATGAATGAAGCTACCTCTAGAGTGTTCCAAGAATTATGAATCCCTTTCTTTGTCACAGCTACTAAGTGACAACATTGTAGATCTCCAGGGTGATACATGCACTATCTCAAAGAAAGTTACAACACTGATCTCACAATCAGTTTTTGTACATAGGATAATGCTAATCCCATTTTCTGAAACCCTACATCTCAACTCAAGGGGTTGAATTTAGCTCAACAATGATGAACATGGATAGTTTTCAGTCTCCTCCTTGATTAGATCAAGGTTCCTCTACACTATGATATGTTTCTGCTTCAAATCAACATCTTGTTCTAATCCTTGGTTATGCATTGATCTAGAAACCATATGTGCTAAAATTTTATGCATACCTTGGATCAACTGATATGTGGGAACCTCTTGATAGAACACAAGAGTTCCTCCAACCGGGACAATAATGTCTTCAAGTGCTGGTAAGAGTGATGGTCTCTTTTCTTCAAGTGTACCAACGCTGGTATCCTCCTCCTCTTCCTCATGCACCTCCTGATCCATGCATGGGACTCCATATGTCAAGAGCTCAAGACTGTCTTGCAAAGATGCAAGTGTCTCTTCTCCAGATACAAGTACTCTTGCAGCAGGTAGTGAAAGTAGTGACCTCTTGTCCAGAGTGACAAGGTTTACATTCCCACATCAAACCTCTTCCTCAACTTGTGAAAGAGATCAAAATACTTGGTCACCTTTGCATGCTCTATGTGCCCAAACCACCAATCTTCTGCTTCATCTAAGAGATGAAGTGTTGCAATCTGAACAACCTCCTCTTCAGCCATAGGATGTAGCTTGAAAAATGAATCTAACTCCCTCCTCCAAGCCTTGACATTGCTTGAGGAAGATCCATCAAATGGAGACAAATATAATCTATTATGCCTCTTCCTTCTATTGCTGCTATAGGATCCTCTTTCTTCTCTAATCTGGAAGAATTTTTGGAGAGTTGGTTTCTTCTTGAAATCTCTAGACTGTGCCTTGTACTCTTCAAGATATAGACTGAGAGTCTCATGAGTCTCAATTTCATGCTTTTCTTCACTTCTATACCTCTCACCCTCTTCAAAGAAAGTGAGCATAGTGGATCTATGAGGAGATCTAGGATTCTCCGGTCTTCCTTGCTGCTGATAGGAAGTGCTTTCCTCATCAGATCTTCTTCTTGGATCTTCTCTCTATTCTTCCTATAGGTTTTAACCCTAAACAGAAATTATCTACACACAAATCTTATAATAGAAAATAATCAATAGCGAGAGCATAAAACATAAAACAAATAAACACATAGATTTTCCCCTGGATCCCAAATTGGGACGACCAGCTTGATTTTTCATTATATTCCTTTTACTGTTACAACACATATATATACATGCCGAAGCATACATAAACCCCAATCCATTAACCCTGGATTAGAACATAACCGTAGTTCCCTTGACCAGATCTACAAAATACCATGGGTTGAAAACCATCGTACCCCAAAACCATGTGCAATCTCATGCACAAAACATGGGTGGGTCCACATATGAGTGGGACCGCATACCAAAAAAAAATTCGCCGGGGCGCTACCCTGAACCCCGACAGGGGGGCCTGCTGCCCCCCCTGTGACCCCCCTGTTGCGCCTGACGCAACTTACAGCTCATGGGGCTAGTCGTGGAAAGAATATAACACACACCAAACATTCTCCCACTTGTTGTTTTCTTTCCACAGGAGAGCCTAGTCATTTGGCCAATTCTTCAACACCCATTGTTTCTCTACACCAAGAGAACTTCTGAGTGCTTACAGACTTCGTCAATGCATCTGCAACATTCTTCAAAGTGTCCACCTTTACCAGCAACACCCTTTTAGCCTCAACCATATCTCTAACAAAGTGATATTTAACATCAATGTGCTTTGTCTTTGAATGATAAGCAGGGTTCTTAGCCAAGAAAATTGCACTTTGGCTATCACAGTCTATCCTTATAGCTTGCTGTACCAACCCCATACTTGAACACAATCTCTGCAACCAAACTGCTTCCTTTCTTGCATGAGTGGCTGCTATGTATTCTGCCTCTGTAGTTGAAAGCACCACTATAGACTGTCTTTTACTCATCCAACTGACTGCACCTCCAAATAGGCTAAACACATACCCACTTGTAGATCTTCTTTGGTCCAGATCTCCAGCCCAGTCTGCATCAACAAAACCACGAATGCCCAACATTCTTTCTAATCCTGGTCTTCCTTGGTAGCACAAGCCATAATCACTAGTGCAACGTAAATATCTGAAAACCCGCTTCACTGCTGTCCAATGCTCCTTCCCTGGGTTTGACATAAAACTACTCAATACTCCCACTGCATGTGAAATGTCTGGTCTAGTACAGACCATTTCATACATTAGGCTACCCACTGCACTTGCATATGGAACACGGGACATATCTTCCTCTTCTTCTTGTTTCTTGGGACACTGTTCAGCAGACAACTTTGCACCTACAGGAATAGGAACACTCACCGGTTTACTATCCTACATATTGAACCTCTGCAATATAGTCTCGACATACTTCCTCTGGTTTAACCAGAGCTTCCTCTTTGCCTGATCTCTCTTAATTTCCATGCCCAAAATATAGTTTGCAGCACCAAGATCCTTCATGTCGAATTTGGAGAACGGTTGGGTCTTCAAATCTTGGATAATTTCTTTGTCATTTCCAATCAACAACATATCATCCACATACAAGACCAAATAAATAACACGGTCACCAATTAATTTAAAATAAACACGGTGATCCTCCTTGCTTCTGGTGAAGCTCAGTCCCCGTATATAGGTATCAAATTTCTGATACCACATCCTTGGTGACTGTTTTAACCCACACAGAGACTTCTTCAACCTCCATACCAGTTCTTTCTTACCCTTCACCATAAATCCTTCAGGTTGCTTCATGTAGATCTCCTCTTCTAGATCCCCGTGAAGAAATGTTGTCTTCACATCCATCTGTTCTATCTCAAAATCAAATGCGGCAGCAACAGATAAAAGTAATCTAATAGAAGTAACTTTGGCAACAGGAGAAAAAATATCACCAAAATCAATTCCCGGCACCTGGGAATAACCTTTCGCTACCAACCGAGCTTTGTATTTCTCCACCTTGCCTTCTACATTCTTCTTCTTCTTAAACACCCATTTGCTCCCAATGGGCTTCCTTCCAGCCGGCAACTCCACCAGATCCCATGCATCGTTTTTGTGCAAGGATGCCATTTCATCAACCATGGCCTCCTTCCAGAGTTTTCCATCCTCTGAATCTACTGCCTCCCTGACAGTTCTGGGATCATCATCAGTTATAGTTAAGGCAAAACCTGAACAGAAAGCAGATGGACTATACCTTTCTAGTTTCCTTCTTTCCCGAACTGATCTTCTCAAAGCTGGAGTTTGTGGCTCTTCATCTTCTGAGTCTTCTTCTGTTGTAGAGTCTGATTCATCCTCCTTTAGCTCAAACTCTATCTTCTCAGGTTCCTTTGGTATGATTTCATGTTTAAAAACATCTTTCACCTCTCTAAACACCACATCTCGGTTGTACACAACCTTCCTTGTTTCTGGGTTCCAAAGCTTGTAACCCTTTAAACCATCCTTATACCCAATAAAGATGCACCTTTCAGATTTATTATCCAACTTGGTCCTTTTCTCCTTTGGAATATGTACATATGCATCACATCCAAATACCATTAGATGTGAAAGAGAGGGTTTCTTACCAGTCCATACCTCATGTGGAGTCTTATCCTCCAACGCTGATGAAGGTGATCTGTTAACTAAGTAACATGCAGTCTCCACTGCCTCTGCCCAGAATTCTTGTCCTAACCCGGTACCGCTGAGCATGCTTCTTGCCTTTTCCATCAGTGTTCTATTCATTCTTTCTGCAACTCCATTTTGCTGAGGTGTGTATGGAGTAGTCTTTTGTCGTGCTATACCACACTTCTTACAGAACTCTTCAAGTTCCTTCTTGCAGAACTCCCCACCATTATCTGTCCTCGGCACCTTTATCTTCTTCTCTGTCTGGTTTTCCACCAGAGCCTTAAATTCTTTAAATTTGTCAAAGACTTCAGATTTCTTCCTCAAGAAATATATCCATGTATTCCTTGAGAAGTCATCTATGAATGAAACATAGTACACAAACTTTCCCAGTGAAGGAACTAACACGGGTCCAAACACATCACTGTGCACAAGTTCTAATATCTTGTTCGCCCTCTTAGCACCAGAAGGAAAACTCACCCGATTCTGCTTCCCATATACACAATGTTCACAGAAATTGAAATCCAAAGAGAAATTAGACATACCTTCTACCATACCATTTCTATGCAGTATCCGAAGGCCCTTCTCTCCAATATGTCCAAGCCTTTGATGCCATAACATGGTATTTTCTCCAGAGACAGCTAGGCTTTCCACTCCACTTTCAGGAACCACAGAAATGTTACACCCATCAATAACAGTGCTACCTTGTAGCTTGTACAGAGTTCCAGTCCGAACTCCCCGCATTAATACCAGTGCTCCCCGAACCATCTTGTAGGCATATTTCTCGAACACTGTTTTTACACCTGCATCATCCATCTTGCTTACAGAAATCAGATTTCTGGCCAATGCAGGAATATGCAGAACACCAGGAAGTGTTCTAATCCTTCCACCTTGCGGCTTCAGCTTGACCTTTCCACGTCCAATGATTCTGGCCCTCCTATCATCCCCTAGGAAGACATCACCACCATCATATTTCTCATACTCGCAGAACCACTCCCTATGGGGAGTGAAGTGAAAGGATGCACCTGAGTCAATCAACCATGACTCATGATCTACATGTGTAATTGAAGAAGAAGCCAAATACACATCCCCACCTTCATCCGAGGTGGTTTTTTCCTCTGCAGAAGGAGCATCATCAGATCCCTTTCCTTTCTCAGGAGCTTTAGATCTGCAGTCCTTTTTGTAGTGCCCTTCCTTTCCGCATTTCCAGCACACCTTTACAAACTTTCCAGGAGATTTAGATCTCCCTATAGATTTAGATCTCCCACTCGAAACCTTATTCTTGTTTCTGTTCTGGGACCTTCCTCGTACAGATAAGGCATCTCCATTCTGACCCTCCATATTTCTTCGTCTCATTTCCTCCGACAGCAAGGCTGAGACAATGTCATCAAAATTCAAGGTAGTTGTATTGCTACCTATTGCAATAACCAGACTATCCCACGAGTCTGGTAGAGAGCACAACAAACTGATGCACTTATCTTCATCTGAGATTTTAATATCAACAGACGACAGCTGACTTACCACAGTATTGAAGGCGTTCGGATGCTTTGTCACCGAGTCTCCATCCTTCATCCTCAGGTTATACAGCTTTTTCCGCAGGAACAACTTATTCACCAGAGACTTAGATTGGTACAAAGTCCCAAGTTTTTCCCATAAATTCTTCGCCGTAGCTTCCCCAGATACATTCAACAATACTGAATCTAACACACACAACCGTATTGTGCTCTTAGCCTTCCGATCTAGTTTCTTCCAGTCTTCATCTGACATTGCCGTTGGTTTAGTACCTGGATCTACCGCGATCCATTGATCTTTATCCACCAGCAGATCCTCCATCTTGAGCTTCCACAACTCAAAACTCTGACCATTAAATTTCTCGATCTCTATCTTTCCGCCGCTCGCCATCTTCTTTCACCGCAAGAATCGATTCCGCAGATCTCCCACTGAACAGGGTCTACCACAGGCCCGAGCAAAAAACCCTCAACAACAAAGGCGTCCCCTTGAAGCCGAAACAACTCTGATACCAAATGTAGGTTTTAACCCTGAACAGAAATTATCTACCCCGAATTTTATAACAGTATCAATAGCGAGAGCATAAAACATAAAACAGATAAACACAGGGATTTTCCCCTGGATCCCAAATCGGGACGACCAACTTGATTTTTCATTATATTCCTTTTAGTGTTACAACACATATATATACATGCCGAAACATACATAAACCCCAATCCATTAACCCTGGATTAGAACATAACCGTAGTTCCCTTGACTGGATCTATTAAATACCAGGGGCCGAAAACCATCGTACCCCAAAACCATGTGCAAACTCATGCACAAAACATGGGTGGGTCCGCATATGAGTGGGACCGCATACTAAAAAAAAATTTCACCGGGGTGCTGCCACCCACCCTGCTGCGCCTAGCGCAACGTACAATGCGTGTGGCTAGTCGTGGAAAGAATATAACACACACCCAACACTTTCTCCTTCACTAGATTGACCCCCTTAGAGAGATCTTGCATGGATCTGAAGAAAGGAGTGGCAAATCTCATATCCTCCATAATAGATCTCATCTATCTGTTCTTCTTTCAATGTAAAAAGATGAAGTGTCCACAAGTTGAGCCAAAGATCATGCTCTGATACCACTATAATATCCCAAAATGGGAACATGCAGTAATACTTCATACAATATAAGAACTTACAGCAAGATAGACAATAAATATTAGTACAAATCAGAATATGTAGAAAGAGATGAGCCATTTTATTATATTGGAGATGAATTCGCTACACAAGTACAAGATATAGGTAGATCTAGCCAAAGAGATGAGATAAGATCACCTAGAAAACATGTGTGAAGCAGGTACAGCGTAATTGTTGAGGCTCCGCAGCAAATACTGTGCTGTCTCTTCAGCAGAATATAAAAATGGAGTTGTAGGCTAAAAAGAGAAATGAAGATCTAATCAAAAATGGAGCTCTGATGATGCCAATATTCAAGATCTGGCCACTGTGATGGATTCCCAAGATAACCTAGAAAGGATTTTCCAGATCTGCAACTTTGGAAAAATCACCTCCCCAGGGTTTGATCCTTGATCTGCTGGGAAATACAGATCTGAAGCTAGATATGAAGAATAGATGGCTGAAATATGTGCTCAGATCAGATCTATGCTTGAAGGGCTGATCCCTTCCTCATATCTATGAGCTAGGAGCTCTAGATCTAGCTTCTCAATCCTCCAAAAGATGATTGCAGTTGCTGCAACACAACTGCCTCTGAAAACTGCGCTGTGAGGGAAAGAGAGGCCTTCTGCCTGCTGAAAAATGATGCAATAAGATCCAGGATAATGGTAAGACTGATGTCAATGTGAAGGAATGATCCTCCACTGGATTTCTAGCTAAAATACTAGCAACTTCCTTTCTCCTTTCAGTTCTGCAATATGGACAACGTTATTCTTGGAGAGAATATTGTTGCTAGGAGGTCAATAACTTTTGGCCTGATGCCAGATCTGCAATGTGGCTCTGGGAGTGCTGCAATATAAGCCCAAGTGATGGGAATAATCCCTCACCTTTTTCTCTAGCTAAAGTACCGAAGACAACTACCACCTTCCAAACTAATCTTCAGAAAAACGCAGTTTTCTGAATATGAATGTTCTGCAAAAAGTAGGAAATGGAAATGGTAGTTAAATCCTAATGTATAATTAAGTACAAACCTCTTCCTTAGAGATCACTCAAAGAAAGAGGAGGGATTCCCGCCCGGGAACACCCTGTGCTAAACAACACCTACAATCTCTGCTAAACAACCCAAGATTGCAGTGAAATGTCACTTAACAATTCCATATCTAAATGATCATACATCAAAATAATCCAAGATGCCTTTCACCTTTGCCTTCCTCTCCTTTATAATGATTGAGCCATCCCAAGCCTTGGCCCTAATCTCAACTACATTTTCTCATGTGGACAAGGTCCTCCAAGTGGGACAGTGTTGTTTGACCAAATCAACCAAACAGTCTAGGTGCAATGTACACCTCCTTCATCATGTGTTTTTCATTTGCACATGATCCTCCACCACTTGATCATTAATGCTCAATGACCCCTTTGTTTGACATCTTCAAGATATTAGTTGACTAAATCAACACTCCATGATCTCTCTCATTAAATGAGACATGATCTCCAATCTCATTCACATTAGTAGTTGTTCAACTACCTCTTTTTACAGATCTAGTCTAGATTAACCCACATTCACACACACGAAGTGGATATTTATTCTTATTGAGGATTGTGGGTCCCTCCACCTATTTATTTACTTAATTCATTAAGAAAATCAAGGACTCTAATATTCCAAATATGATGTGAAAATTTTGCAATATTACAATAACCCTCAACAGAATGGGGTAGTGGAGCGGAAAAACATTACTATAGTTGGGGTTGCAAATGCCATGTTGTATTATCACGATTTACCTAGATTTTTATGGGTAGAGGCATGAAAAACGACAGTGTATATTTAGAACAAAACTCCCCATAGAGAATTGGGGAAGACAATGCTAGAAGGAGTCTTCATAGGGAAGAAGCCTGAAGTGAGTCACTTGAGGATTTTTGGGAGTGTGGCTTACTTCCACATGCCAAATGTAAAACGTAGAAAATTTGATCAAACTGTAGAGAAGGGGTTTATTTTCGGATATAGCGAGACCTAAAAGGCATACAAAATCTACATTCCTAGCAATAGGAAGATTGTAGTGAGACAAGATGTAAATTTCATGGAGGACCTAGATTTTAGGAGATCTCGAGAGATGCATGTAGGAGATCAGAATCAGTCAATGGAATTTTTGTTATTCCTACAGCAGGGGCAGCCTGTGGGACCATTAGGAGGAAAATCACAGGGATCAAGTACAATGACTAGTACCAATATTTCCTCAGGGATAGGAGATCCAGGGAGTTCTCAGTAGAAAGAGAAGCAGGGATATGAGGAGGAGCTGGTTGAATCTCCCACCATCAGTGGAAGAGCCGCTAGAGATGTTCGTCAAACATTGAGAGATGTAAAGGAGTTTATCGAAACTCCTAAGACTGACAAGAGACACCGCAGAAAACCTGAAAAATATCAAGCTTTGGTAGAACATGTTGCAGAACCTTCCAGCTTTTAGGAAGTTGCACAACATCAGGTGTGGGTGGATGCCATGGTAGAAGAGTGCAGTTCTATCATGACAAATGATGTATGCGAGGTAGTTTCCAGACCGAAAGACGGATCAGTTGTAGGGTCTGGATGGATCTACAAGATCAAGTATGCTACAAATGGTGGTGTAGAGAAATATAAGTCGTGTTTCATGGAAAACGGGTATGCACAAAAAGGATGGATATATTACAAGGAGACCTTAACCCCAGTTTCCAGGTACACATCTATCAAATCGGTTATATCCCTAGCAGCTCAGATGGGATGGCAGATTCACCAGATGGACATCAAGACAACGTTATTGAATGGAGTGATAAAAGAAGAGTTGTACATAGAACAACTAGAAGGCTTCAAAACTTATGAGAGTCACACTCATGTGTGTAGACTAAAGAAATATCTATACAAGCTCAAGTAGGCTCCCAGGGCTTGGTATGGTCGAATTGACAGTTACTTGCAGCAGTTGGTACTCTTCAAGACTGATGTAGATTCCAACCTCTAATATTTAATGGTATAAGGCGAGCCACTCATTATAGTTCTATATGTGGATGATATATTTTTGATAGGGTAATTAAAGCTCATACAAGACTGCAAGAAGAATCTAGTAGTAGAATTTGACATGAAGGATTTTGGGTTGATGTACTACTTTCTAGGATTGGAAGTGCGACAGAAGAATGGGGAGATCTTCCTTGGACAAGGAATATATGCTATAGATATTCTGAATAGGTTTAGAATGTAGGATTGTAGACCCATGACTATTCCCATGATCACAATTAGAATAATATAGATGTATCTAGTGATAAGAAAATTGACCCCACCTTGTATAGAAAGATCATTGGGTCTCTCATGTATCTGGTCACCACTAGGCCATACATTTTCTTCGTAGTAAATACCCTAAGTCAGTTCATGGTAAAGCTGAAGAGGGTAAATTGGGAAACAATGAGGCATATTATGAGGTATGTGTGTGGCACAGTCAGGTATGGGTCGAGGTATACTCAAGGGGATGACGTCAAACTATGTGGGTTCACAAATGCATATTTGGTAGGTAGTTCAGTGGACATGAAAAGTACCTCTGGGTAATCCTTCAATGTTAGATCAATGATGGTTTCTTGGTGTAGCAGGAAGTAGAATTCGGTAGCATTGAGCTAAGTAGAGGTAGATTATATGGCAGCCAAGAGAACTACATGCGAAGCTATATGGATTAGGAAGGTGCTTGTGAGCTTATTCAGGCAGAGGATGGGAGCGACCAACATCTATTGTGATAATCATAGTTGTATAAAACTCTCTGAGAATCCTAGGTTTCATGATAGGTGGAAGCACATAGATATTACATGCCATTTAATCAGAGTCTATGTACAGCATGGGGCAGTCCAGCTGTAGTATGTTCCCATAGGAGAGAAGGTGGCAGAAATATCATGAAATCTATAGGGAGAGATAATTTCGTCCAATTTAGGGAACAAATGGGTATGGTGGAGAACCTGTTTCAATGGTGGGGACAAGGTACTTTGGATGTTTCTAAGATGCAGATTTTGCAGTTGCAGTAGCAACATATGAGAGGGATTTGTAGTGCAGATGCAGGGTTGGCAGCAGTTAAACAAGGTCAGTAGCAACACAGATGCAACTCATATCATAGTTGTGTAGTGGTTGGTGAGCAATAGTAGCCAAAAATCAGCAACGTGACAAGAGATGATGCAGAGACAGGGCGTTGTGGAAGCAGGTGCAGCACTGGAACACGTTCCTCGCTAAGAGGGAGTGTTATGTTTTTTATCATCAGATGTGTTCTAGCTACGAAAATTTTTGGAGAGGCTAGAATACATGAGTTCTCCAAAACCTATAATAGTTTCTGGGAATTCCACCTAGAAGTGTCTCAATTATATTATTAACAAATTTTTAAATATTTACTAAGTATAAACATAGGGAATAATTTTAATTAATCAGTATTAATTGAGATAAGGTGAGAATCATCTAGAAAATCACACAGATAAACAGGGAAATAATCTGGACCTTTTATTATGTTTTAATATTGGTTGTTGGAGCTCCAACAAAATATTATAAGATGAAGACGATGGGTAGATGGAAAATGTACTAGTGTAGTTACTCAGTTGCCTAGGCAGTTCGATTTTCTTAATGATTGTGATTCAGCAGAGGAGATAGAGCCAGAGGGTGAGTAGCAAGTGAGAGAGGGAGTAGCAATAATCCAGAAGGAATATTTTCTGGATTCTGGAAGAGGCAGATAAAGGAAGAGTGAAGTCCATAGGAGCTATGTGTAGTCACTACGCAGAGGGTGGCATAGAGGGTCCACCATGAAGGAAGAGGGCCAATCTCAGGGTCAAAAAGTGGTTGTGGAGTGTGAGAAAACTCTCACAAAATTTCTATCAGTATTTCCTTCAGTTTATATTGTCAGTAGTGCATCTAAAATTCTTTTACTTAGATTTTTTGTTGAAGATTAATAAGAAAAACCTCATATGTTTCACTAGTTTTCCCAAGTTGGGTTTTTCCGGGGACAATTTTCCAAAAATAACTATGTTAATATTCTTCTGTGTGTGTTAGAATTTCTCTGTTTCCATTATTTTATTTTCTGTAGTAAATTTATAGTGAAAATTGTAGTTGTGAAATTTTTTTTTGTTTGTCGTAGAAAATAAACTTCATAATTAATTTACAGTTAAAGAAGAATATTTTCAAGTTGCTTCAATAGATGAATCTTTCACACTAGACACTAGCCCTTCCAACATCACCTACAAAACAAGTGGAGTCTCACCCAAGGCACCTGTGGGGATTGTGGAAACTAGAATTCTGGAGTGGTGAAGGGAATGTGAATATACGCACAAACTATCCTTTTCAACATCCTAAACTATTCAATCCACAGTCATAGGTTAGATCTAGTCGCAAACGATCAAAACATCCATGAAAAATATCAAAACATTAGCAAATTTGAAAGGAGTGCTTCATTTTCATATATAGTGCACTAACATGCATTCAAACATTCAACACATTGTAAAATAGGCAAAGTTTTATTGCAGTATACCAAAATCAACATAACCTAAATTATCATGCAACCATCACATAAAACACATGAATTGGGAATATACATCCAACAACCATATTTTATTAATATTTAAAATCCATTAGGCATAACATTACAACATTACCACTTTTACCTTAGTTCGTCTCACCAACAATCAAAGAAACATTACAACAACAACCATGAACATAAATTTCCCAAACAAACCTCGAAAAATTAATCAACCAAAATATATTCAGCATTTTCCTATTTATAGATCATTATGTATTCCCATGCTGTAATTATTACCATGGAAAATATTTATCAAGTGCTGGTAAATTATAAGTAATATTCTTGATCTAATCAAAACTAGTCCAAGAGGCTCAGTCAACCTTAATTGATTTTAACTCAACTTCCTTAAGTGTCGATTATTTTTGTGCACTCTTTCATTCTACAACAATTCAATGCTCTAATCCTTATGCAACATCGTGTTTCGTGGTATTATTGGTCATAGCGTAGTTGATCCGGACTTATGCAGGAACACAAGTCTTCCTCTGATGATAAATGGGATGCTCCTATTAGCATTTTCACATTGTCTGAGGTGAATATCTTGGGCCACATTATCACAAAAAGTGGGATTAAGGTGGACCCGAAAAGGGTCATAGCTACCATACAGATTCCTTTCCCCATAAGCAAGAATGCCATGCAGTATTTTTTAGGGAAAATTAACTTCCTCCGCAAATTCATCTCCCACTACGCCCATATTGTGAAACCGATGCAGAATACGGTAAAGAAGGACGTGATATATAAATGGTATAAGATGGAAAAGGACTCATTTTCTCATATAAAGCAAGCTATCATAGAAGCATCGACATTTTTCAGTCCACACCTTCACTTCTCTACACCTTCGCTTATGATTCTTCTCTTGTTGTTGTTCTTACACAAAAAGATGACCAACATAATGAACGAACTATATCATTCATGAGTGTCATCTTAAAAGGGCTTGAACTTAACTATGCCACCATTGAAAAATAAGCTTACACAGTTTATAAGGTGGTAAAACAATGTCAGCCATACCTTCTAAAGAATCATTGTGTAGTCTTTGTGCCACACCTAATAGTCAGATCATTGTTCGTTCAACAAGAGCTCGGTGAAATAAAGGCGAATTAGATGATTGGCTTACAGGAATATGATGTTGAGTTCAAACTAGTTCATACCATCAAATGCCATGGCCTTTTTTGTTTGGAAGCCTAAGTGGTAAACTTACAAGAAGATGATGCTTCTGGATGGGAGAAGGAGATTGAAATGTACAACATCGAATGTGTTGACCCCACTGATACACCAACCTCTTGGTACACAGATGTGCGAAAGTATCTCAAGCATGGTGCTCTGCCTTCTCACTTATTTGCAAGACAGAAGAGGGAATCTAGATTGGAAGCTTCATCCTATTAGTTGATACATGGAGCGGTTTTACAAAAGCACCACAATGGAGTCCTACTCAGATGCTTGGAAGCACCATATTTGGAAAAGGTTCTATGTGACCTCCATGATGGACTATTTGAAGGAAATTTTGCGAGTAACACAAGGACACACAAATTTATGCAGGTTGATTTTTATTGGCCCACACTTTTCAAAGATGCTCATGCTTATGCTCGCAAGTTTCTAGCCTTTCATAAATGTGTCAGCCGAGAAAAGAAGTCAACCGCCCCATTCCATCCCATTGTTGTGGAAAAACCATTTTAACAATGGGGCCTGGATGTTATCGGTGAGATATTTCTATAGTCATCAAACATCGGCTGTAGAAATTAGCTGAATAAATCACTTATTCACTGAAGATTAACCCGATCATACATCAATTTTGAATTGCATGCATAACACATAACCTTCTTCTACAATTAATTGTCACATGCGGAAATAATAGAAGCAATCTCACATCAAATCAATCACACATTAACTCAGTATGTATGGGGAAAGCCTATAGCTGAAAACCCCGCAGCTATTGGGTATATTATAATGGAGAAATCAAGTAACCAAACAAGTACAATACTCCTCACAAGTACTCAGTACTCTCTCATGAAGTTACTCACAATCTGACTCAGTTTTGAACAAGTCTGAGGTTCAAAACTCCCCGCCAATTGCCTTGGCTCTATTGCGCAATCATGGCCTGTATATGAAGAGGTTCAAGGTTCGAATCCCCTTCCCTTGATTGCGTAATTGTCATGGACAATTCCTCCAAGTGTAATGCAAATCTCATGCAAAACAAATCTACCAACCGATAGCTTTACTCACCCTTTCATCTACCTCTTCCACTGGTCTCCACTGAACTGATCATGCACTGTAGTGAACTGAAGTGTTCTTGAGTTGACTAATGAGTTAATATTTAGTAAATTAAATATTATTTAATTTACTCCACTCATATCTAGTTGATTAGTTAGTTTAACTAATCCCAACTAGTTCAACTAAAACAAACAAAACACAACTCCACTATCTGTCCCGTTAACTCCTCCAAAACTTCTGCCACTGAAGTCTAACTGAAGCCAACCATGCAAGATGCCATCAAACCCTAGGAACCACGTGATTCCTTGTGTCAGTTGCATGAGCCACCTCCATGACTCAAACCGAAGTGCGCCAAGAGAGTAAACTGCTGTTTATAGTCAAAATATTATTAAGGGTAAATAATATTTGACTTCCATATTTTTAGGAGATCAGTCTAAAAATAGCCTGGGTCCTAAAAATTAGGGTCTCATCTATTTTTACCGACATGTCGCATCCATCAAGAATCTCCAACTAGAATTCCCAAATTATGCTCCGTATGTCTAAAAATAGACATAGTCTAAAAATAGACTTTGCGCCAGAATTTGCCTGCGGGCCCACTTAGTGAAGGCGACTTCATTTCACTAAGCTCCATCATCTTCCTGCATTCTCAACACTCCCTCTCAGCAAGATATGGATTATCTGCAACCCCTATCCTGCCTCTGTGGAATTCGAACTTGCTCCTGGTGAGCGCCTTCGTCAGGATGTCGGCATCCTGATCCTCCGTGGGAACATATGGAAGCATCATGATTCTCCGCTGAACACAATCTCTGATAT
Organism: Pinus albicaulis; assembly: GCA_034641835.2. Classification (NCBI taxonomy): domain Eukaryota; kingdom Viridiplantae; phylum Streptophyta; class Pinopsida; order Pinales; family Pinaceae; genus Pinus; species Pinus albicaulis. The sequence continues at coordinate 4,929,211 of CM076584.1, forward strand.
GATGGTACCTGATGTCGATGTGTTTGGATCTATCATGAAATACTGGATTAGCTGAGAGTTTAATTCAACTCTGGTTATCACAGTAAATCACTGTAGGCTCCAAATGCAACCCGAACAATCCAACGAGGATCTTTCTCATCCAAATAGCCTCGCATGCAGCCAAGCTAGCTGCCATGTACTCGGCCTCTGCTGAACTGAGTGCCACGGATCTCTGCTTCCTGCTGTACCAGGAAACTGCTGTCGACCCAATGCTGAAAACTCCTCCAGAAGTGCTCTTCCGGTCCGTTGGACTCCCCGCCCAATCTGCATCAGTGAAGCCAGAAAGCTTCACTCCATCCTCCTGTCTGTACCATAGACCATATCCCGATGTGCCTCTGATATAGCGCAATACATGCTTGCCCGCCTTCCAAAAGAGCTTGGTAGGCTTAACCATAGCTTGCGAAAGCCGGTTAACTGCATAGCATATATCGGGTCGAGTATTGACCAGATACATCAACGACCCCACCAACTGTCGATAGACAGTGGCATCCACTACCTCCTCCGAAGTAGCATCTCCCTTCCTCCAACCACCAGGAAGAGGAGTGTCAACAGGCTTGCAGCCTTGCATGTTGAACCTCTCCAGAATCTCCCGAGCATACTTGCCCCGAGAAACAAACAGTCCTCCACTGCGCTGCCAAATCTCCAATCCCAGGAAATAATGAAGGATGCCCAGGTCCTTCATCTCAAACTCTCGTGCAAGATCCTCTTTGCATGAAAGTATCAACTGCTCGTCGCCAGTCAAAATCAGATCATCTACATACAGTACGATGATCAACAGCTTCCCCTCCACCACAATCTGGTACAGGTTTGGATCCGCCTCACTCTTGGAGAATCCAAGCCCGGTGAAGTAGCTGTCTATCCGAGTGTACCAAGCACGAGGTGCTTGCTTCAGCCCGTACAGTGCTCTCTTGAGTCCGCACACATGCGACTCACTGCTGAAGATCTCAAAACCTTCAGGCTGCTCTATGTACACCTCTTCCTCAATAACTCCATTGAGGAACGCAGTCTTCACATCCATCTGATGAATGTGCCACCCCATCTGCGCCGAGAGAGCAAGGATCGTCCGTATGGAAGAGTACCTTGCGACAGGTGCAAAAGTCTCCTCATAGTCAATCCCCTCGATCTGTGAGAAGCCACGGGCGACAAATCTCGCCTTGTACTTCTCCACACTCCCGTCAGCCGCCTGCTTCACCTTGTACATCCATCGCGAACCTACAACTGATTTCCCAACCGGTCTTGGGACAATCTCCCATGCACTGTTCCTGATGATCGAATCATATTCTTCGATCATGGCATCAACCCATGCGGGTTCCTCCACAGCTTCCTCAAAAGAGGATGGCTCCATCACAACACATTGACTCACAAGAGCCATGTATCCAATGTACCGATCCGGTGACTGTCTCTGTCTGCGTTGTGCTGTAGGTGGTCCTACAACCTTCTCTGCATCCCGAGCCAGTCGCTCAGCTTCTGTAGTGCGCATGCGCCCTCTGATGGTTGGCGCTGCTTGGGTGGTTTCTTCCACCTCCTGAACCTCCTCTTGTGGCTGATCCACATCCGGAAGCTCCTCCTTAGGAACTAACAGCTCCTCATCTACATGCAAGTGTAGCTCCCTCTCAAGCGAACACTGCATGGCTTTCTCCTCCTGAAATTTTATATCCCGTCGCACAACATTCTTGCGACTGTCTGGCACATACACCCGATAGTTGTGAGGTGTATCAGTGTACCCCACAAATATTCCAACTTCAGCAGTTGGATCCAGCTTCCTTCTTGCATCCTTCATCACATGCATGTAGACAGGAGATCCGAAAATCCGCAAATGGGAAATATCAGGCCTCTTGCCAGAATAAGCCTCCTCTGGTGTACTCATGCCAAGAACCTCGTGAGGACAACGGTTCTGCACATACACTGCTGTATTGCATGCCTCAGCCCACAAGTGAAGGGGTAGGCCCTGATCATGCAACATCGCCCGTGCAGCACCCACGATCGTTCTGTTCTTCCGCTCAGCCACCCCGTTCTGCTGTGGGTTATGGGGTGCGATGAGCTCTCTCCTAATCCCTTCTGCGCTGCAGAACTCCTTGAATTCAGCCGAGATGAATTCACCACCGTTATCACTCCTTAGAGCAATCACCTTCTTCCCCGACTCCTTCTCGACCAGTGCTTTAAACTCACACAACTTCGCGAATGTATCGCTCTTCTTCTGCATGAAGAAGATCCAGCACTTTCGAGAGAAATCATCAACAAAGATCACATAATACTTGTGCTTTTCTATCGAAGCAACTGAGAAAGGACCACACACGTCTGTGTGAACTCTCTCAAGGATCGTCGTGGCGCGACTATCCTTCTCGTGAAAGGTGGCTTTCACATACTTCCCTAAAGTACACCCCTTGCACTGATCTGACTGCGCAAGGGTGCCCTTAGGAAGTCCAGTAGAAATCTGCTGCAGAATCTTCAAAGCTCCATGGTGAAGATGGCCCAATCTCCTGTGCCATAGTTCACCCTCATCATCCCAGCTCACCACTTCTCCCGCCTTGCATTCCATAGCTGCGCAACCATCTACCTGCAACTGATAAAGGTTCTTGGTCTGAACCCCTATCTTCCGGGTCTCTCCAGTAGTCTTATTGCGCAGGAAGGCTTTTCCTTCGCCGAAGACCACATCATACCCCTTATCCTCCAACATCGCCACAGAGATCAAGTTCTTCTTCAATCCAGGTACATGCATGAAATCCTTCAATACAAAGGGTTTACCAGAATCCCTCTGAAAGGATATGGTACCGATACCAGTCGCAATGTATCTACCATCATCGCCCATCTCCATGTGCACACCCAAATCTTTGTTCTCCAGATCTGAGAAAAAATCCCGATATCCCGTCATATGAAATGACGCACCGTTGTCCAAGAACCACACCGATCCCATCACACTTGAAACCAATCATGCAGTCAGTGAAAATTCAAGCTCGAACTATGAAGCCAAAGCTTCTCCATCTGCAAATCTTCCCGCTTGCTTGTTCTTCTTCTTCTTTGGACAATTGGTAGCATAATGTCCGTGATCATGGCAGTGAAAACACTTCACTTTCACCATATCCTGCTTCTTGCCCTTTGCACTGGAATGAGAAGTTTTCTTACCCTTCCCCTTCTTTGCTTTGGCAACCAAAGCGCAATTTTCTTCATCAGCTCCCTTTGATGAAGATCCATCCCGAGTTGTCCTCCTTATCTCCTCCTGCATGAGATCCGCCCAAAGGCGCTCCCATCCCGACAGCTTCTCCCGACCATTGACACTATCTTGATATGAGTGCCAAGCCTTCGAAAGACCAAGGAGAGCTAGGTCAACCATGTCCTCATCTTCGACAGTCACCCCCACACTTCCCACCATCTCTCGCATTGGAGTGAACTTCGTGGAGATATTTTGCGATATCAAGCCGCTCTTCCATCTTGATGTTCCTGAGCTTGTCTTTGAGCGCCAGCTTCCTTTGGTCACTCTTACTCTGGAATAGATCCGTCAAAGCTTTCCACATTAAATATGGGGTAGCCTTACCATGAAGGCTGGATACAATATGATCCTTGACGCCCTCCAACAGGATCCTTCGACATTTCGCGATCTTCTTTTGCCATGCATCGACCAAAGCTGCATCAGTGGGCTTTGGGACATCCGCATCCACGAACTCCTTCAGACCATTATCTTCTAACATTGCTTCCATGCGATCCTTCCATGCAACATAATTCGAACTGCCTTCAAGAGCATATTCGAGTCGCAAACCGTTGAAAGAAGACATTTTCAACACCGGCACCAAGAAAACAAAGCTGCTGCAAAATTCAAATTCCAAACTCCAAGCTCTATCGCTTCCGATCTACACTTGAAAACAAATTATTTCCAAATCAGAGATTGACTGCAAGGGGCTTTTACCAGACCTTTCACTTTCCAAAGAAAGATGAATCCGGAGGCTTCCTGGCCCGTATGCAGACTCTGTCCGAGGAAATAAGTTTGAAATCACCGTAATAGATCTCAAAAATTAATCTTGCTCCGATACCATGTAGAAATTAGCTGAATAAATCACTTATTCACTGAAGATTAACCCGATCATACATCAATTTCGAATTGCATGCATAACACATAACCTTCTTCTACAATTAATTGTCACATGCGGAAATAATAGAAGCAATCTCACATCAAATCAATCACACATTAACTCAATATGTATGGGGAAAGCCTATAGCTGAAAACCCCGCAGCTATTGTGTATATTATAATGGAGAAATCATGTAACAATACAAGTACAATACTCCTCACAAGTACTCAGTACTTTCTCATAAAGTCACACACAATCTAGCTTAGTTTTGAACAAGTCACTAGTTCAAAACTCCCTGCCAATTGCCTTGCCTCTATTGCGCAATCATGGCCTGTATATGAAGATATCCAAGGTTCGAATCCCCTTGGCTTGACTGCGCAATTGTCATGGACAATTCCTCCAAGTGTAATGCAAATCCCATGCAAAACTGATCCTCCAACTAATAGCTTTACTCACCCTTTCATCTACCTCTTCCACTGGTCTCCACTGAACTGATCATGCACTGTAGTGAACTGAAGTGTTCTTGAGTTGACTAATGAGTTAATACTTAGTGAATTAAATATTATTTAATTCACTCCACTCATATCTAGTTGATTAGCTAGTTAACTAATCCCAACTAGTTCAACTAAAACAAACATAACACAACTCCACTATCTGTCCCGTTAACTCCTCCAAAACTTCTGCCACTGAAGTCTAACTGAAGTCAACCATGCAAGATGCCATCAAACCCTAGGAACCACGTGATTCCTTGTGTCAGTTGCATGAGTCACCTCCATGACTCAAACTGAAGTGCGCCAAGAGAGTAAACTGCTGTTTATAGTCAAAATATTATTAAGGGTAAATAATTTTTGACTTCCATATTTTTAGGAGATCAGTCTAAAAATAGCCTGGGTCCTAAAAAATAGGGTCTCATCTATTTTTACCAACATGTCGCATACTTTAAGAATCTCCAAGTAGAATTCCCAAATTATGCTCCGTATGTCTAAAAATAGACATAGTCTAAAAATAGACTTTGCGCCAGAATTTGCCTGCGGGCCCACTTAGTGAAGGCGACTTCATTTCACTAAGCTCCATCATCTTGCTGCATTCTCAACAGAAGCAACACCACTATATTCTCACTTATATATATTACTTCACGCGGTGGATAGAATTAGTTCCCTTAAGCAATTGAATGATCATGAAGTTATCAACTTCCTCAAATAGAATATTATTACCGAGTTTGTCGTTCTTATTTCACTCGTTTTTTACAATGAAACGTAATTTTCATTGTTGAAACTTTATGATTTTTCATTGGATAATGGTATTGTATTGAAACACTCATCTAATTATTATCCGCAAGGAAACTATCTTGTTGAGCCAACCAATAAAAATCTTATCTGCATAATAAAAAATATATTTTTCTATGAACAAAGGAATTGGCATTCTTCTTTGGTTAATTCCCTATTGGATGACCATTTCATGCCTAAACCTTCTCTGAATACCTATTCTTACTTCCTGGTGTATGGAAAATAAGTCATCCTACCTCCAAACATCTACCTACATTTCCTTCAACATTCACAAGAATCCTAGGGCAAGCCTTGCCTCTTGGTCCAAAGTAGGATAGACACCCTCCTTAAGCTACAGGAAGAAAGAAAGAAATCAAAAGATAAATTTTCTCTTCACCAGATTTGTATCAAGATATGGTTTGACAAGAATTTTGCATTAAAATAAAATTCAATGTGGGTGACCTTGTCATGAGGTGGAACGAATCCCAAGAAGATAATGGGAAACACACTAAGTTCCAATCCCCACGGATCGAGTTGTATGTTGTTCTTGAGAATATTTTCCATCATACTTATCATCTTCAATATTTGGACAGGAAGACTAACTTTCTTCCTCTAAATGGAAAATAACCGAAAAAATATTTTCAATAAGATTTTAGGGTTGTACCCTACCTTATGTACATAGTTTGTCTTCTTCTTTTTGTTACATGTACTTTTTGTTTTCTTTCATTCGTTTAGGTGAATAAGAATCGTGTGAGTGTGTTTTTGTTCCCTGGTATGTGGCTGGATTGAAAAGAGTCTTGTGACACTAAAACATTTGGATAACCTCCATTCCTTCTTCTTTGTCTTGATTACGCCTTTTGGTCAATGATGTTATGACATAAAATATGATCCTGGTGTAAGGAAAGCCTTGTGTCAAACCATGAAATCTGTGTCTATTCTCGAAACCTCACCCTTACACTCAGTTCTTTATGTTTTGGTGTTTTCCACACTTATCTAGTCAAGTAGATAAGGACAAGGGGAAAATATAAATGAGAAAACCAATATCAGAGGTCTTATATATGCTTATCTGAAGGAATAACCTCTTCTTCTCTCAATAAATCAGGATCCCTCTTTCACCCATGAAATGAATAATTATTGATGCACAGTCCTATATAAAATACATAAATAAAGGGTGAAGGAAGAGAAAGGATTCTTGCGCAAGGAGGTGAAGCAAGGAACTCCATCGGGGTAGTGTCCATGCTCGCTGGCAGCAGAGCAATGTTTTTGTTCCTGCAGTGACTCCATCAAGGTACTTTCCAAGACTTCTGGTAGCGGAGCAACACCAGAGATGAAAAACTATGCTTTGAAAATCTAAAGCTCGTGAAATACCTTCTTCTGATTTTAAACATTGTGATATGGTTGGATCTATCTTTGTGTGCAACCGATAAAGGATAAAGGGGACTATGTTTATGAACGGGGCATGTGGAGAAGCTAGGTTAATCTAAATGATGAATCAACACTCCCTGAAGAACTAGACCCTGCACGAAAGAATTAATCAAGGCAGAGAAGCTAGAATTCTACCAGTGTGTCGCCAAGTGTTGTCGTTGCTACAAGACCCTCCAAAAAATTTTCCTATATCCAATTTCGATCCTACTTTTCCTTGTATGTTTTCGTTGCAAACATTGAGTGTTATCACACGTGATTTTTTTCCTAAGTATTTTTGTTCCTTCTAAAGAAAATCGAAGTGTCGTCTACTAGCATTAGCAAGTGTCGAACAATGTCTAAATGTGGTTTTGGTTCATTTCAAGGGGTGGTATTCATGTTAATGGGTTGTTCTTACCATGTTAACATGTATCCCACTCTTTCTCAAATTTTTAAGCATTGTAAAACAAGTGTTGTCACCGTCGTCGCAAACTGTATCTTTGGTGTGGCGCTTGGGGTAAGTCGTCACAATTTTGTTGCATTAAGCAAAGTATGTTGTTCATGTTTTATAGGAGATCTATGTTTTGTCTTCAAGTGTTATAAGTGTGTGATCATACTTAAGTCTTATCATTCTTTAGTTTGGTTCACTAGTACCACACTTAGTCATATTTGGAAAACTTCCCGTTTTAGAAACTTGGCATCACCCAACCTTCCTGAACTGTGCACTGTTCAGTCTCAGTCCTCAATTCTTAACCTTTCTTCTTGGCACTGTGCAATGCGCAGTCAGTACCTCCCAGAACTGCACACTACATAGTCACAATGCTCAATCCCAACCCTTGAGCTCCAGAACTATGTATTCCTTGCCCTCATCCTATCTCTACTGTGAACTATGCAATCTCAAGCATCAAGCCTCAGCCTTGAGCCCTTGAACTGCACAACTACACAATCCCTTAGCCTTTGTCCCCAAGTAACTACGAAGTGAGAAACCTCAAGCCTCAAGCCCTCATCTTGACCTCTTGAACCCATCAACTACACAGATGACAATCCCTAACCTACTTGAATTGTGCACTACACAATCTCAAGGCTCAATCCTTGACCCTAACATCCCGAGCTACACAACTGTGCAATCCCTGAGCCTGCTTCCCAACTTGACACCCAGTTCTAACTCAGTTAATGGATTGTTATGAATCATGTCATACTAGGGGTTTTATCGGACTGATGTCATCTTTTCATGAGTGGATTTCAGTTGTAGGTGTTCAATCATGTTATGACAGGATGATGATGAAGGGGATGAAGAAGGAGACCTTTCTAGAAAGACACTTTCGAAGCTTCAAGAATAATTTGATCAATCAAGAGAAGACAAAGGAACATTATTTGCGACAATAGTTGGAGATCAAATATCACATTGTAGACTTCTTATCCTCAATCCATATGGGGGAAGAATAAGACCATGTTCCATCTCTTATGAAGACACAAAGAAAGTAGCAACAAAGAGTGGCTTGACATTGCCATGTCATCATGTAGTCCATGTCGTCAGTTTCATGTCATTTTATGTCATGAGTCATCATGTGACACATCATTTTGTGGACTATGTAAATTTTGTATTGAAAAATGTAATTGTAAAGTGGAAGTCCAAGAGCCATATATGTGATGTGAAAAGTCATGTAAGAATTCTAAAGGTCACTAAGAAGTCAAACATTCATGAGGGTAGTCCAAGAGTTACAAAGGAGGTCATGGATCACCCATTTGGTATATATACACCCTCATTACTCATGTACAGGAATTCACATATTGGCTCCCCCTTCCAGGCATTAGAGAAAAAGATAGTTCTTTTGGAGGATTAAGTGGTTGCTCTAACGCTCCAATACTGGGGTTAGTGGTGTTCATTGTCTTGATGCATCTTGGAACTTATACTTAATTCAGAAGCTCACTAAACCAACACACTTTCATGCATATTTCGTAAATATTGTAAGACTATTCTTTGAATGTTTGTGATGTATGGTGTTTTCAACTGTACTAAGGAAATTGAACTATTCAGTAGCTTTGAACTTATCTTGTTGAAGGTGTGTTGTATGTGTTAACAATTTTTTCTTCTAAGTGAACTATTTCGCTAGTTGTCCAACAATTCATTTATATGTTATGCTCATGTGTATTTCCTAGACTACTATTATTACTCATCTTCAAAAGGCTCACTTTTATATCCCCTTTCGGTAGAGGAACCTTGATACATTCTGCAGCTTAACAACCGCAAGTCATACTCACTTGATAATATGAAATTACATGTGCATTACTCTCTCATGTTGAACATTGAAGCCAAGTCATATATTTAAGAATATGGTAGTTAGGCCTTTATTCCAGAAGTGCTTCCACACTAAACAATGTGAATTCTAATTGGGACTTTTCATTAGGGAGACCCCCTTGCATGTAGGTGGTATTAGCATCGTCAAAAAAACCCCAATTATTTTGAATCCATAGGGAACACCCTTGTGGATACGGTTGGATAGATCGAATGTGCACATTGACACCAAAATATCATGGTCCAATGGGCCAATTTGTGCAGTGCATATTGGAGTGGACAATTGCAGGTAACCATAAATCACTAAAGGGGATAATACAATATGCATGAGGTATTTTCCAATGAACAACCAGGTACTAGCATCTCGGAAGAAGTTATAGAACATGTTTCCAAGCTGAGTGAGGGCTAAAATTGAAATACTCACCTCACCTCAATGCGCAAGCTTTTGTAGTCGCATACATTTTTCATATTAATCACAAGTTTGGAATATGTAACTGTCTTTTGTCGTTACCGTAACTAGAATTACTGAAATGTTATTTTTGTTCTTTATTTGGTCCACCAAGAGGTGTCATTTTTCATCCAAATTCGAAGAAATACTCATGTAATTCACACACATACATGCACCTTGCAGGGTAGAATAGTGATCAATATTTAAGCTCTGTAACTAGTTCTTGTTTTCATTATAAATCATAATATAAAGTTGTTTGTGAATACATTTGAGTTTTGCGATTATGATTTGATTTGTTGTTGTGGATGAGTTTAGGAATAAACTCAACTGTATGATGATAGTATAACAACGTGAAGGCATAGAACAAATTTGGGGAGGGGCCCACTCAAGGTGGTTAATTGTTTGGTTATGTTTGCAACAACTTTCATGTGTTTAAATTATTTTATATTAGTTGATATTAATTCAATTTATTGCAATTTTTAAAATAATAATTATCATAGTAGTTAATTTGTGAATTATGTTATTTTATTTTAGTTCATAGATTAGCAATTATTTCAGATCGGGTTGATTGGGGGATTAGGCTCGTATTTAACCACTACAGTTCCAACATACTCTAAATCAGATGTTACGGAATCAAGTGTTCTAAAATTGTTAGGATTCAAGTTCACCCCATGACACGGAGCTTGCCACCCTCGAACAACACCTAAGCACATGAGGTGCCATTTAGCTGAGTAGTGGTTTATCCTTAATCCAATTCTTGCATCCAAGTTCGTGTCCCCATGAGTTTTTCTTAATTAGGTAATTAAGAACAATGTGAGGATCTTTCCCCTTGTGTATACTGCACAGAGTGCCTTGCAAGCTTACTAACCCCAGTTTGAAAAAAAAAATGTATTGCTTAGCCTAAATACCTATTGAAATAAGAAACATATAAATGCATCATCAATAGGGAGTGCTCCTTGATTTAATATATCAAAGTACAAGTGTCCCAAGTACTTGATATGAAGGATCTTAATTGCAGAAATCTCCGGATTATCCACAATATCATAAAACAATGGTCGACGTTTTGAATCCCAATGGGGATCCATCTTCAGGACAATTCAAAATTATTATAATTTATTAAAATTTATTAGATTAAATTAATTAATAATATATTAATCAACTCTTGTCGGCTCTTCTCATATTTCACTATTTGAAACCTTGACCTATGCGACCTTCTTTCATTTTTCATTCACATCTTGTCCTGAAGATGGATCCCCGTTAGGATTAGAAACATCGACCATTGTTTTATGATACTGTGGATAAACCGGAGATTTATGCAATTAATGATAACCACATAAGCTTGAAAACCATAATGAAGGATCTTGGATAGTTGCTCAAGTGTTTAGGTCTGCAAGTTTATAGAGACAATGGTAGTACCTTAATAACACAAAGTAAATATGTAAATAAATTATTCAATAAGTTTTGTATGGATGAATATAAGGCAATGTATACTCCATTATAAAAAAATTTCAAACTCAATAGTGATGATGGAACCACTTTGTATCAATATTTGGTGGGAAGTTTGAAATATCTCACTACAACTAGGCCAAATATTGCATATTCAGTTGGTGTACTTAGTCAATTTATGGATAAGCCTCATAATAGTCATTGGAATACTACAAAGAGGGTCCTATGATACTTGAAAGGAACTAGTAATTTTAGAATTAAATATACTAATTATTGTAATGTTTAGTTGACAAGTCACACTGATTTTGATTGTGTTAGAAATCCAAATGACACGAATTCTATTTCTACATATGTTTTCAATATAGGATCTAAATATATATCATGGAGCAGTAATAACTATCCAATTGTTTCATTTTCATCCATAGAATCCAAGTACAAAACATTATGTGTGCTACCCGTGAGGCATTATGGTTCAAAAGAATCCTTGAAGATGTTGGAGAAAAGCAACAAGCACCTATAGTGATTTCCATCAAATTGGAAAATAATCTATTATATCATGCCAAGTCAAGGCATATTGAAACACAACATCATTTTGTAAGAGACAAAATACATTCAAAATAAATTGACTTGGCATATTGTAATACAAATGAAAATGTGGCTGACATATTTTCCAAGCATATTGGAAAGGTTGAGTTTGAAATTTTTAGAATTAAGTTGTGTCTTGTAGAAAATTCATTTCTCTTTTAAATGGAAGTGTTATGAATGATCGATAAATGAAATTTGTTAGGAGGTTAAAACTAATTGTTCTAGAATTAGTTAGAAGCTGCGTAGGTTTAGAGTGAGTGTTTTTCCATGTCCATAATTTTAGGAGTGTATTGATGTCTGAGTTTTCCGTATAAATTATAATTCATTTCTGAGAAATAGATCCTCGAGTGATTTGTTTCTATGAGATTGATTAGTCTCTAACCATATTTTCTCTAATTTTTTGCTATACATAAAAGCAATCATTAACAATAAGCAAATACAAAAAACATAAAGTGATAAACCATTTGATAAGAAATTATTAACTAGAAACAAATACAAAAAACATAAAGTAATAAACCATTTGATTTGTGGGTTCAAAGGAAACCACAATAATAAGACTAATTATTTGTTTTAGGCATAAATGTATTTAAAAATGAAGCTAAACCTGTTCCTGCTTTATTCATACAATTATGCCTGTGTGTATTCTTTCATATTTTGTTTTTTTACACATTAAAAAAACAATCACTTTGAAATTTTATTTTAACTTATTTAACATAATTATGCAAAAGTTTAAGATAAATATTTAATATTTTTTATAAATCATTCATCTATTTAATAATTATTTTATAATCACCATAATTATTTTATAATCGCCACAAATTTGAATAGACTTAATAATTTTCTCCAAAACTTTAAAACATCATGTTTAATGAAATTATTGGAACGATTCCCCAAAGTTACCATTGCTTCAAAAAAATTAGCATTAACTTGAATAAATAACATTTTGCACTTCTACTTGGTTGAGGCTTTTGATGAATTATGAAAAAGACCCTAGTATTAGCATTTGTTAATAATAATCTTTGACTTTTTCCTTGTCTTTTTTTAATAATTGGAATTTTGTATTCTAAGAATAAATCTCTTATTTGGTGGACTCTCTAAAAATGATAGAATCTACTTATTAAAAAAAAAAAAAATCTAGTTAGCCATACTTTCCAACATGTCAAGAAAAATAGTTTTCAACTCTTTAATTTTTAGTTTTTTTCTTCTTTCCCCATCAACTTCTTAGGGTTTTCCATATTGTTTCACCCACCAAACCTATCCTTAAACCCATTATTTTCTCATTTGTAGACATAGTTTCAAATAGGAGGATTTACCAAGTATATGATATATATCTTTATCACTCTCTTTGCAAAAATATCATTATACTAGGATTCTACTTTTCTATTCTCTATATATTTTCCAATTTTAAGACTTTATTTTGTAATTCCAACCACATGAATATCTTTATCTATTTGGGGTTTATCTTCCATAAAAATTTTGACTACCAAGTTATTTTTTTTTTTAATAAGAAGAAAAAAATGCTTAGTAGCCCATTCTTATGAATAAAAACCTAAAGTTTGATTTCGATCACACTAAAGAATTAGTTTCTTCATTTATGTTTACATATATTCTTGTACGTTAACTTAATCATTCCATACATTCTCATTTTCCCCTTCTATTTTCTATAGAAACTACCATATTCCATCCTTGCTGGGAAATGCTTATGGATTCATTACCAAATGTTAGTAGATTCATACCATCTACAACCTTATTAGTGGTGCAACTATCCCTATCCAACAATAATTATATTTGTCTCTATGATCATATGATTATTTTTATAGTCCACCATAGATTTATTCTTACCCTTCCCCCAGGTATTTTCCATGCTATTCATTTTCGTTTTAATGGAAAAGGCTACACCACAACTTTTAGTGAGCGGAAACATTACATATTTATTTCCTCTTACCATAATCCTATCAATAAGAAAATAAAGGCTAATATTTTTTTACACAAGTATCTCACATATTTATTACCTCTTACGACCATAATCCTATCAATAAGAAAATAAAAGCTAATATGTTTTTACACAAGTATCTCTTTTTATATGACTGCTAGCTTCTTGAATGATTAATCTCCATAATCTATTTTAAACATGTCTTTCCCATATAGAAAATTTCATTGTTTCTCACCCTTCATCTCTTAAACAACCACCTTCCATTTTTTTTCTAAACCAAAAAAGTCTAATATCTCAAAAATATATTTTTGAAATATATGATAATATACATAAAAATAAATAAAAATAACCTTTATAAAAAATTGGATTAAAGTCAATCCTGCCACCTATTAGACTCCTATACCAATAGGTGTCATTTTTCATGATTGACTTGTTGAACTATGCAATATGTTCAAACATTTTTCTTGTTGCAAAGGTGTTCCATACTCTTAAAAAATCAAAAAAATCAAAAAAAATCAAAAAAATGTAAAGAGGGTATACCCTAAAAGAAAAATCAAAGGGTGAAAAAATAAAATTGGCCAAAAAAGTGAAAGAAAATGAACCCCATCAAAAGAAAGGCCAAGGAAAGTGTGCAACTCTAAATGCCACTACTTTTTTCTCTGATGTAATAAACAAAATTGTGTGCAGTTTGTCAAACTTTTGCCACAATTTATTAAGAGTCAAACTGTTTAAACTTGACTCATTCATTTTTCAATTTCATGCTGTAGAATAGAGAATAAATATCTGACCAAACAGTTTAATCTTGGCAGATAAGTAGATAGGTAGAGTTAATAAAAGGTGCTCAATAGTTTAATCTGAGCTCTTGGATGTAATAAGTGTAGACTTAGATAGGTTTGCCATGTAAAAGAAAAAGAAGATTGATAAGGGCTTGTCAGTCTAAGTGCACCCTAATAAAGAAGAGAAAATGGTAGAGTAAGTAGGTAGGGTAGGTAGATGTTGTTGCATAATTACATGTGATGAATGATGGTTCCAAATGTGTTCAATTTTAATTTCATCACAAGTGAAAAGGCAGATACTACATTGGAAAAAGTTCACAGCAAAGCAAAGTCAAGATTATTAACTTCCCCTTCATTTTCCATTAAAGATTTCACTAATTTCCCCTAAAGTGCTAAGGCATTTGAAGATTAGAGGGGCTCAAAGCATTTCCTTGACTTTTGGAGGGACCGGACCCTCGGCCCAATAATTGAAAAAACCTAAGTACTTGAAATCATCCATTATCACATTCATTTATTTCAAAAAATTCTTTTTCTAAGTAAAATCCCATTTTACTTAGGAAAATCCTTCAATATTTCATGAAAAGCCCTCAAAATCACTTTTATTCTAAGTCTAAGTGATGAAAATATAATAATGCCATTTACTTTTGAAACTTCACTTTCTTGGTTATATTTAAGTATTTTGAGTTTACATTGTTCCCTTGTCATATTAACTCTAATTAATATATTAAATTCTTATTGAAATAACCTTGTCCTATGTATATAGCCCCTTTTTTATATAATATTCCCAAAACCCTTGTATTATAATTTTTAGCCAAAAGTATTTAATTCCCACTTATTTCAAATAAAAACCCCACTTTATATTCCCTTTTGGCTAAAAAATATCTTTAATTCTATTCCCGCCCCTATGGTAAGTCAATCATGTTGGTTTATTTATCATATAATAAAAAATCTATGAAAAAAAATTTAAGCGTATGATTCATATGTTTAAAACAAAAATTAGAACCCGAAGTTTAATTTAAACTAAACTTCGAAAGTAACCCATCCCGCATGTATTTTTCACCCCCGACCATCCACCGTACAAGGGATTAATTAATCCTTATGATTAGTTAATAACCAATCCCCGCCAATCAGAATGCTCCCGAAATGATTAATTCATAATAAAACGCGTCGGGCCCGCGCCATTAAAACCCTATCAACTCCCTGTCCCGTCCACCGTTCGATCGGCCGCTCCAAGATCGACGGCTGTCGTTAATTCCGCTGGCCATCCCCGATCCGAGCATTAACGCACGAAATGCCAGTGGTTTTCAAATAGTACCTTGGCTACGTGTCGTGTGTTATATGGATTCGCTGCCTCTCTGCCCAAAACCGCCTTCCCTCAAAAGTGGTGCAGAATAAACCATTTACCACCTTTTCCTGTGACTCATCTGTCGTACAGGATGACGTCATTTATTAAAATAATAAAAAATTCACCCCCCATTTGATTTTGCCAATAAAACAAAAATTCGCGTCTTTTTCATTATTTTGTATGCAGAAAACGAATACACCCTCCATGCAGAAATTTCGAATTTCAAATTTTTGAAGTCCGCCAACCTTTATCCTGTCGAAGAAAATTACAGTCAAGCCTCTCAGAAGATTATCCGCCTTAACCAGTACCTGCTATCTCCAAAAGAAAAAACAGGTATTTACCCTAAATTTGCACTGAACTCTTTAAGAAACTCGGCTTTCCTTTTCCTTTCACTGAAACAGAGTTAAAATTAATTGCTAGTTCATTCCTTAATCCCGAGAACTGTAATTGAATTCCCAATCTGCAATTATACCTGTTTCTCCCATCGAAACCTGTAATTTTGCTCAATTTTTCACCATAAGCCGAATTTCCATTTTTGAATCCACAAGAACCAAGAATGGAAGTTCCTGTGGCTTTAAATGTCACCCCATTGAACGCCCCTCATAGAGACTTGGATTATTTATCATTAGTCGACAGAGATTTCCAGATTAAAGATCTAGCTTTTATTGATAATCCTCTTCGAATTTTTTGTTGCTGCAGAGACAATTATTTGAATGGCTTGGATATGATTGGGTTATGGGAATCTAATCTTCCCAGGTACCTCTTTCCCTCTGTCCATATTTTCCCTGAAATAATCCATCTTTTCCATGCAAATTATGATCCTAACCAAAGAGCAGTCTTATCCCCAAATCAAGATGTCCTTTTCCCAATTACTGCTCAGTCTATCAATGAGATGCTACATTTTCAACTTGATCAGGCCCTCACTCTCCTGTCCATGGGAGATTTACTTGAGAAATCCACCAAACTATCCCATGAAGAATTAAGCCAAATTTTCCAGACCTTTATGTTGCCTGATCATCAGCCTAAAGGCCCTCCCCCTTATGGGTATGTTTTTTTCACTGAGGAGGGTAAACTTATTTTGGAAATGATATCCTTTATAATGGGCTTTAATACCAGTGAATATGTTTATCATTTAACTCTAGTATTATTGTCTATTTTCACCCCTGGATAGCCTCCTGCTGTCAGGTATGACTTTGCATCATACATTGCAGATAAAATCCATGATCAATTCATGAGATTAGAAAATGAGAAAGTGTTCAAATATTCTTCTGTCATCTACCACCTCATGCTCTATTATCAGTTGGAAAATTTCCCTTTCTATATCAAGAAGCCTGATGCCCAAGGGAATCCTAGGTTTGTTGTTTTTTGGTTAGCCATCACTCATAGTTCTCGAGATTCTCCCTATTCCTATAATGAGTTCATTTATCTTTTTATTCATCCTGCAACCACCTTGTTGACAGGAGTTTCTCCTCCAAGACTCAGCAATGAAATCAAGAAAACTTTACAACTCTCAAAACAATACAAAGTTGGTGATTGGTACTTATACCAAAATCACACTGAAATCATGATATATGGATGTGAATTATGTTCATTCAAATTGCCAAAATATGTCCCCATGAGAATATTTGCATTAGAATATTTCAGGCAGATGAACAATTCCGATATAATTCATTTTTGTAATGCAAAGAAGAAGGCTCAACTCCGGATCAAAAGTCAATTAGGTCCCTTTATCTGTAACTCTAGGGATGCAGGGGAAGAGGCTGAAAAGATATTAGAAGACCGTTTCAGATTACAAAAGAGTTTCTATTGGGTGCCTTATGACCCCTTCAACTTCATTTGTGATAAAATAATGAAGAATAAATGAACACCATATATACATCAAAGAATCCCAGAGATTGAAAAATATGCTAATACAGATGAATGGATAGAAGGAACATTGATAGAGTAGGATATTGAGCAGGTCAATGTAGACAATGTTATGAAAGATCTTGAAAATATGCTTGACCTAGACTCTTTTGCACAGGTACCAAGATCAGAAGTTGGCCCTTCCTCAGCTGGGATTATTCAGCAGGAGTTACAAGAAAACATTGTAGATCATCTAAGGGAAAAGGGAAAAGAGAAAGAAGTTGATACACAAGTTAAAGAAACATTCACTATGACAGAAAAACCTCAAACTTCCAAGGGACAGGATCAAGTACAGGTTTCTTCCGTTCAAACCAATCCAGTAGAAATGTCAATTTTGCAGACTCCATTAAATGTGGAAAAGGGAAAAAAGAGAGAAGCTGAAGCTGCCACCCCTCTCACTGGATCTTCACAACAGCCTCAGGCCAAGAGATAGAAATTGAATACTCCTCCAGAAATAGAATCTATTGATGAAATCCTTGATAGTCAAGGACCAAAACAATTGGGCAATCAACAAACAAGAATAGTCAGTGAAGCATCCACTACCTCACAAAGGAAAGAGCTACAGAAGCAACAGAGTGTTGGAATATCTTCTTTCAAAACACCAGTTAAAGATAGAGGAGATATAAAGAAGACATTTATCAATATCAAGGCCAGGAATGATCCACTAAGAATTCAAGTATATAACCAATATCTGAAAATGGCTCCAAAGAATCAAGAAAGATTGATGTCAGCTTTTGACATCCAACAGGGCAAAATGATAATGAGCCATTTCAAACCCAAGGTCCAACAACCCCAAACAGCTGCTGATTATATTAGGACAAACTTTGAAGTACTAGCAAAGGATATCCATCCTTTAGATCAGATTGAGTTACATAAGCAGACTGGTGAAATAATCTATTCTACTTTGACTGATAAGGCAATGGCAGCTCACAGGTTACAGGATTCTTTGGAGAACACCAATACACAGTTGCAGCTTCAAAAGGCTTCTTCTCAAGCCAAAGAAAACAAGATAAAAACATTGGAAGAAATAATAATTGGTTTGGGACACAATCCAAAGGATGTCAAAGGTATAGAAACTCTAATCAAGAAAAAAGATGATGACATTGCTGCTTTGAGAAAGTAGTTGAAATTTCCAGCCTCCAAACATCCTCAAACTGAAGAAGTAATAAAGAAGAATTCTGAAGAAGAAATGATGGATTTTCTCTTAAAAATGAATGAGCGACTGACTAAAACAGAAAAAGAGCTTGAACAAGCTTTAAAAGACAAGCAGTCCAGTGTTCCAGTATCTACAACAGAGGTTATCACAGGTACAACAAGTCAACCAACAGGTCAATCAACAGAACCATCACAGGTAAATACTTCAAATTTGAGTACAGAAGAACTAATAAAATCAATGAATGACTTGAAACTTCAAGTAACAGAACTTCAGCGCACAAAGTTACAGCTTATTAGTTTGAAACAGAAATATGATCTTTCAAAAATGACTATTGCTGACAAAACAAGGGAAGTAAAAAAGTTGGAAAAATTAGTTAAAGCTTTGGAAAGGGATCTCACATTGGAGAAACCTTTAAGAGAAATAAATGACATTATTTGGGATGATATTATTTCGTCAATAAAAGATATCTGGTTCTCAATCCAGATAATACAGAATGATTTGGTCAAAGTAGCTCTGGATGAAGTTGAGAATACACGAGCAGAAATAGGAAATAGGCCTGAGGAAGCCAATCAGCTTATACAATTCCTAAACACCCAAACTAGACAGCAACTTGCAGATGTGGGTATTCAGGACAGGACTGCAACAATCTTGGAGATAAAAAGAGTTTTTACTAAAAGAAATCTTATGCAAAATTTAGAACGAAGATGTTTTGACATGCAAAGTGAAATCATTGCTTTTAGAGAAAGGTTTAATGTTTTATTGAATAAAGGGTTGCCCAGCCCTATGGTTTCAGAAGATAAAATAATGGACCGAAAACTTATGTTAAGAAATTGGACATACATGCTCACAATCAAGCCAGTTCTTCAGCCATTTCATCAGAAGCAACATTACCCACAGGAAGGAATCTTCATGACAGATTAGAGAATTTGTTTTATCTAGAACATGAAGTAAAGCATTTGTTTCCTAATCAGCCTAATTTCTTCAGATATACCGAGGCTGATGAAACATTGAGGAAGCTTCAATGGACAAGAATAGCAGAAGATAAATGGTGGGAATATTTGTTGGAACTTTTGTAAAATTTATCCTTATATGAAATTTTTCCTATTTACTACAGTACAAAGGATAAAGGGACAAACAACGGTCAAAGAGTATCAGTTCAGTTAAAGTGTATCAGTAAGAAGCAAAGAGTATCAGTGAAGCAAGTCAGTTAGAATAAAATTATTGAAGAGGACAACGATGAGCTAAAATATAGGTCCTGCCTCCAGCACATTCTCGAAATGAGGAAACAGCACAACATCGGTTAGTTCTTGTCTTATCTATGAGACCATTTGTCTCTATTTTTATTATAACTTATTTGTGAGTCATCTTAGATTATATCTCATTTGGTTAAGAGATATTTTGTATGATTTTTTGTATAAATAAGCCCTCAATTGAATTATTGAGGGTGGATTCTCATACTTTGATGTAACATTGAATATTTTGGAATAAAGAGCTTTGGAGAAATTTTTCGTGGCAAAACTGGACAAGGAATTGAGGCAGAAGACTTTTCTCAGGATTCTTGTGTCAAATGAAGGATCAATAAGTCATCTCTATCCCATGTTTTGAAGTTTTATATTTGTTTACAATATCATCTGTGTTTCATTATCTTAATATTTAACGAAAAGGATTAAATCAGAAAGTACTTAGGTGTAATCTGATTTCAGTTGTTATTATTCTAGATGTTTTCTTCTAAACTGGTTTAAACAAGGAATTCTTAATTGCTCCTGTTTGTCTAGTTTATACATCTTTGGTTATTTATTAAAGAATACTTAACTGCTCTTTATTGATAATCAATCTATTTCTTTTCTCTTGAATGTGTTGAAAGATTCTTTATTGCCTTTCATCCGTTTGAATTCCATTCCATTCACTTTAGATCTATAATTGTTTCTAGTTTGATTATCTTGCCCTGATAAACCATTTTTTGTTAAAAAACTTAAGCCAGTGCAGCCAATCCTTTGACTCCATTAGCCCAATGGACTGAAACTATTTGATCTTAATCTCAGCTAAAGAATTCCATCAACCTAAATTCAAACAAAACCCCTGAACTTTACAACTAGCCTAATATCATCTAAAAACAAATCTATATTTTATAGAGAAAGCCCTCTCTGGATACAGATTGGCTAGATTCTGTATCTAAAAGATTGGTTTGTGGTTACCTCGGACACCTTTCCTCTTCCAACAACTTCAAGGAAAATCTGAGTGATAACACCACCAAATAACAAATAACTACTTGTTACACTAATTATTTGTCTTGGCCTTTATTTGTTGAAATTTGCAACAAGAAACATTGAAAATGGCAACCAAAAATGGAATCCAAAAAATGGCACCCAGAAATGGCTCCCATATGTTGCTTCTGATTTAATGTTTCCCTTAATTAAATTAAAAGAAGAATTGTAATTTTTGTTGGAAATTGGGTTCAATGTTCCCCATGTGTTTCGTGACATGGACTAACCGCCTCTCGTGGATCCTAACTCTAGTGATTGTAGCAGATACTAACGCCTGTGGGTTTCGGTCTAACGAAAATCATGATTTCAACAAGTGGTATCAAAGCGACAGGTCTCGAGTTCGAAACTCACCTAGCTCGTGTTGGGGGGGATATTGTTGGACATTGGGTTCAACACTCCCCGTGTGTTTTGCGACATGGACTAATCGTCTCTCGTGGATCCTAACTCTGGCGATTGTAGTGGAGACTAATGCCAACGGGTTTTGGTCTAACGACAATTGTGATTTCAACAATTCCATCTCATGGAAACTTGTATTAGTTAACTGAGTTAGGAAGACTTAGTTAGCTTAGGAAATTTGAGTTATAGGTATAAGAGGATGCATGCAAAGGGATTTTCTATTTTAGGGGGTCCAAATATATTTATTTGTGAGTTGTAATTAGTTAACTCAATTAATTGAGTTAAAATCAATTTAACTAGTTCAAAATGAGAGATGAGCTAGTGAGAGGTCCAGTGAATTAAATTAGATTTAATTCACAAGTAGTGATCAATTAATTAACTGATAATCAACTATAAATAGTTGTTGTGTGTCAGTTCTAAGGAAGACCCAATTGAGACTGAGGTTAAAGGTAAGAGATTTATCAGTTGTATTATTAGAAAATTGTATAGGTCATGCATTAGATCGTTGAGAAGGCCTTGAAGGATTGTGCAATCATTAATTGGTATTTTACTAATTGATAAGGTCTCAATTAGCCCAAGAATGCGTAAGGAAGGTTGGACAAGCAGTGGCAATCAAGAGGTTAAATACTTGATCGATTTTTCTTAGATTGCAAGCCAGATTCGAGCAGGATCGAAGTGAGACAGTTAGCAGAGTGCAGAGGTTTCTCAGTGTGAGGAATAGCATTGTATTGTTTCATGATATTGATCATATGCAATATACAGATAGAGGGGTTTTTGGTAGTTTGTTTTCTGAGATACATCTTTTATTGTAAGATTGATTATTTCTTATTAGGAATTTGGCTTTTGTGATCCATTAAAGTGTATAAAATCTTTTGGTAAAAATCACATCAAAGTATATTTTGTCGCCGCGTTTCGAACCAACCAGTGTGGTTCATCATTAGGACAAGATGTGATTGTGTGATCGTGTTTTGTTTACGCAAATTGTAGGAGGATTCAATATCTTGTTTTTGTACATTATAAGATAAGATTGAATCCCATGGGTATATTTTCTACATGGTATCAAAGCCCCAGGAATCACAATAGAAGATAAGAACAAAGTTTTGTCTTGAACAGGTTCAAATTTGCAGATTTATTCTTTAGTATCCAGCAGCAGATCAAGGTGTCTTTCAATGGCTTGAGACTTGAATATGCTCTTGAGGGAAATTAGAATTACATAGCATGGAAGGAAAATATGGAGGCAGTCTTGGAGGATAACAGGTTGAAGAATTCATAGATACTAATATTCCCAAGCCTGCATCATCAAATGCTCAAAATATTGATGAATGATAGAAGAAGGTAGCAAAGGCGAGAAGGGTCTTGTTAGAGGGAGTTCGAGATCATATTGTCTCGAGGCTCCATGGGAAGGCAACTCCATATGCTATGTGTAAGGCCTTGACAGATCTGTTTCAGAATAGAAGATACCAGAGGAAGTTGGCATTAAAGGACAAGCTTAGAAAGATCAAGATGGAGGAGGGTGAAATTATACCAAAATACTTGACGAAGTTCACTCAGTGTCGAGATGAGCTTGGAAGTGTTGGTGTGACAGTATCCCAAGATTATTTGGTGAGCCTATCACTTTTCCCAAGATCTGGCATAGCTACCAGGACTCTATGAATGCGAGGGAGAAGTTACCAGACTGGGAGTGTTTGTGGTCCAACTTGGTAATAGAATAGATAAGGTGAAGCACCATAAACGGGACCTCCGGAAAAGACAAAGAAGAAGATTTTGTATTGGTGGGAAAAGGAAATAAATCCAAGGGAAAGAATTAGTCCCAAGGAAAAGAGGGAAAGTGAGACTTGTCCAAGATCAAGTGTTTTCAATGTCATGAGCATAGGCACTATGCCTCGTATTTTCCACAGAAGAAGGCAAGCAAGAAGGAGCCTACAGTTGCAATGGGTGAAGCACTAGCTTCATAGTTCGAACTTGCTTTTACTCTCATTTCATGCATGGACAACACTGTAATGAGATGCATGTGGTATCTAGACAGTGATGCCTCATTCCATACGACACAGAATAGAGATCTCTTCAGTGACTTGGAGGAGAAGGACCTCCAACATAACATAGAGTTTGGAGATGACAGGAGGTGTAGCATGACCGACATATGTACAATTAACTTTCAGAGGGAGTCTTACTCCCCTCTCAGACTAACAAATGTATTGTTTGTTCCAGAACTAAGGAAGAATCTTATTTTCGTAGTGGTATTGGAAGATTGCAGTTATGATGTCATATTTAGAAAAGAAAAGTTGTTCCTTAGACACATCACCATGGGATGGGTGAAACAAATCAGTGCAAGATTCAAGAACCTGTATGCTCTCGAGGTCAAAGATGCATGCGAATATTTGAGGAGAAAAGTAGAGGTTAGTGACTTGGTGGTTGAGAGGGAGCCTCTCAACATGCAGCCTCAGAAGTAATCTCAGAAGGTTGTGGAGCAGCCACAATTGGAGATGTAGAGAGGGGACTGAGTGGAAGTGTCATCTCAAGTAGAGACCTCTAGTAGGGGGAAATTTCGAGCCAGATGGGTAGAGGGAACACATGCAGCCATAACTCCAAGTGAGAGGTGGGTCGATGTGCAAACATAATACCAAGAGAAGAAATTTGGGCAGGATCCATTGAGATGGCTTGTCTCATGGATCATACCTGGCTATGAAGAGCCCACAATACATGGTAGTAGGAAGGATCAGTAGGATTGATGCAATTAGATGTCAGGAAGACATAAATCAGAGTGACAGATGTCATATACTAAAGCACAAATCAGAGTCGGCATCAATGCAGAGGTCACAGATGCAGAGTCAATAGTAGCACGGAGATTTCAGTAGATAGTGTAGTAATAAATAGCAGTCAGAGACTCTGATGATAGATGCATCATATTGATTCAATTTTTTTTTTAGGCTATTCAGTTTCAGGAGTTGCAGGAGAAAACAAAACTAGAGAAGTGTTGCATATAGAACATTCCAAAGGTACTAGATCGGGATAGATTGAATTCCTTTCTTGTTGAGAGGGAGTGTTGAAATTTAAAACAAGAAACATTGAAAATGGAAACCAGAAATGGAATCCAGAAAATGGCAACCAAAAATGGCTACCATATGAGGCCTCTAATTTAATTTTCCCTTAATTAGATTAAAAGAAAAATTGTAATTTCATCTCATGACAACTTGTATTAGTTAACTAAACCAAGAAGACTTTGTTAACTTAGTAAATTTGATTTATAGGTCTAAGAGGATGCATACAAAGGGATTTTCTTTTTTTAGGGGGTCCATATATAGTTATTTGTGAGTTGTGATTAGTTAACTCAATTGATTGAGTTAAAATCAGTTTAACTAGTTCTAACTTATAGATGAGCTAGTGAGAGGTCCAATGAATTAAATGAGATTTAATTCACAAGTAGTGATCAATCAGATACAAATGGATTTTCTATTTTTAGGGGGTCCATATATATTTATTTGTGAGTTGTGATTAGTTAACTCAATTGATTGAGTTAAAATCAGTTTAACTAGTTCTAACCAAGAGATAAGCTAGTGAGAGGTCTGACGAATTAAATTAGATTTAATTCACAAGTAGTGATCAATCATATACAAAGGGATTTTCTATTTTTAGGGGGTCCATATATATTTATCTGTAAGTTGTGATTAGTTAACTCAATTGATTGAGTTAAAATCAGTTTAACTAGTTCTAACTGAGAGATGAGCTAGTGAGAGGTCCAATGAATTAAATTAGATTTAATTCACAAGTATTGAACAATCAGTTGACTGATAGTTCGCTATAAATATTTGTTTCATGTAAGTTCTAAGGAAGACCCAGTTGAGACTGAGGTTAAAGGGAAGAGATCTATCAGTTGTACTATTAGAAAATTGTACAGGTCATGCATGAGGTCATGAGGAAGGCCTTAAAGGATTGCACAATCATTAATTGGTATTTTCCTAATTAATAGGGGCTCAATTATCCCAAGAATGCATAAGGAAGGCTAGGCAAGCACTAGCATGCAAGAGGTTAAATAATTGACTGATTTTTCTTAGATTGCAAACCAGATTCGAGCAGGATCGGAGTGAGACAGTCAACAGAGTGCAGAGGTTTCTCAGTGTGAGTAATAGCATTGTATTGTTTCATGATCTTGACCATATGCAATATACAGATAAAGGAGTTTTAAGCAGTTGATTTTCCCAGATACATTTTGCGTTTTTCTATTTATTGTTTCTTTCTCTTGCTTATATGTAATTATGCGATTGTGTTTTGTTTCCGCAAATTGTAAGAAAAATTCAGTATTTTTTTTAATACATTATAAAATTAGATTAAGTCCAATGGATAGATTTCCTACACTATTTTCCCCTCACCATTACCATTCTTTTTTCCACACCCATAAGTTATTAAAATATCACAAGTGCTTTAAACCATCATTATAACGGATGAGTCTAAAAGGGAAAAAAATAGTGAATCTTTTTAGCTCCTCTCCTTATTCCTATCGAGGGAGGAAATTTGTTAATTTTAGAACGTTTACATCATCTAGGTTTTATGGAAATCCGTTACTTATTGAGCTTTTATCATATTATAGAAAATAACATTATGTATAAATAATAAGGGAAATAGAAATAAATCAAATCCCAATTCTATATATTAAAGAAGGAAATTTCAAATTTCACAAAAATTAAATAAAAGAACATTAACCATAAATAATAGGTGAAATAAAAATGCATCTCATTTCAATTATATATATATATATATTGATTTTATTCTTGCTATTGTATTGGTATAAGAGGTTGATTTCAACCACTACCATTAAATCTTGGGTGAACCCATGCATGCTCTCAACTAAAAATTTCACAAAAACTTCATATCACGATGATCACCAATCAAGCTACCCCTCAAAGTAATTATTCCTACTTTATTAATGAATGTCCTATGTTAAACAAAAATATATAAAAAAAGATAAAAAGATCTATATTGAGTTTGTACCTCCAAAATAAAACTTACCAATGTTGTGTGTGAGACCAAATAAATATAATAAATAAATAAAAGCATAATGTAATATTATGACTTCTTGAAAATTTTCAAAGAGGTCTACAGTAGTGGTTTTGGACCCATGGTTTTCATAGCACATGGTATTGTGCCAATAATATTTCTCTAGATTATTCTTTAAGAAATTATTTATATGTACTCTTGGTTAGACATTGTGTGTGGGATGAGAATGGAAGAAGATTGGAGTCTGAGTGAATGGTTGTAAGTTTTTATTTAATTAAAAGTTACAGATCGAATAGAAACCTTCCTCCATGGCCGATGAAGATTGGGAGAAGCTATATAGAAAATAAATTTCCACTATTAGGTAATATTTGGAAAATTGGGTATACTTCATGATTTATATGAACTAGATACAACAGTCAACAAGTTATTTTTAATGAAGATATTGTTTAATCTCAAAATGAAGCAAGGGAGTCTAGTAGTTGAACTTTTAAATGAGTTGCATATAATATTAATTCATCTCATTTCGCTGAAAATTAAATTTGATGATGATATCCAGGCCTTGTTATTGTCTAGCTCAATGTTAGATAGTTGAAAATTTTTGATTGTCATTGTTAGTATGAATCTTTCGTCGTAAAAGATCACTTTAACTGCGCATAACAAATAGCCCTAACATCGATTATGGCTGCAAAATATCTTTAAGTCTCATTTACAACTAACGTGCCAATAAAGACATATATATAAAATATAATATGGCTCCATGCATCCAATAGACAAGACAAGAAAGGGGGCGAAAAGAATGTTTTATATTATATTAAAGAATGGGGCACTGAGAGGAAACAAGAAAGGTGTTTTCCAAGCTTCTCTCAATGGGATGGGTTCTTAAAGTCCTCCGCATTTCAAATCTAAAATTCCTCTCTTATCAGGAAACCCCGACAACAAACATAGAACTCAATGGGAGCTCACAAAGCAAAAATGGAAAATGGTGACCAAGAATAGATCCAGTGTGATCTAATGCAATGAAGGTGACTAATGAATGGGGAAAACCCTTCTATTTATAACAAAATATTGGGGTGTTCTAGAACTCAGTGCATGAATACAATATTGTTAATCAAATTCTAGAACGACCCCTTAGGAATATTTTATTATATTTGTTGGAGGGAAAAGGTCTTTTGATTTGGGTCAATTCCTTTATTTATAAACAATAAATAAATAAATGATTTATTTATTATTTTAAGGAGATGATGGGGATATAATTAAATAAATAATGATTTATTTAATTATTTAAAAATGATTTAGTCAAATTTAACTAGGAATATTATTAAATAAGGGTTTAAATAATTTATTCCTGGGAAATAATTAAATAAATAATTATTTATTTAATTAATTTCCTTGTTTTGGGTTAAATATGACCAGGAAATATGGACAAATGTTATTTGACATGGTGAAAGCAATTTTAATTAGGGTAAAATTGGTCTTACATGGTGTACTTGGGTTCATCTAATGATAATGAGTTAGATGACCAAAAAATTGGTGTAACAAATTGCCCCCCAACGTACGAGTGTTAGGAGCAAATCGTATGACCGAAGTACGTTGTAAGAACTCAATCACTAGGTATCAAGAGGGAAGTGAGAGAGAGGAATGTAAGGTAGTCTTAATGTGCTTAAAGGACTAGACCCAGAGGAGACGAGACTTACAGGTGCAACAAGTCTCTAGGTGATGAAGTGGTACCAGTGTTAAAGGAGGCGGGGGAGGCATACGTATGCCTGCCGAGACAATAGTACACAGAATAAGGCGCCCGGAAAATTACAGAATGAAATAATGAAGCATGTGCTGGCTTAAACATGAGGCAGAGAAATAAAATGATGAATCCCACATACATACGATGCCTAGAATAACCGTCAGGACTTATACAAGAATATTTTAGTACATGAGATACAAATACACCCAAATGCCCCCTACACACGGGGAAGGGCTTGCCAAATCTAACTGATACATGCAAATCGAAGAGGCGCTGCAAGCGGTTGAAGCCGATATCATCAAATGAGAGGAGCTGCATCAAGGGTGGAAATGAAGAAGTCATCCGGGCATGTGGGGGGCTACCTGCAGGGCCACCCCCTCATGAGGGTTGAGACACCTCACACACACCCGAGAATCATGAATAGCTACTGCTACATCACTGGACCATCAAGTGTATAGATCATGATCATGCTGAGAAGAGCTCAAACCAAGGTACACTGCCCCCTAGACCTGGCTTCTGGAGTAAATGAGCTGATGTCGACATAAGTAGGTCCGCCATAGGTGAGGCAATAAGGGAACCTCAACTAAGGCACGAGGGAAAATAGTAGAGCGACGAACAGATGGATAGCAGTGATGATAATGAAAGGGGGGGTGACCCAAAGGGGATCATAAAAAACATGAGTACAAAATGGTATCTCATGACGGAAATTGACACAAACAGGAATGAGTATGGAGGCAAGGTGTTGCCCCCAATGACATGTGTTGTAAGTGAGAAAATCCGATTTTGAGCGGAGGTGAAGTAAGGCTTCATGGACAACAGGTGTCCTGGTGAAGTAGCGAAATGAAAAACAAACAGGTGTTGGCTATCTAGAAGAAAATAAAACACGCATCTCGAATGAGAAATGCTAAGGGTAATATCTCTTAAGATAGAGTGCATTGCGAGGATTAGGAAGGATTTTGCCTTCAAAATCCTCTAAAAGATATGCCCCCTTACCAAGGTCTTTACTGATAATGTAAGGACCTAGCCATAATGAGTCGAACTTCCCATGACCGAGGGTATCGTGGGCCTGGTCATATACTAGAACAAGGTCACCTTCATGAAAGGTACGAGGGTGGACTTTTCGGTCATATTGAGCTTTGGTGTGCTTTTTGGTCGCTTCAAGAGTTTGTAGTGCAACACGATGGTCTTCAGAGGCGCGCTCGAGCATGATGAGTCGTTGTTCTAGAGGTTGGGTATCAGGGAGAATTTTGACGGCTAAGTGAAGGGAAGGGATTTCACATTCGATTGGTAAGACTGCCTCCTTGCCAAAGACAAGGTGGAAAGGAGTGAAACCGGTGGCGGTTTTAACAGAAGTACGATAAGCCCACAAAGAAGGGAAGAGCATGAGATGCCAATTGGTTTTGTGCTTATTCACTGTTCGTTGAAGCATGGTCTTAAGAATTTTGTTGACTGCTTCAACTTGGCCATTACCTTGGGGGTAATAAGAAGATGAATATTGGTGCTCGAAACCCAATAGGTAGGATAGCTCCTGCCAAATCTGATCTTCGAAATGTTAGCCATGGTCCGAGACTAACTGTTTTGGAACTCCAAATCGAGCAATGACATGGTTAAAGAAAAAGAGGGCTGCAGTGGTTGCCGTATTGTTAAACGTTGGCATAGCTTCGGCCCATTTAGTGAAATAGTCAACCGCCACGATGACATATTTGGGGTTACTAGTAGATGGAGGTCGACATTCCATAAATTCGATGGCCCATTTACAAAAAGGACCGGCGGTGACGACAGGATGGAGAGGAGCGGGAGGAGCTCGCGCCTTGGGGGCGAAATGTTGGCAATTGGAACAGTGTTTGACTGCTTCAATGCAATCACTGAAGAGAGAAGGCCAAAAATACCCAGCACACATGATTTTTTGGGCGGTGGGGAGGTCGGAGAGGTGGCCACCACAAGCGCCGCTATGACAGGCATTGAGGACTTTCTCGGCTTCAGCATGTGTGAGGCAACGACGAAGGACAGTATCTACTCCGCGACGATAAAGGTCATCGCCGATTAGAAGGTAGCGAGAGGCTTGGTGTCGGATACTTCGTCGAGCATCACGATCAAGATGAAGGGCGAACTTTTGGGTTCGCAAGTAAGTAAGGATGTCACCGTACCAAGGATCGTCGGTGGTGATGGCAAACAAATGTTCATCGGGAAGAGCATCATTAATTGGAGTATCTTGCGTTCTGGTAGGAAAATCAGAAATGAGTTCAGCAAGGACTAAACCTTTCTTACTTTTTGGGGTGACAAATTCAAGGTCGAATTCTTGGAGGATAACGACCCAACGGGCGTACTTCCCTTTGAGGATGCGGCGACTCAATAGGAAATCCATGGGGTTGGAATCAGTCACAACCTTGGTGGAATGCATGAGGATATAATGATGCAGTTTTTGGACCGAGAACACGACAGCTAGTGCTAATTTTGCTTCATGCGAATAGGACACAGGTGGACCGGCAAGGTTCTTACTGACATAATAGATCACATGTTCGATACCATTATCATCCTCCTGGATAAGGACACCAGAAACTGAATAGGTGGAAGCGGAGATGTATAGGATGAAATCTCGGTCAAAGTCAGGGGGACGGATCAAGGGAGAGAATGTGAGAGCATGCTTGAGGGCGTCAAAAGACTCGTGAGGGTACGTATCCCAGACAAAAGGGGTGTGAGATCGAATAAGTCTAAGAAAACCATGTGCGGTAGTGGCGTAGTCAGGAATGAATCGGCGAAGAAAATTAGCTTTGCCTTGGAGACTTTGAAGCTGGCGTAAGGTACGAGGCATAGGAAGTTCAAGAATGGCTTGAACCTTCAAAGGGTCGAGAGTTATCCCGTCATTTGACACGATGAAGCCGAGGAGACGACCGGCAGGAACACAGAAGACACATTTCAATGGGTTAAGGCGAATGTTATACTTGCGGCATCGGAGAAAAATGGTACGCAGATCATGAAGGTGTTGCGCCCGATGCTTAGAATGTGCAGTAAGGTCATCTAAATAGGCAAGGATAATATGGGCTAAGTCATGGAAACAATAAGACATGGCTCGTTGAAAGGTGGCGCCGGCGTTTTTAAGGCCAAATGGCATGAATCGGTATGCGAAAGTGCCCCACGGATGAATGAACGTGGTTTAGTTGATCAGCATGACGGATAACAATTTGGTTGTATCCAGAGAAGCCATCCATAAAGGAGATAATCTCGTGCCTCGCACACTCATCTATGATTTGGTCAATAAATGGTGTGGGGAAGTTGTCTTTGGGACAAGCTTTGTTCAGATCGCGAAGTCGGTGCAAACACGAATGGTGCCCTATTTTTTGAGGACAGGAACTGGGTTAGACACCCAAGTGGTATATTCGATGGGGTAAATGAAACCAGCCTACCGGAGCTTATTGATTTCAGCTTTGATTTCTTCGCGTCTAGAATGATGAATTGGTCTCAACTTTTGACGGACTGGAATGGCATCAGGCCATGTGTCGATGTGATGTTCGACAATGGCAGGATCGAGTCTGGGTATTTCTGAGTAGGACCAAGTGAAAATATCACGCAATTCTTTGAAGAGCTTGGTGTAGGCTTCAATTTCTTCTGGAGTGGATTGGGCACCCATGGTGATATGTTCTTCAATACTTGGTGTGACATAAATGTCTATTTTGATGGTAGGAGAGATATTAGCCATATTGCCTTCTTCGAAACCGTCAGGTGTAGGGATGGGGTTTTTGAACCAATCAACTTTATCGGAAATGAAGTCTTTAGATTCGAGGGTATATTGGTCATGGGACTGGTGTGGTAGGAAGTATGCACAATGGTGCATATCATCCCACGGAAAATCAAGTGTGGTCATGGCTTCCATGATGTCTTCATCGATCTGAAAGATGGGAAGGGTGGGAGGAAGAGGAGGATCTGAGGAGGTAGAAACATGAGACACCTGATTTGGAGGGGGAAGGCTCACGTGTGTGTCGGCATGAGGGGTGACAGCGGAGTGAACAGATGAGTGGTTGAGTGAAACGGCAGGGGAAGGCACTAAGGGGTCAGGTGCCGAGAAACACGGGGATGAGGAAAGGTAGAAAATAGTGGCTGAAGTTTCGATCATTTCAGTATCAGGATGAGGAATGGTAATTGGGGGAGACATGGGGTCTGGTGGTAGGGAAGAAGGATGACGGGCAAGCGCGGCTTCGAATTGGCGGTATGCGGCTAAAGAAGCGCGATACTCATCAAGGCGAGGACAAAGATGGGTGTCATGTCCATGGAAATCGAACAAAGAACAAGGATGATTGGTGTGAAAGTGTTTAAGTTTAGGAAGAGAATCAGGTATGGTGACAAAGACTTTAGGAAGAGAAGATTCAGGAAACGTCTCATTGACCATTGTTTTGAGATGTGGTAATTCAGGGCAAGTATGGGTAGCATGTCCGACAACATCACACAAAGCACACTGGATGGGATGCTTTGGAGGTCGAGGAGGGGCAGAAGTTGTCGGGGTGGCTTTGTCCTTGGATGCCCCCCTGCGAGCTTGGCTAGTGGCACCTGACATGGTCGCCATAGGGGGTGGTTCCTGATGAGGGGACTGAGGTACAGGTGCAGCGGGAGAAGCCATGGGTATCGATTGAACCGGGGTCAAAGCAAGATAAGGTTTGGGTTGGCCAGGCAGGGTAGGGGCTGGGGGGTCTAGGTACCAGACGGGTATGCCCAAGGTCAAGTTGGGGAGGGATAGGGTAGCCAAGATAGGGACGGAATGAGCGTCAGTAGGGGGAGCAAGGAAAGGAATCTGACCAGCAGGGAAATGGCCAGGAGGAATTTTCGAGGGAGGAGATTCCAAAGGAAGAAGGTGGGCTAGCGGGGGCGAAGGGCTAGGAGCTAATGGAGTTGGGTGAGGATGCATTTGCTTACTAGCCAAGATGGGCTGTGCAAGCTCATCCCAAGAAGATTGCATCATGCAAACATTCGCCATGCTAGGATTGAGTACGGGAGGAAGGTCTAAAAAGGTTCCAAGCAAGGAGGAGTCTTTATAGACACCAGGGGAAACATTGGTCAAAGAATCAACAGTTGGTTTATTGGTGACAGTAGAGATGGTGGACTCAGGGGAGGTTTGAGATTTTGGTTCATGGTAGGTCAACTAGTCAATGGTGACAATCTTGCCATTATGAGGGAAGAGCATCTTGCAGTAGACTGCGGATGGGACGGCAGACATGGCATAGGTGTAACTACACCCCAAAAGAATGTTGTAGTCAAGAGGGGCATCGATAACTTCAACGTCGACACAAACAGTTTTTCCTGCAAGGGTGATAGGACAATTACGAAATAGGCTAATGGGCTGGGAGGTATGGCCATCCCACGCACGAAGGGTGATTGTGGAAGGGGCTAGCTCGGGGGATCCAAGTTGTTTCCAAACCGAAGCAGACATTACAAATTTGGATTCCCCCTCATCAATAATACACCGAGCGATAGTGGCATTTCGGATTTTGACTAGGATTTGGAAAGCAACAGAAGGAGGAAGAGGGGGAGGGTATGACTGACAGGCGTTGAAAACAATCAATTGGTCATCAGCAGGATCTACAGCACCCACGACAGATAGTAGAGCCTTCTTTTGAGAAGGACACGAAGGGAGGAGTTCCAGTGTTGAAATGGTAGCAGGAGATTGTGCCAGATCATCTACTATACTGTATGAATGGGCAGCCCGACCAGGGGTAGCATTTCGAAGTAAGGGGCCCTTAGGAGTCTTGTTATGAGCCTCAACTTTGGGCGGAGGTATTTACAAGGGAACATTGGGTGTCGACAGAGGCTCTGTAGGACCTGAAGATGGGGACTCGGGGATAGATGGAACAAGAGGCGTGGAATACTGACGAGACCGAGTTTGAGGGTTGAGGTCTACGGTGAGAGGTGGGTCAGAGGCCATCATGAGAATCTGGTAATCGGAGGAACCAGAAGGGGAAGATTGAGTGGTTACCGAAGCATGACGTGGTTGAGTGGCCACGAATCCTTGTTGAGGGAAAGGATCGGTAAACAAAGTGGGTTGGGAAGTAGTTGGAGTGGGAGGGATAGTAGGGGAGGAGTGTTGTCCCATCACAGTGGCCTGAGATTCGCACATCTGCCGCATTTGTGGTAATAAAGGACAATCGTGAGTGTAGTGACCATAAACACCGCAACAAGAACATGGCTTATTGGTGCGAAGCGGCTTGTCCGGCTTAGACTGAGAGCCCTGTGGCTGGTTGGTAGTGGTAGATTCAATACTGGAAGGATTGGATCCACGATTACCAAAAGCAGATTGATTGCCTCTTCTCCTTCTTTGAGAAGGAAGAAAATTAGGTGCCCCCTGCTGTGCAAATACTTACCTTGGAGGGGGTAGTAAGTGTGGTTGCGGGGGTGGAGAAGGCAAGGGAGTGGGCGGTCCAAATGCTGGAGCTGGGACACCAGGTGGTGGGTACGGATAAGGGGTAGGATGGGCAACATTGAGGTAAGCAGGAGTGTGGGAAAAAGGAGGAGGTATGATGTATCCTGGATACATGCTACCTGGAGGGGGGAATGTGTCGGAGGGGCTGGCCCCTCCTGGAGGGAAACCATAGCCCAGAGGAGGTTGAGCAGGGCATGTGACAAGGTTCCAACAATACTGTCGGCAGAGTGAGAGGCCCACGAGGCATTAGGGCCACCGAGCTTGGGGAGGTCAGGAAGGACAGTATAAACATAACCGGATTGGGCATAGATAAGGTCATATTTCAAGGCTATTTGGAGGGTGGCTTCTTCGGTTTGGGGAAAATGGGATACGACATCTTTGCCAATGGGGGGTAAGAGAGAGCAAAGGAACCAGTCCATGTAAACCCGATCTTCAAAGGGGGGAGCGCGACACAAGCTTCGTCTTCTTCGCCATTCTTGTACATGAGCGGAAAGGCGAGTCGAAGAGGATTGATGAAAAGAAGTCAAGAGTTTAGTGCCAGTGTCATATCGAAGAGGGAGATAGAAATAAGATAAGAAGGCTTGGGCAATGGTCGCAAAGGTGGTATGGGAATAGGTGGCTTGATCAACATACCATTTAGAAGCTTCGTCGGTAAGCGTGCGTTGGAACAAACGAAGACGGATGGAGTCATCGGTGATGGAATTGGAGGAACACCACATGTGGAAAGATCGAATATGGTTGGAGGGATCTTCACTAGTAAGGCCTTCGAACTTGGGAATGTCAGAGGGGAGCTTGGTTGGCATAGCATGCAAACTAACATCGTGGCGGATAGGGTCATTTATCAGTTGATTGAAATCGGGGAGACTAAGTCCGGCCATATAAGGGAGTAATGGGGTAGTCGAGGTAGGTCCGGTAGTGGTTCCACTGGAAACAGACCCAGCAGTAGTACTGGGGTTTCTGCTGGTAGTAGGCCCTGAAGTAGACATGGTGAAAGTGACAAGGGGAGAACTAGGAGTAGGGGGAGAACCCGAACAATCAGAAGAAGAGTCGGAGTGCGGACTCAGGGGAGGACTTACTCGATGACGACGGGAAGGAGGAATTAGACCAAGCGAAAACTGAGGGTGAAGGCCAAGAAGTCTCCGGGAGAGGCGCCTTGGGGGCGCAATGATGACGGGAAGAAGAAAAACCGACAAGGGCAGGGAGGGACAAAATCAAGTGAGGTCAAGGGCAGAGAGGTACAGTGACAATTGATTTTAAAGTCTTTGCCAGGCGGTGTTAACCAGACGCTTCTTCACTTAGGGTCAGTGTGTGGCGTGCGTTAATTTTAATTGTTTAAACCCAGACGTTTTGAGAGTAAAAGAAAAAGTGTGCTACGTAACTGAAAATAAATCTGCAGTAAATAAGACAGAAAGAACATAAAATTAACAGCTAATCAATGCGTCAATCTAACCCAAGAAGGTGGGTCTCTCAAAACTAGTCTATAAGGGGGAAAAACTAAGCCAAGCACGCGAAAAGGAGGCCAATAGATATAATGTCGGGAGGGACTGGGATCTAAAGGAGAAATCTGCTGAAAATAGGTGCAGAGAACAACAAAGAGGCAGAGGCAAGGTTGTTGTTAAAAAGGAGGAGATCAGCTAAAAATAGGAGGGACAATGAGGCGGCCCTAGAAATGAACCCATAAAAAACTATATGAGGTGATTTGAAAGGGGGAAGAGCTGATCTAAATAGATTTGAAACTAAGGTATCAGATCTGAAAGCAATAAGGTTGAAACTCTGGAAATTCAAACTTCTGAAATAGCAAAAACTCTCCCACAAAAAGTGGAGGGTACTAGAGCCCTAAGGGGAAAGATTCCCACTTAGTTGAGTGAAACAGATCAGAAACAGGTCTAAACGGGCAGAGGCAGAGGCTGGAAAACCCTGACAGAAGCTTCAGATAAACCCAAAAAAAGTGCTGGAAAATTACAGAAAACGGTGCAGGTCGCAGGTTCTGACCTATTTGGTAGTCCAGGTCGCAGATTTGGGGCAGAAAAGTGCACCCTCAAGGCCAGGTCGCACTTTTTGGGCTGATAAGTGCGACCTGCAGATCCGGCTCTTTCAGCGTGATGCAGGTCGACCCTGCAAACCCAGAATCTTAGCATTGAATATGCATATAAAATGCAATTCCTGTTTCATGTCAAGAAAGTCCACTTTCTAGCAAAATAACTCCACTCACTGGAAATTTCAACTCATGCGGAAGCTATGGTTATAAAACTAAACAACCATGATTATAGAACCATTGGAATACCCCACCATACGATTTTTTTAATTGACCATTGAATTTCAAACAAATTCTGATATAAGCTTTACTTTCATCATGGATTTAAAACTCATCATTTATTTCGCCCATGGCTTACTATTCCCATATCTGAATATATATGTTAGAATTTTGGATAAATTTCAACTATCAACATAATTTAATATTGAGTCCATAATCATAGTTCGACTTTAATTAAACCTCCAAATCGCCAACACACATCAACTTTCATACCTTTTCCAATCTGAAGATGGACGCATCGTTCATCATTCAACTTCAGTCTCCAATTAACTTCTGCGCTATCTCACCTTTAACTTCTGCGCTACCAATTAGATCTTCAACCATATTCATGGAGTTCAACTGTCTGCAATCGAATTAGGTTTCAATCACTGCTTCCTCTAAGATGTATTTTCCAACGGATTCAAATTCTCTCCCTCCTCTTAATACGTTGGTTACCTCAAGATTATGCTGTGCTCTGCAATCAGATATTCAACTGGATAAAAACCATCATGGCTCGGATCAATCAATAAGTCGATTAATGGAATTCTATTCAGCTCAGAATTCCCGTTGCTTTTACGCTTAACCGCTCCTGCGAATTATGGGCATCGATCTTTACTGATATCGATTCCAGACAACACACATTTGACCATATTAAATAATCAAATACTGAAATCGTTTGGAACCTTTATTAAAAAGACTGAATTTCATCGATTTCCACGTGCTGAGGCTGTAGCAGAAAATCGATATTGATTTTCCCAAATCGAATCATTCCTTCAACAATTTAAATAGCATAGATCGGATACAAATCGATCTTCAACAATTTAATGATAGAATTCCATTCAACCATAACCTTTCTTCCTCCAGCATGAACCAGAACCGGAACTCTCGATTTCTATTAAGAAAATGTCAACAGTGATTAATATAATTCGATATGGGTTTCAACAAAAATCAACATCCGTTAATTCTGTCAATCTCTATATAGAATTCAATTCTGTACAGGATTATGTCTTGTGGCTTCAACACCCTAAATCAATAGCGATAAATGCAATCGATTCACAATTGATTCCACAGGCTTTTGACATAGCTTAAATTTATAACAAACGAAGTCCAAAGGAACATCGTTGTATTCACTGGTTCAACACAAAACCACGGACCCAATACATTGGAAAATAACCATTCACGTCAGGATTCAATACCTCCTACATTCAATGATTATGTATTACAGTTTTCATACAAAGTCGATGTAAATTCAAGCACATCCAATCACTTTTTCCCCGTATGAAACTTCAACAATATGGGTCATATATCCCATCGATCTTTATCATTGAAACGTAGAGAGAATTAAATTTAATTCCTCCACAATATAAAACTCAAAAAGAATCGAATCATCTCTTCATATATTGAACACAAATTCAATAAGGGCGTAAACTCCAGAAATCAAATTCTGCATTAATACACAGTACTTACATAATAGTCTTCCTCCTTGGCCTGATTTTCAACCATTGGCCCTTTACAATTGCCCGAAGGCTTCCAAGTAGAACCCCTGCTCTCTACTCACACTCTCACTCTGATCTCAATGCCTTTGAGGTTTGATAATTTATACAAATTTAATAGAACCAATTTTGGTTCTCATCCCTTTAATCACTCAACAAACCCCCAAATATCTCAACAAATCCTAAAATCACTCTTGAATCCCTAAGGATCCTCTCTCACCCAAAATTAATGAAACTAATTTCTAAATTAAAATCTCTCATCCCTTTACATCCTCAACTGACCAAATTCTCTCATGTTTATTTAATTAAAAATACATTAAACCCACTCAAATCATTCATAAAAATCTAGCTCTTTTAAAAACTTAAAAATCCCTAAGTTTTAATAATTACAAAGTATTTCTCTTTGCCTAATGCTCTTGCATCACGCCGGCAGATTTCAGAAAAATTTTGTCGTCTCAGCTGCGGCTGATGTCTGTCACCTGCGCAATAAGGCCAGAAACACACGGAAGTTAAAAATTTAACTGTTTGAGGGTTTTAGAGGTGAAAAGCACCATAAAAATAGGAAAAACATAAAATGGAAGAGAAACCCTAGGGTTTGAAATAGCTGGATATGCAGGAATATATAAAACGACAGCGGTCGCAAAAGAAAGCCCGTGTGGAGTCGCCAATTGTTAGTATGAATATTTCATCGTAAAAGATCACTTTAGCTACGCATAACAAATAGCCCTAACATCGATTATGGCTACAAAATATCTTTAATTCTACTGCACAAATCCAGATATAAGCACAAAAGACATTAAGTAAATAAAATATAATATGGTCCATGCATCCAATAGACAAGACAAGAATAATATGTTTAAAAGAATGTTTTATATTATATTAAAGAATGGGGCACCTGAGAGGAAAACAAGAAAGGTGTTTTCCGGTTCTCCTCAATGGGATGGGTTCTTGAAAGTCCTCAGCGTTTCAGATCTAAAATTCCTCTCTCTTATTGTGGTAGAAAACCCTAACAAACATAGAACTCAATGGGAGCTCACAAAATAAAAATGGAAAATGGTGACCAAGAGTAGATCCAGTGTGATCTAATGCAATGAAGGTGACTAATGAATGGGGAAAACCCTTCTATTTATAACAAAATAT
Organism: Pinus albicaulis; assembly: GCA_034641835.2. Lineage (NCBI taxonomy): Eukaryota > Viridiplantae > Streptophyta > Pinopsida > Pinales > Pinaceae > Pinus > Pinus albicaulis. Next base: position 4,968,591 of record CM076584.1, read on the forward strand.
TGGGGTGTTCTAGAACTCAGTGCATGAATAAAATATTATTAATCAAATTCTAGAACCACCCCTTAGAAATATTTTATTATATTTGTTGGAGGGAAAAGGGCTTTTGACTTGGGTCAATTCCTTTATTTATAAACAATAAATAAATAAATGATTTATTTCTAATTTTAAGGAGATGATGGGGATATAATTAAATAAATAATGATTCATTTAATTATTTAAAAATGATTTAGTCAAATTTAACTAGGAATATTATTAAATAATGGTTTAAATAATTTATTCTTGGGAAATAATTAAATAAATAATGATTTATTTAATTAATTTCCTTGTTTTGGGTTAAATATGACCAGGAAATATGGACAAATGTTATTCGACATGGTGAAAGAAATTTTACTTAGGGTAAAATTGGTCTTACATGGTGTACTTGGGTTCATCTAATGATAATGAGTTAGATGACCAAAAAATTGGTGTAATAGTCACGATAAGTAATGTTGCACCAAAAGGTAAATTATGTTTTGAAGATGTTTCTAATAGTTTATTAAATGAAGAAATGCCTAAGAAATATATGAAGGAGGAAGTTCCAAATATGGAGGCATTAATGCTTGGTGGTCATGGAAGACAACCATATAGAAGGAAATCAAGGTGTTCCATCTCTAGAGGTAGATCAAAGTCTAGGTAGGGAAGAATAATGTGCTACCATTATAGAAAACCTGACCATATAAAAAAATTATTGCAAGATATTAAAAGCACAACAAAATGAGAAAAAGACAACTAGTAACAACAACAATGAAGAAACTATTGTTGTTGCATCATACGGTGAGGTATTAATTATTGTTTCTTATGAAGATGTGTGCCATTATACTTTTTTTCATGATAGTGATTGGATTTTAGATTATGAAGCCTCCTACCATGCTACCCCAAGTAGAGAAAGTTTTATTTCTTATAAATTTGGAAATATGGGAAAGGTTCGCTTGGGTAATAAAAGTCTTTGAAATATTAAAGGGGTGGGGGATGTACTAATAAAGACAGAATATGGTTGTAGTTTATTGCTTAAACAGGTCAAGTATGTACCACATATTGGAATGAATTTGATTTCAGCTGGGAAGTTAGATGTTGAAGGCTACCTTACAATGTTTAACAAAGGAGGTTGGAAAATTGTGAAGGGTTCATAGTTGTTGCAAAGGGGATAAAAATTGGCACTCTCTACACATTAAAGTCTAAACTACAAAATAATAATATTTTTGTTGTTAAGGAGTAGTTTACAACATATTTGTGGCACAAAAGGCTTGGGCACATGACTGAAAGAGGACTAAAAATCCTTACAGAGAAAAAAAAAAATTGGTATAAAAGGTACATAATTAATGGGTAAACAAAAGAGGGTGTCATTTATGAGATATGGTCATAAAATAGATATAAAAATATTAAATCTAGTACATTTTGATGTTTGTGGTCCAATAAATATAAAATTACTAGGAGGAGATGCTTATTTTGTTACTTTTATTGATGATGCGTCAAAAAAGGTGTGGGCTTTCCCTATTAAAATAAAGAATCAAGTTTTAGACAATTTTCAAAAATTTCTACTTATTTTGTTACTTTTATTGATGATGCATCAAAAAAGGTGTGGGTTTTCCCTATTAAAAGCAAGAATCAAGTTTTAGACAAATTTCAGAAATTTCATATGGTCATTGAAAGGGAAACTAATAAATTGTTGAGATGTATTAGAACTGATAATGGTGGGGCATATTACTCCAATGCATTTGAAGAATATTGTAGTAGACATGGTAGAAACATGTAAAAATAGTTCCTCGCACTCCAAAACAAATTGGAACAACTAAGAGAATGAATTGGGAAAATTATGGTTTGTTGAAATACTTTTGGGCATAGGTTGTCCGAACATCTTTCTACTTAATAAATCGGTCTCCCACAACTTCATTATATGGTGGCATTCCTGAAAAGGTATGGACTGGTAAATATTTACGTTATGCTCATTTCAAAAATATTTGGTTGTGAAGCATATGTGCATATTCCTAAAGAACAGAGTTCCAAGTTGGATGAAAAGACTTTAAAATGCATTTTCTTAGGATATGTTGATAATGAGTAAGGCTAACAGTTATGGGATCCTTTGAAAAATAGAGCTATTAGAAGCAAGGATGTTGTTTTTAATGAAGAATAAATGTTTAAAACTAATGAAAAATATGTGGAGGAGAAAAGAATTGTTGAAATTCTAGAGCAACGAGAAAATGAACCACCATTACAAGAAGACACATCAAAAGATAATGAGCAACCATTGCAGCAAAATGAAACTGAGAAACAACAAGGAGAAGAACATGAAGAACAACAAAATTGACATCCATTGGCAGAAATTCCACCACAAAAATCATCAATTTGCAAGTCTACTAGGACACATAAGCCTTCACAAAGTTATTCTCCCTCATAATATATTTTATTGTCTGATGAAATTGAACCTGCTTTTTTTAGGAAGCATGTGAAGGAAAAGATAACATCGAATGGAAAAAATCTATGTAGGAAGAGCTAAAATCCCTACATTATAATAAGACATGGGATTTAGTTAAAAGGCCAAGAAAGGTTTTAAAGAACAAGTGAGTGTATCGAATAAAGCATGAAGCAAAGGAAAATCAAAAAAGATTTAAAGCAAGGCTAGTATTTAAGGTTTTTGGGCAAGATCAAGGTATTGATTTCACAGAAATTTTCTCTCTAGTTGTCAAAATGTCATAAATATGAGTGGTACTTGGCCTTGTAGTTTCTCTAGATTTAGAATTGGAGCAATTATATGTCAAGACATCCTTCCTACATGGAGATTTAGAAGAAGAACTATATATGTAGCAGCGAGAAGGATTCATTGCAAAAGGTAAATAGAACTTAGTCTCTGGGTTGAAGAAGAGTCTATAAAGGCTGAAATAACCCCTCGTCAATGGTATAAGAAATTTGACTCTTTTATGCGTGATCATAATTTTAAAAGGCTAAATGTAGATCATTGTGTATACATTAAAATAGATGAAAGAGGCAACTTCATTATCTTGTTATTATATGTTGATGACATGTTGATTTTTGGGAAAGATAAGATCATTATTAACATGTTAAAAGAAGAATTAAACAAGGTATTAGCAATGAAGAATTTAGGACTAGAAAGGAAGATTTTGGGAATGCATATTATGCATTACAAAAAAAGGAAGAAATTATGGCTTTCAAAAAATCAATATCTTGGAAAAATATTGGAAAAATTCAATATGGCTAACACAAAATATATAGGTACAACACTTGCTTCTCATTTCAAATTAACATCTAAACAATGCCCCATTACTATTGAAGAAAAAGGAGAAATGTCCAAGATTACATATGCTTCTGTAGTAATAATCTTATGTATGCTATGGTATGCACTCACCCTAACATTACACATTCAGTGGGAGTAGTAAGTAGGTTTCTTGCAAACCCAGGCAAGGAAAATTGGAATGTTGTCAAGTGTATTAAAGGATCACTTGACTATTGTTTATGCTTTCAAGGTACTAATACCATGTTGGAAGGATTTACAGATGTTTATTTCGCACGTGACATGGATTCTAGAAGATCTAAAACATGTTACATCTATACTTTTGCAGGGGTTGCAGTATCATGGGTATCTATACTGCAAAAGGTGGTGGCTCTTTATACCACAAAATTTGAGTATATGGCAACAACTGATGAATGCAAGGAAATGATTTCGATGAAGAGGTTCCTAGAGGAACTAGGCCTACGGCAAGAAAAGTGTGTATTGAATTGTGAGAGCCAAAGTGCACTCCATCTTGCCAAAAACTTGGCCTTTCACTACAAAACACAACATATTGATGTTAAATACCATTGGATATGTGAAGTGTTAGATGATTGAGTTGAGAGGCTCATTCTACTCATTCTACAACCCAGTATGAGGAGATGTGTAAGTTTGTCCTTCTGTCCATTCCCTTTTAAAATAAATATAAAAAAAATAAAAATTTTGTTCTAAGCGTGCGTTGGAACAAACGAAGACGAATGGAGTCATCGGTGATGGAATTGGAGGAACACCACATGTGGAAAGATCGAATATGGTTAGAGGGATCTTCACTAGCAAGGCCTTGGAACTTGGGAATGTCAGAGGGGAGCTTGGTTGGCATAGCAGGCCAACTAACATCGTGGCGGATAGGGTCATTTATCAGTTGATTGAAATCGGGGAGACTAAGTCCGGCCATATAAGGGAGTAATGGGGCAGTCGAGGTAGGTCCCGTAGTGGTTCCACTGGAAACAGACCCAACAGTAGTACTGGGGTTGCTGCTGGTAGTAGGCCCTGAAGTAGACATGGTGAAAGTGACAGGGGGAGAACCAGGAGTAGGGGGAGAACCCAAACAATGAGAAGAAGAGTCGGAGTGCGGACTCAGGGGAGGACTTACTCGATGACGACGGGAAGGAGGAAGTCGACCAAGCGGAAACTGAGGGTGAAGGCCAAGAAGTCTCCGGGAGAGGCACCTTGGGGGCACAATGATGACAGGAAGAAGAAAAACCGACAAGGGCAGGGAGGGACAAAATCAAGTGAGGTCAAGGGCAGAGAGGTACAGTGACAATTTATTTTAAAGTCTTTGCCACGCGGTGTTAACCAGGCGTTTCTTCACTTAGGGTCGGTGTGTGGCATGCGTTAATTTTAATTGTTTAAACCCAGACATTTTGAGAGTAAAAGAAAAAGTGTGTTGCGTAACTGAAAATAAATCTGCAGTAAATAAGACGGAAAGAACAGAAAATTAACAGCTAATCAATGCATCAATCTAACCCAAGAAGGTGGGTCTCTCAAAACTAGTCTATAAGAGGGAAAAACTAAGCCAAGCACGCGAAAAGGAGGCCAATAGATCTAATGTCGGGAGGGACTGGGATCTAAAGGAGAAATCTGTTGAAAATAGGTGCAGAGAACAACAAAGAGGCAGAGGCAAGGTTGCTGCTAAAAAGGAGGAGATCAGCTAAAAATAGGAGGGACAATGAGGCGGCCCTAGAAATGAACCCAAACAAAACTATATGAGGTGATTTGAAAGGGGGAAGAGCTGATCTAAAGAGATCTGAAACTAAGGTATCAGATCTGAAAGCAATAAGGCTGAAACTCTGGAAATTCAGAATTCTGAAACAGCAAAAACTCTCCCACAAAAAGTGGAGGGTACTAGAGCCCTAAGGGGAAAGATTCCCACTTAGTTGAGTGAAACAGATCAGAAACAGGTCTAAACGGGCAGAGGCAGAGGCTGGAAAACCCTGACAGAAGCTTCAGATAAACCCAGAAAAAGTGTTGGAAAATTACAGAAAACGGTGCAGGTCGCAGGTTCTGACCTGTTTGGAAGTCCAGGTCACAGATTTGGGGCAGAAAAGTGCGCCCTCAAGGCCAGGTTGCACTTTTTGGGCTGATAAGTGCGACCTGCAAATCCGGCTCTTTCGGCGGCAAATTTTAGAAAAATTTTGTTGTCTCAGCTGCGGCTGATGTCTGTCACCTGCGCAATAAGGCCAGAAACACACGGAAGTTAAAAATTTGACTGTTTGAGGGTTTTAGAGGTGAAAAGCACCATAAAAATAGGAAAAACATAAAATGGAAGAGAAACCCTAGGGTCTGAAACAGTTGGATATGCAGGAATATATAAAACGACAGCGGTCGAAAAAGAAAGCCTGTGTGGAGTCGCCAATTGTTAGTATGAATCTTTCATCATAAAATATCACTTTAGCTACGCATAACAAATAGCGCTAACATCGATTATGGCTGCAAAATATCTTTAAGTCTGCTGCACAAATCTAGATCTAAGCACAAAAGACATTAAGCAGATAAAATATAATATGGCTCCATGCATCCAATAGACAAGACAAGAATAATATGTTTAAAAGAATGTTTTATATTATATTAAAGAATGGGGCACCTGAGAGGAAAACAAGAAAGGTGTTTTCCGGTTCTCCTCAATGGGATGGGTTCTTGAAAGTCCTCAGCGTTTCAGATCTAAAATTCCTCTCTCTTATTGTGGTAGAAAACCCTGACAAACATAGAACTCAATGGGAGCTCACAAAGAAAAAATGGAAAATGGTGACCAAGAATAGATCCAGTGTGATCTAATGCAATGAAGGTGACTAATGAATAGGGAAAACCCTTCTATTTATAACAAAATATTGGGGTGTTCTAGAACTTAGTGCATGAATAAAATATTATTAATTAAATTCTAGAACCACCCCTTAGGAATATTTTATTATATTTGTTGGAGGGAAAAGGTCTTTTGACTTGGGTCAATTCCTTTATTTATAAAAAATAAATAAATAAATGATTTATTTGTTATTTTCGGGAGATGATGGGGATATAATTAAATAAATAATGATTCATTTAATTATTTAAAAATGATTTAGTCAAATTTAACTAGGAATATTATTAAATAATGGTTTAAATAATTTATTCTTGGTAAATAATTAAATAAATAATGATTTATTTAATTAATTTCCTTGTTTTGGGTTAAATATGACCAGGAAATATGGACAAATGTTATTTGACATGGTGAAAGAAATTTTACTTAGGGTAAAATTGGTCTTACATGGTGTACTTGGGTTCATCTAATGATAATGAGTTAGATGACCAAAAAATTGGTGTAACAGTCACGATAAGTAATGTTGCACCAAAAGGTAAATTATGTTTTGAAGATATTTCTAATAGTTTATTAAATGAAGAAATGCCTAAGAAATGTATGAAGGAGGAAATTCCAAATATGGAGGCATTAACGCTTGGTGGTCATGGAAGACAACCATATAGAAGGAAATCAAGGTGTTCCATCTCTAGAGGTAGATCAAAGTCTAGGTAGGGAAGAATAATGTGCTACCATTATGGAAAACCTGACCATATAAAAAAATTATTGCAAGATATTAAAAGCACAACAAAATGAGCAAAAGACAACTAGTAACAACAACAATGAAGAAACTATTGTTGTTGCATCATACGGTGAGATATTAATTATTTTTTCTTACGAAGATGTGTGCCATTATACTTTTCTTCATGATAGTGATTGGATTTTAGATTATGAAGCCTCCTACCATGCTACCCCAAGTAGAGAAAGTTTTATTTCTTATAAATTTGGAAATATGGGAAAGGTTCGCTTGGGTAATAAAAGTCTTTGAAATATTGAAGGGGTGGGGGATGTACTAATAAAGATAGAAGATGGTTGTAGTTTATTTCTTAAACAGGTCAAGTATGTACCACATATTGGAATGAGTTTCATTTCAGCTGGGAAGTTAGATGTTGAAGGCTACCTTACAATGTTTAACAAAGGAGTTTGGAAAATTGTGAAGGGTTCATAGTTGTTGCAAAGGGGATAAAAATTGGCACTCTCTACACATTAAAGTCTAAACTACAGAATAATAATATTTTTGTTGTTAAGGAGTAGTTTACAACATATTTGTGGCACAAAAGGCTTGGGCACATAACTGAAAGAGGACTAAAAATCCTTACAGAGAAAAAAAAAATTGGTATAAAAGGTACATAATTAATGGGTAAACAAAAGAGGGTGTCATTTATGAGATATGGTCATAAAATAGATATAAAAATATTAAATCTAGTACATTTTGATGTTTGTGGTGCAATAAATATAAAATCACTAGGAGGAGATGCTTATTTTGTTACTTTTATTGATGATGCATCAAAAAAGGTGTGGGCTTTCCCTATTAAAATAAAGAATCAAGTTTTAGACAATTTTCAGAAATTTCTACTTATTTTGTTACTTTTATTGATGATGCATCAAAAAAGGTGTGGGTTTTCCCTATTAAAAGCAAGAATCAAGTTTTAGACAATTTTCAGAAATTTCATATGGTCATTGAAAGGGAAACTAATAAATTGTTGAGATGTATTAGAACTGATAATGGTGGTTCATATTACTCCAATGCATTTGAAGAATATTGTAGTAGACATGGTAGAAACATGTGAAAATAGTTCCTCGCACTCCAAAACAAATTGGAACAACTAAGAGAATGAATTGGGAAAATTATGGTTTTTTGAAATACTTTTGGGCATAGGTTGTCCGAACATCTTTCTACTTAATAAATCGGTCTCCCACAACTTCATTATATGGTGGCATTCCTGAAAAGGTATGGACTGGTAAATATATATGTTATGTTCATTTCAAAATTATTTGGTTGTGAAGCATATGTGCATATTCCTAAAGAACAGAGTTCCAAGTTGGATGAAAAGACTTTAAAATGCATTTTCTTAGGATATGTTGATAATGAGTAAGGCTAACAATTATGGGATCCTTTGAAAAATAGAGCTATTAGAAGCAAGGATGTTGTTTTTAATGAAGAAGAAATGTTTAAAACTAATGAAAAATATGTGGAGGAGAAAAGAATTGTTGAAATTCTAGAACAACGAGAAAATGAACCACCATTACAAGAAGACACATCAAAAGATAATGAGCAACCATTGCAGTAAAATGAAACTGAGAAACAACAAGGAGAAGAACATGAAGAACAACAAAATTGACATCCATTGGCAGAAATTCCACCACAAAAATCATCAATTTGCAAGTCTACTAGGACACATAAGCCTTCGCAAAGGTATTCTCCCTCATAATATATTTTATTGTCTGATGAAATTGAACCTGCTTTTTTTAGGAAGCATGCGAAGGACAAGATAACATCAAATGGAAAAAATCTATGTAGGAAGAGCTAAAATCCCTACATTATAATACGACATGGGATTTAGTTAAAAGGCCAAGAAAGGTTTTAAAGAACAAGTGAGTGTATCGAATAAAGCATGAAGAAAAGGAAAATCAAAAAAGATTTAAAGCAAGGCTAGTATTTAAGGTTTTTGGGCAAGATCAAGGTATTGATTTCACAGAAATTTTCTCTCCAGTTGTCAAAATGTCATAAATATGAGTGGTACTTGGCCTTGTATTTTCTCTAGATTTAGAATTGGAGCAATTATATGTCAAGACATCCTTCCTACACGGAGATTTAGAAGAAGAACTATATATGTAGCAGTGAGAAGGATTCATTGCAAAAGGTAAAAAGAACTTAGTCTCTGGGTTGAAGAAGAGTCTATAAAGGCTGAAATAACCCCTCGTCAATGGTATAAGAAATTTGACTCTTTTATGCGTGATCATAATTTTAAAAGGCTAAATGTAGATCATTATGTATACATTAAAACAGATGAAAGAGGCAACTTCATTATCTTGTTATTATATGTTGATGACATGTTGATTTTTGGGAAATATAAGATCATGATTAACATGTTAAAAGAAGAATTAAACAAGGTATTAGCAATGAAGAATTTAGGACTAGAAAGGAAGATTTTGGGAATGCAGATTATGCATTACAAAAAAAGGAAGAAATTATGGTTTTCAAAAAATCAATACCTTGGAAAAATATTGGAAAAATTCAATATGGCTAACACAAAATATATAGGTACAACACTTGCTTCTCATTTCAAATTAACATCTAAACAATGCCCCATTACTATTGAAGAAAAAGGAGAAATGTCCAAGATTGCATATGCTTCTGTAGTAAGAATCTTATGTATGCTATGGTATGCACTCACCCTAACATTGCACATTCAGTGGGAGTAGTAAGTAGGTTTCTTGCAAACCCAGGCAAGGAAAATTGGAATGTTGTCAAGTGTATTAAAGGATCACTTGACTATTTTTTATGGTTTCAAGGTACTAATACCATGTTGGAAGGATTTACAGATGTTTATTTCGCACGTGACATGGATTCTAGAAGATCTAAAACATGTTACATCTATACTTTTGCAGGGGTTGCAGTATCATGGGTATCTATACTGCAAAAGGTGGTGGCCCTTTATACCACAAAATTTGAGTATATGGCAACAACTGATGAATGCAAGGAAATGATTTGGATGAAGAGGTTCCTAGAGGAACTAGGCCTGCGGCAAGAAAAGTGTGTATTGAATTGTGAGAGCCAAAGTGCACTCCATCTTGCCAAAAACCTGGCCTTTCACTACAAAACACAACATATTGATGTTAGATACCATTGGATCTGTGAAGTGTTAGATGATTGAGCTGAGAGGCCCATTCTACTCATTCTACAACCCAGTATGAGGAGATGTGTAAGTTTGTCCTTCTGTCCATTCCCTTTTAAAATAAATATAAAAAAAATAAAAATTTTGTTCTAACTAGAAAAATAATGTCTGCTATAATTGCAAAAAAAATGAATATCTTGTAAAGTAATTAGAACTAAAAAAATGTGTGAGTAAGATGTTTAGATCTTATACTTTTCAAAAAAAAAATAACAAAAAAATTAAATAAACTATTTGAAGATGTATATTAACTAATTTATGTCGATATCAACTTCATATATGTCTACATATGGAAAAAAAATAAAAATAAATAAATAAATTGTTAAAATAAAATATTTTAATGTTGTATATAAAAAATATTCAATGTGGTTTATCAATAAAATATTTTAATACAAATTAATATTCACATATACTTAAAAATATATTAATAATAATAAACCATTTTAATTTGTGTGATAAAATGTCTACATTTACATGTTATGTAAAATATTTATTGGTAATTACCAATCATTATTAAAAAATATATATGTATATATCATAAAAAAATAAGTTTTTATGGTTAAAAAGTTTATTTGGTCCTATATATGCTCTATTTACCATTCACAAATACAATTTAAACAATGAAAATAACACATTGTATTTTGCACTCTAAAGAAGTTTGCATGTGAAGAAATTTGATCCCTTTCTGCTCATGTTAGATTCGTACTTAAGATGGATGTATGCTGGTGGGCTACTACAATTGGACAGAAAATACACACAAAGGACAATCGAGTTGTTATGTTAACTAAAATTTTGATCCTTGGCTAACTTGATGCAAAGATGATAAAATAAGACATTGGAAACATTTGTAACTAAGAGATAGAAAATTGTATTTGGTCTAAAGTCAGAGATTGGCATTTGTCACTAAGAGATAGAACTTTTTATTTGGTCTCAAGTGGGAGATTGTTGTGTGTGAGACCAAATAAATAAAATAAATAAATAAAAGCATAATGTAATATTATGACTTCTTGAAATTTCTAGAAAAAGTCTAGAGTTGTGGTTTTGGACCCACGGTTTTCATAGCACATAGTATTGTGCCAATAATATTTCTCTAGATTATTCTATGAGAAATTTTTTATATGTACTTTTGGTTAGACATTGTGTGTGGGGTGAGAAGGCAAGAAGATTGGAGTTGAGAGAAGGTTGTAATTTCTTATTTAATGAAAATTTACATCCATGGTTTTGGACCCATGGTTTTCATAGCACATAGTATTGTGCCAATAATATTTCTCTAGATTATTCTATGAGAAATTATTTATATGTACTTTTGGTTAGACATTGTGTGTGGGGTGAGAAGGCAAGAAGATTGGAGTTGAGAGAATGGTTGTAATTTTTTATTTAATGAAAATTTTAGTGGTTTTTCCTTGTAAGGTTTTCCACGTAAATCTATTGTTCATTTTTGTTGTGAGAATTGTTTTATATTATTTTTCAGATCTAGGTTTTGAATTAACATGTTTTTACAGATTTGATATTTATTTTGTAAATCCATCATATTATTCATAGATTTCATATTTATTTTACAAATCTACTATATTTTACACATTTACTACATTTTACATAAATCTAATATTTATGTTGGTAAATAATTTATTTATTATTTTAACATGACAAATACTTTGAACTCAGTGTAAATCAAGATCAATATAATAGAAAAAATCAAATAAAAGTATTTTTATGGTAATAGAGAAAATAAAATAAAAATGTTTAAAAAAAATACAAATGACTTTTATTAAAAGTTTATGTATTCGAGAATCTCATACAATTTTTTTTTTAAATTGGATGACAATCTTACAAGAAAATCCACAAAGCTTGCTTCAAAAGTTTGCCATATAACATCCTCTCATAGTGTAAAGTCTCCTCTTCTCTATCCTATTTTTCATTCCATAAAAAAAAGAAAGATAAACATATATTTTATTTACTACTTCCTTGCTAGAGGCAAAGCTAAACCAGAGGTCCTGAGCAGGACAACTCAACCCAGAAGACAACATCTCCAACCCAACGTAACAGCAATCAGAAACTAAGAGTAAAGGTGGAGGTGTTCACCTCAATGGGACTACGACTTGCCTTGACATTTTCAGCGAAAGGGCCTGGGCTACCTAGCATTCTGCCATTGGGACAGAGAATGCGATCTTCGCCAGCAAAATCTCATTCTTCCTGTTGTTCTTATCCAACTCACATGTCCCAAGAAAAAAAATCACGTTGTTCTTATGTAACATCACATGTACCACAAAAGTCTTCCTCTTCCAACTCCCAAAAAAAGTCTCCATTTCCCAAGAAAAGTCCACGTTCTCATCCTCCATTTCCCAAAAAAGTCTTCATCCTCCATCCTCACATGTACGCACAAAAGTCTCTCTTCCAATTCCCAAAAAGTCTCCATTTCCCAAGAGAGTCTTCATCTTCCACTTAAACTAGTTATCAGTGTACATACACTTAAACTAGTTATGTTGATGTACATGTACCTAAATTAATGTGCACTGGTCCAAATCAATATAACAAATATTGAATTTGGCCTATCTTTGTTAAGAACCCATACCGTCAAAGAGATATTGTCATTCCAGCCTTAACGAGTCCTCCAATTCATCCAATTCCCACCTCGAGTTCGGGCGCTCGCTACCCCTAGGGTTGGGGCCCCTTCCGCCACGCCCACGGCTTTTACGAGTCTTCTGCCTCACTATTGTACTAAACAGGAGCAGGAGCCAAGGAGATAAACAATTTGTGCCCACAGCCCGAGTCCTCTGTCTTCGCAACCAGCCCACAGCCCGAGTCCTATAAATTTGTGCCGAAAATTTATAGTGTCTTCGCAACCACCATGTATGAATGTGGAATTCACACAAAAGCCCAACAACCAACAGCGTGGAAAGGGGGAAGAAACCTGGGATTGCATAATGCAAATTTAACAAGCAGTGCCTGCACCATTAACCGACCCAACACCTTATATGATGTGCATCTTGCCCACACTTTCATCCTCCTGTTGTCCTGCATGTGTAACCAATCTCTCAATCCCACTTCCGCATCATGAAGCCCACATCCCTTGGGCTACCATTATTTCTCAGATTATTTAATGTTGTTGGGCAATAAATGTTCATCTTTAGCTTTAAACAAATTGGACATATACTGCCCAATTACATTAAATAGTCTATATAACTTGATAAATATGTGTTGCTCATCACTTTTAGATTTAAATAAATTAGACATATACCACGTAACTACATTAAATAGCCTATAACATAATAAATATGTGTTACTCATCACCTTTAAATATAAACAAATTAGACATATACTACCCAACCACATTAAATAACCTATAACGTGATAAATATGTGTTACCCATTCCCTACCTCTACACTCAAGCCACAAGTGAGGTGACAACTAAGTGAGGTGTACCCAATAACCCAACTTGTTACAAACATCTTAAACTCAATATAAATTAACTAATTTTATAATTATAATTATTTTTTTTATTTCATTAACTCGTGTTTTTCAATATCTTTATTTATAAATTTAATTAGCTTAATTTGAAAATATTATTTTTTAATTACATTATTAAAATTTTCTATCAATATGTATATTCATAATGTTCCAGAATTTAAAAACATCCCCTTTCATTTAAATATAAATTCACAATTTTAAATTCAATTAAAAATTAATAATGATGATATCAAATATGTGTAAAAAAACTAATTTTGGAAATTAGTAATTATGAGAGGTAGATTTATTTATTTTATTTTATTTTATTTATTTATTTATTTATTTGTGATTAGGTTGAGTCTAGGGAGGGTCACCTTGGTCAAGCTTTTAGAGAGACATTTTATAGCCCAATATGAGAAAGATATGCAATTCTTTTTGTGCTCAACCTTGTATTTCACATGTGTCTTTTTAAAAATAAAAATAAAATACTCACTAATTAAAAAACAATATCAAACAATATTTGTTAGGATTGATTATTACATTATTAGAATTGGTTTGTTGGTTTGGATTGGGTTCACTAGAGATTGTTGACATATTCTCTTAACCACAATCTCTTAATTTAGAATTAGTTGGATCTAGTTCCAAGTATATATATGTATCATATTTGTATTTGAATGAGTGAAAAAAATAGTTATTGGGGCACCCAAAAATTTTGGCAAAAATATTCTTGTCCGCAAAACCAAAGATAACCATTCTACCCCCTTAGAAATTTGGGACAACTATCTTAAGAGCTTGTATGACTCTCCAGACACTATGGACACCACCTTAATCACTCCAATTAAGGAGGATGTATTCTCTCTTGACGACATTGAGTCTAGTATTAATAAGCTTGCTAATGGGAAAGCTAAAGATATTGAAGGATACCAAGCTGAGATGCTCACTATGGGCACCACCTTAATCACTCCAATTAAGGAGGATGTATTCTCTCTTGACGACATTGAGCCTAGTATTAATAAGCTCGCAAATGGGAAAGCTAAAGATATTGAAGGATACCAAGCTGAGATGCTTAAAATGGGAAGATTTGTCCTCATTCCTTATCTCGACAAGCTTCTCAATTTGGTTGTAATGAAAGGTTTCCCTCGGCTTTAGATGCAAAGCCTTATTGTACCTATTTTTAAAAATGAGGACAAGAGTGTTCCATCTAACTACAGGACCATTATGGTTAGCCATATCCTGGCCAAGCTTTATGGGCTCATTTTGGAGAAGAAGCTTAGCCTTTGGCTTGGAAGCCAGGGAAAAAGAACTAAAGGACAAGCTAGTTTTAGGAGACATCACTCGACTATTGACCATATAGTCTCTCTTAGAATCATTGCGGAGGAATGTCGCAATGGTAAAGCCGATCTCTTATGTTTCTTTGTGGACTTTAGAAAAGCTTTCTACATTGCTCCTTGAGATAAACTTTGGGAGAGACTTAAAGAGATCATGGTCCCTCCTGAGGTGAGGATTGATGTGATCCGTCTCTACGAGACCGTCACTGCCAAGCTTAAGACCAATGAGGGGTGGTCTAAAGACATTAAACGCACTATTGGAGTTAATCAAGGGTGCCCCCTATCGCCTACCCTTTTTGGCATATACATCGATAAGCTAGAGGAATGCCTGGAATTTGCAGGGTGCAAGGGCACCGAGCTTGCTGGTGTTCTCATTACTCTTCTCCTCTATGCCGATGATATCGTTCATTCGCAAAAAGCCATGATGATCTTGAAAAGCAGCTCCAGATTCTTCATGACTACTGCTCCAAGATGGCATGACAGTTAATACCGACAAGACTAAATTCAGATCATTAAATCCAAAAATATCGCCCATGGTAGTTTCGTTTATAATAACCAGTGCTTATAGCAGGTTTCTTCTTATAAGTATTTGGGCATTGACTTCCCTCATCATCTCGACTTGAATTATATCATTGATAAAATGATTATTGGGGGCTGGAAAGCTTATTATGAGCTTGAAAACAATTGTAAGTTGGTCGATATTTACATTTGGAGTAAAAAGAGATTCCTCTTTGAGACCCTTGTCACCCTTTTTGTCTTATATGGATGTGAAGTTTTGGGTTGCAGTATATCTAGAGAGTCATGGAGGAAGATTGAGATTATTCAAAAGCAACTCATAACCTACAACCTTAAGATCAAGGGAAATACTCCCTATCCTATCCTCTTGATCAAATTTGGTTTGTCCCTCATTAAAAGTACAACTGTGTTTAGATATCTGATGTATAAGAAGAAGCTTGAAAACATGGAATAAAAAAAGCTCCATAAAATTGCTTCTAACTGTAGTCAAAACCCTCACCTTTGCCTCAAGTGCAGGTGGCATAAGGATTCCCAGTCCTGGCTCAACCATTGGTGAATTAAGGAGGAGCTCAGTATGGAAAGCAAAGATAATATCAAAAATACTATTACCTCCAAGTTTAAATACAAGGTGTGGGAGGATCAGGAGCTGGAGGGTAAAAAGAAGCTTAGATACTATAAGGAAGTGATCAATCCCACCCTTGATAATCAGAATTATCTCTCTGTTTTGTCTAGAAATAAGAAAAAATGAACATCACCAAGATAAGAACTAATTCCCATGAGCTTCGGAGTGAGACTGGGCAGTGGTTTATTCCCAAGACCCCTTGGAACGATATAATCTGTCAGATTTGCGATTATAAGTAGGTGGAAGATGAAAATCACTTCCTTTAGACTGCCCTACTCTTACTCACATTTTAATACAATCGTTAGGAATAGATCGTCCGAGGGAACCTTTCTTGATAGTTGATGTTGATTCCTTCGATCAATAGAGAGTGACTATATCCTTAACACATAGGATTTTGTAGATTATCTGTTCGATCATTCTATATAGGGATCTTCCTTCTCTAGGTCTTTCCAGACTTTGTGAAGGAAGGAAATGAGTCTAAAGATGGAAAAAAAGGTGTAAAGGATGAGCCCCGAACTCTGCCTAGATGATGGGCTGGGGAACTATCCATTTGCAATGGATGATGTGCTTCAAAAGAAGGGCTTGGACTTTCTTTGTAATATCCCAGTCGACCCGAAGCAAGCTAGGTCCCAAGACCTCGAAGCGATAGAGGACGATGGGTCTTACTATCTCATCCAAGAGGTACTCAATTCCCTACGATATGTCACACTTTCATTCTTCTTGACCTATTAAGCCAACCCACCTATACCAATCTTGGAGAACTTATTTCCGTTCTCTTTGACCATAGAAACAAGATTTTGAAGAATCAAACTTAGATTCCTTCTCCTTTCTTAAGGTCCAATAGACCGCATTGGTCTCAACAAACGGTAACCACCACCACCACCACCACCATCATCATCATTTATAAATTTAATAAATTTAATTATCTTAATTTGAAAATTATTATTTTAAATTACATTATTAAAATATCTTAATAAAGGGGAAAATAAAATATTTCTATCAATATGTACATTCATAATGTCCCATAATTTAAAAACATCCCCTTTGATTTAAATATAAATTCACAATTTTAAATTCAATTAAAAATTATTAGTGATGATATCAAATATGTTTTTAAAAACTAATTTTGGAAATTAGTAATTATGAGAGGTAGATTTATTTATTTTATTTTGTTTTGTTTTATTTTATTTATTTATTTATTTGTGATTAGGTTGAATCTAGGTGGGGTCATCTTGGTCAAGCTTTTAGAGAGACATATTATAGTCCAATATGAAAAAGATATGCAATTTCTTTTGTGTTCAACCTTGTATTTGTCATGTGTCATTTTAAAAATAAAAATAAAATATTCACTAAATAAAAAACAATATCAAACAATATATGTTAGGATTGATTATTACATTATTTGTAATTGAATGATTATATAACATAGTAACATAATTTGAATTTGTTGTTCTCGATGTTCTTCAGTGCCAAGAGAACATATCGTTTATTTGATTATGTCTATAGTATGTCATATGATGATGGGCTTTGTTGTTCTTTGGTGCTTCAAGATCAACGGTTACAAGTTATCTTTGTGTGTATGTAAGTTTTTGTATGTCAAAAAGGGCAAGTTGTATGAATGACTTTTGAATACAATTAGTTCTAGACTGCTTACCTATATAGCTTGAAGTATGTATTTCGATGCATTTTGTTGGGATATAAGTATGTCCATAAAGTAATTCAGTATCGAGACTATTTCTCGGGGTAGTTAAGAATCACCCATCTTACAACTACATTAATGAGGGTCAGAAGTGGTTGTGTCTTAAATGAATCAAGTGGTAGCTCGAAGTTGGTAGTTAAATAAAGAGCGAAGTCAATGAGATTTGAGAATGGATGGAATTGCTAATGAAGACCAGTTCAAAAAAACAAGATCAATGTAAAATCTGTTAATGTGACTTGAATATTGTTCTTTGTAACGTAAGCATTAAGGTAGAGTGTTAGGATTAATGCTTACATTATTAGAATTAGTTTGTTAGTTTGGATTGGGTTATTAGAGATTGTTGAGATATTCTTTCAACCATAATCTTCTAATTTAGAATTAGTTTATGTCTATATATATATATATATCACGCCAAGAGTTAGCTCTATAGGTTGAATCCATGTAGTTAAAACACTTTTGCGAGATAAAAAAACCTTATGATTAAAACTTTACTTTTCAAAAAAATAAATAAATACACCCTTCAAAAATAAATAAAACC
The DNA here is from genome assembly GCA_034641835.2 of Pinus albicaulis. Taxonomy (NCBI): domain Eukaryota; kingdom Viridiplantae; phylum Streptophyta; class Pinopsida; order Pinales; family Pinaceae; genus Pinus; species Pinus albicaulis. The sequence goes on from CM076584.1 coordinate 4,986,789, forward strand.
CACAGTCACTAAAGTGCTCGGTACTATAGATATTCAAATCTGAACAAAAATAGTGAAAATTTTCTATAGAGATTGAGCACATGTTTGTCATGGTACATGATTGAAAAGGCAATTGGAAATTAATTTAGAAATAATGGTTGCCATGTGCTTAAATAAAACCCACACTCACCAAAGTGCTCGGTATCAAGCCTGGAATTTGACGTCCTGTGCGACATATTTTCCATTTCATAACGTATTTGACTTCCGGCAAAAATTTCTCCACGTCAAGTTTGACGTCTCCTATACATCACTAGCCCGTCATTTTGACGTTTAATTTGTGATTGGAACCGTCAAAATCTATAATACCTAGCAGTAGAAAAATAAACACAGGGCATATTAATAATATTTAATATGTATGCGGCATCCCTTTTCCGTTAGTTGATTTCCCATAGAAAGTGAATCCATTAACATGTTGACCGTAGCAATTGACAAAATTACGGGTACAATGGCTGCGACGTGCATTAACTGCGGATTAAATGGTTACTCTCGAGTCATTACTGTTGATTAGATGGTTACGGGTACAATGGCTGCAACGTGCGTTAACTGCAGATTAAATGGCTACTCTCAAGTCATAACTGTTGATTAGATGGTTACTTCTGTTGATGATTGAATGCAAGATGTAAGAGGTTTAAACTGATAGGTTATAAGTTAAGACTCTACAGTGCCTTTCCATGTAAACCTTGCCTCCAAAATGAAAATTTTCCAGCTTTTTCCATATAAACCTGGCCTCCAAAATGACAATTTTCGGGCATTGTCAAGGTAGCAAGCGTAGAAAGGAAATAAAACTAGAATGCAAAGTGCCAAGGACGCAATGGAGGCTGAAGACCTTGGAAATAGGCACAAATTGATTAGATCTTAGCACAATGGAGTGCAAGTTCATGCCTACTCCTGTAGAGCCACCCGTCGATTCTCTGGATCAAGGGTGACAATTCTTCTAGGTTAGTTAATGGCAACGCATCTATTGAAAGTCACAATATTTCTTCTATATTATTCGTATCGTTCTCATCATTGCATCTCTATTTTAGAGGATCCTTTTGAGCCTCGATCATAAATATACTCATTTTTAGGTTTCTTGAATAAACAATAAACATGCTTGCAATGCCGAATGGAAATCACCTGAAATCCCTTTTTCTTCAAAACCCTCCGAAGTAGGGAATATATTAGAAATTCATTTAGTCTAAGATATATTTAGTATGATATAGAACACATAATTCAAATTTTTGTTTATCTTATTGGAATTGAAACCTTTAAATTCCTGATGTTGGTTACTACCAATAGTGAACTAAATTACATATCAGTGTGTAGTAAAGCACATTGCAGAAATTGATGCAATGCAAGGGGAAATTTACCGAACCTAGAAACATGGAAAATAATCAAGCGTAGGATTCATTGGAATAGCGAAATAATTTAAGGGAAAGGAGAGTGTTTGATCAATTTGCATCGAATCCCAATTGGCATGGAGGAAACCTCAAAATATAATCTCTTTCCTTGAACAATTATATTGGAATAATTGTAATAAAATGAAGAGTTGTGTAACATGGACACTTAAAAATAAGGTGTGCATCACAATATATGGACAGAAAATATGATGGTTTTATTGAGGATATTGGGAGTATTTAATTCCCATGTTATATGTGGATTTAATGTGGATTTCACATATGAAAATTATAATTTAATTTGGAGCAAGGATGTAATTTTGGTTGTAGTTAGTCATTTTTTTGGTGAAAATGGTTATTTTTTTTTGTTCTCCTATCAAATTGATTATTTGGTTTTAAAAATTGTGATTAGCATACTTTATTTCTTTCTTATAATATGATCCTCTTGGTAGAGTTATTACCCAAATTTGAGTGTAGCTCATTTTTTATGTGGTGTCTCATTATTTTTCTTCTACTAGTATTTGAGAAAAGGTCACATGTTTGTTGTCATGCTCACAGTGGAGTTTTCTTATATTTTGTGTCATGGATGTTGAGCATCAAGAGAACGAGGTATGTTGAGCATCAAGAGAACGAGGTTGCTTTTATTGCATCTTGGTAATTATGGAAGAATGAGTATGCAAAAAATTGGAAAGACTTTGAGCACGTAAAATAATTTTGTCGAAGTAGTTGAGTTAAGGCAATAGAGAAAAAATTATAGTTTTTATTAGGCTTTTGGAATTTTTGTTATATTGTCAATATGCTTGTTTAGTATGAAGTTATTTTATAGAAATATTGGGGTTTATCTTGAAGCTATTTCATCTAAATATCGAGCTTATCATGCTAATCGACTAATTTCATTATAGACACAATAGTAAAAAAAGAATTGATAAAGATTTTGAGAGATGATTTCTTGTCTAAAGTATAAAGTATAAAAGTCATTGGTGTGTAAGAGAAGTCCTCTCCATACATCGTAATAGAAACAAAATCAAAATATCTATTAATTATTGCAACGCGAATTATTTTTTTCTCTGAAAAAAATCATTATATTTTATATCAAAATATATGTTGTGTTGACTCATAGGTCCTAAAAACAAAATCAGTCCATTAGACCATATAAACTGGAAATCAAAACAATCCCCGGCTACCATGAGAAGTGCTGGAGATTTTCTGCTTTGAATAAAATAGGCAAAAATCTCGAGAGGGTGACAACAATAGAAATTTTGTTGCTAGATTAACTCCAAAGTTGTTGGGAGGGAGTTAATGCATCCCCAAATTTGAGTTGAAAGGCTCTATGAGGCAGCTTAGATTCTCCTTGATATAAAATGTATCCATACGGATTGTTTTGAGAGTGTGAGAGTTTAGAATCTCCTATTTGATAATAAAGATTGCCGCATGCCTATGTTGTGTGGACGTGAGCCCGCATTGGTTGGGTGAACCACGTTAAACCTCTCGTGTCATATGTGTGCTTGATTTATTTGTCGAGTATTTGTTTAATTTGTTGTGCATCTGATTCCCAACAAGTGGCATCATCAAGCAAGTTGGAAAGCTGCCAAAGGAGGAGGTGCTGTGATTGTCGCGTGGGAGTGTGTATGCCGTCCAACGGAACCGCGTGGATTGAGCTTCGTGTGAGCTCGCGTGAGGTATTTCAAACCCGCTCGTGTACTCCGTGTGTGTTAATGCGTGAGGTGTCGTAGTTTGTTTGCCGGTGGTGCATATGGTAATGTCGCGTGAGGTTTGGAAGAAGTCGGTGGGAGCGAGATTTTGGTGCTGCTGTCAAAAGACTCATCATGGGAGCGTATATCCACTGCTCTTTGTTAATCTGCTCTACGATGTCCACTGCCGCCGGTGCGTATGTGATATATATACCCGAACGCGTGGCGTGAGGGCCTCGCGCATGCCGAGTGTTGAGCCGGAACCGTGTTCTCAGATTTCATTTTGGAAACGCCGCCGTGATTCAAGGGAGTCAAGGAGTCGTATGTTTTCGAAGGTTCATACAAATCGGTTTTTATTATAATGTTTTAAAAAACAGAACACAAATCGATTATGTTAACATATCGATATCAATATTTAAATGTTTTTTGTTTTTTAAATCGATTTATGCTATCGATTTAATAAAAGGTCAATTGATTTGTGATTTAAAAGAAAAATCCATTTGTAATTTTTTTTAATACCATTTGCATATGGTATGAAAGGAAGGTCAAGGATATATATTTTTTTTTAAATAAGTGAGAGGCACTTAAAGGAAGGTGAAGGGTATTTTGTTTTTAAAGGGCATTTTTATTAAAAAAGGGCATTCTTATTTAAAAGTTGAATTGGAGATTGGTTTTGGGTGCTACAAGATGGCGAAAACTCGTAAAGTGCCCCGTTTCTGAAATCGAGAAGTTTCAATGGCAAGAAACCAAACTCGAGATCCAGAAGGTAAAGATGCATGATCTCCTGCACAACAAGGCGTGGCGAGCAAAGCGTAGTTAGGAGAAAGCAAAGTGCCTTCTCTTCCATGACGGAGGGATGAATGTAAGATGAGTTGGCGACAAGAGCTCGAGCGCAATTCGGAGTTATGATCCGGCGGATGACGCCTGGCTCAACATTGTGTCGAGAAGACCGCCACAGCTTTGTGGATGAAGCTTTGAAAAGCTTTCTACATGACGAAATCTTCTTTGACAAATCGGACTTCTCCCCGAAGCGATTGTCAGCCTATACGTATGGCGGATATTGAAGGAAGGTACCTCGGTTAATCGATCACTCTCAATGCTTTTCTAATACTCTATTAAGGCCAGCACTACAGAGCCTAGATGTAAAATTTGATCTCAGAGGATAAGGCACATACTCGACAGTGTCTATTGCCCGAATCGTGGGATCACTTTAGTTACTTCCATAAGCTCGGAATGCAAATATGACATCCTTGAGTTTGACTGCATGTGCTGGAGCCATGTTGTCGAGGAGACCAGAAGCGGCTCGATCGTCACGACCTCTACATCGTAGGCACGATGGCTAGAGGTCGCTCAAGAGAAAGACGCTTCCTGCAAGCGCACCCACTCGCGTACAAAGTCGAAAAGGGAAGAAGAGCAAAGAAGTGTTTCGCTTTTGTGGAAACACCTGGGCACTTTGAAGAAAGGACCGCTGGAAGCGACAAACGATCTCTCAGAGAAGAAAGCATTTCATCGACGCAGAGAAGAAGGAGGGCACGCGACAGACGCAAAGTGTTCGCATCTCGGTTCGTATGAGCGACGTGCGGTTGTCGGCTAATATGTCAAATCATGGTCAACATTGGTTGTTAGATTCCGATGCATCAAACCACATGTGTATTCATAGAGAAATGTGCTTTAAGACATATAGACTGCTTTAATGATGGAGTCGTGTACATGGGTAATGATGTCACATCTAATGTTGTGGATAGGGAGCATACAACCGCTAAATGTTTGATGGCGCAACCAAACTGTTGCAGACAGTGCACAAGTTCCTGCACTTTAAGAAAATCTAATTTCGACTGGGAGCACTTGATACACGTAATGTATAGGTAAAACTCGTAATCCAAGGTGGAGTGCTGAAAATCTATAAAGGTATCTTACTAGTAATGAAGGCTAAGAAAGTAGGAAATCTGCTTCAGTTAGAAGGAAGAATGGTGGTCAGCTCATGTGTCTACGGTGATCCGAACATGACAAGAGGTTCCACTTTGCCTATGGCATCAAAGGTTGGGCCATATGAGCGTAAAGAGGGTTAAAGATTTTGGTCGATCGCAAATTACTTCCTAATCTAAGGTCCCGGAAAGTTAGATTTTTGTAAGCATTGCTTGTTTGGAAACAAAGTAAACAAAAATTTAAAACGAGTAAACATACTAGTAAAGGGATACTTGATTATATTCATTCAGATGTTTGGGGTCCAAATTTCCCTCTATAGTCATCATGGTGGCTCGTCATATTTTGTGTCGCCTCATTGATGACTTTTCTAGGAAGGTGTGGGTCTACATGATGAAAAAAGAAGTCTCGATGTTTTTACAATTTTCAAACAGTTTAGAGCATTGGTAGAAAATATCACCGGGTAGAACTATAAAGTGTTTAAGAACTCGATCAATGGTGGTGAGTTTACTTCCAAGGAGTTTGAAAACTATTGCAAGGATGCAGATCGAGAGATATAAGACTATCATGCGTATACTCCTCAGCAAATGGAGTTGCTGAATGCATGTAACTGTGACTCTTTGGAGAGAGCAAGGAGTATGCCGAGTAACGCCGGTTTAGAGAAGGAGTTGTGGACGGAAGCGGTGGCTACAACCTTTGTTATGTGATAAACTGGTCGCCATCGACGCAGTAGGTTGTAAAGATTCCTCAAGAGGTATGGAAAGGTCACCCTTGTGATTATTCTAAACTCGTAGTGTTTGGTTGTGATGCATATGCTCTAGTGCTCAAACATCACTAACTAAATTAGATCCGAAATCAAAAAGGTATGTCTTTGCTGGTATGGTGATGGAACAAAGGGATCTAGATTGTGGGATCCTACTACCCGCAAAATCATCATCAACAGAGATGTAAAGTTTGATGAATCCTCTCTGTACAGCTAGATGTAGATAATAAATTGAAACAGATGATGTATTCGATTTCAGCACATTCAGTTTGACAACACTCATGATAGTCATGATGACCATAGTTCGCATTCTAGTCATGAACATGTTTCGTAATCGATCATGAACAGGGTTCAGATGTAGGTCATGAAACTGTGTCTCGATGGTGATCATGAAGAAGTTCTACAGTGGTAGTCACCAATTGTGAAGCACCTAAACATCCTTAAGGAGGTCTACAAGAATCAAAACGTCCACTTGAAGGTATGATGATTATGTTACTACGCTGCTTTTGACCGCTAACGACGAAGAACCTCTCGTGCTATCATGAAGCTATAGAAGGTTCGAAAAGTGATAAGTGGAAAGCAGCCTATGAAGGAAGAAATGATGGCCTTAGGTAAGAATGGCACATGGGATCCGGTTTGAACTTCCAAAAGACAGAAAACTGTGGGATGCAAATGGGTTTTCAAGGTGAAACTGGTGTGAATGATACAGAGGACAAAGTATACAAAGCGAGGCTGGTTGCAAAAGGGTTTTCTCAGTGTGCATTGACTTTCATGAGATTTTTTCACCAGCTTGTTAAAATAGTTTCAATTAGAATTGTGTTAGCATTAGTGGCTTTGCTTGATTTAGAGTTGCAGCAATTAGATGTTAAGACTGCATTTATACATGGTGATTTAGATGAGGAAATTTATATGGAACAACCTGAAGGGCTTTGTTCAAAGATCGCAATAAGAAATTTGTCTCGCAGCTCAAGCAAGTCATTGTATGATCCAAGAGGGCCGCTCGACAAGTGGTACTAAGAAATTTGATTATTTCATGTTGAGTCGTAAATATGTTAGAAGTGAATATGATCATTGTGTGTATTTTAAGCAATTGAAAAATGGCATGTTCATTATCTTAGTGTTGTATGTTGACGATATGCTTTAGCAAGAAAAAGCATTGAAGAAATCAACAAAGCTGAAGACTCGGATGGCAAGGACGTTTGATATGAAAGATCCAGGAGCAAAGAAGACGCATTTTGGGCATGGAGATTTTTATGAGACAGAGTAATGGTAAGTCATGGCTATCACAACATGTATAGTATATCGAGAAAATACTTGTGAGGTTTGGTATGAACAATGTGAAGCCCAGGTCGATCCCCTTTAGCTTTCCCATTTTTAAGCTTTCTTCCGCTTTATGTCCTAATACAGATGAAGAAAAGGATTATATGTCTCGAATTCCATATGCTAATGTAGTAGGATGTTTGATGTATGCGTTTATGGTTTGTACTCACCGTATATTTCACATGCGCTGGGGTTGTCGTGCATGTATATGGCAACTGCAAGAACACTGTCAGCCAGTGAAATGGGTGCTTCGGTATTTGAGAGGCACAAGCAGCTATTGTATTACTTACAATAAGAGTAGTGAATCATGTTTCAGGGTATGTTGATTCCCGATTTTGCAGTGATTTGGATAAGAGAAGGTCAACTTCAGTGGTATGTCTTTACTTCGGTGTGGAGCTATTAGCCGGATGTCAAAGCTACAAAACATTGTTGCTTTTATCCACTACTCAAGGCTAATACATTGCCGCTTTCGCATGCTTGCAAAGAGGCGGTTTGGTTGAAAGGTTTGCTCGGTGAGTTTGGTAGGTTACTAGACAACATCAAGTTACTTTGTGATAGTCAAAGTGCAATACATTTGGCTAAGAATCCTGCATATCATAGTAAATCAAAGCATATTCCAATTAAGTACCATTTTGTAAGACAAAGTTATCACCGAAAAGGGGAGTCTCTCTTGAAAAGGTGCATACAAAGGAAAACTATGCATATGTTCACTGAAACCGCTTTGTTAGAGAAGTTACGCACGGTGTTTGGCTTCTCTTGGCTTGCATAAAGATAAAATAATAAAGAACAGTGGCATCAAAGTCAATTGTTGTCAAGGTGGAGATTGCCGAGATTTTCTGTCTTTGAATAAAATAGGCCAAAAATCTCAAGAGGTGACAACAATAGAAATTTTGTTGCTAGATTAACTCCAGTGTTGTTGGGAGGGAGTTATTGCATCCTAAATTTGAGTTGAGAGGATTTATGAGGCGCTTAGATTCTCCTTGCTATAAAACAGTATCCACACGTGATTGTTTTGAGAGTGTGAGAGTTTGTAATCTCCCGTTTGATAATAAATATTGCCGATGCCTATGCTGTGTGGACGTAGCCCGATTGGTTGGGTGAACCACGTTAAACCTCCGTGGTCATATGTGCTTGATTTATTTTGCTCGAGTATTTTTTTAATTTGTCGTGCATCCGATCTCCAATGAGAAGTTTAATTGTAACAAATAAACCTCATAATGTGTTGATCAAATTGTACATTATATCTGTAACACATACTTGAAAAACAAGACACTTTCATGGGGAGATTAATGAAAGTTGAAATCCAAGAATAGTTGAAAGAAAAATTTTTGACACCTATAAATTTGAGTAGAACGTAAAATGAAAGACATTAAAAATGCAAAAACATCATCAAATTTGAATTTGAAATTCCAGTGCCTCGCCGGTATTAGATATTCAAATCCGACATGTTTGTCCCGGGTACATGATTGAAAAGGCAATTAAGCAATTAATTTAGAAATAATGGCTGCCATGTGTTTAAATAAAACCCACACTCACCAAAGTGCTCGGTATTAGATATTCAACTGACATGTTTGTCCTGCACATGATTGAAAAGGCAATTGGAAATTAATTTAGAAATAATGGTTTGTTGGAATATAATTTCAACTGCAACACAACAGACAAAGGCAAGGCAAGAGTCCGAGGGGGTCGATAAGGCACACACAAGCAGAGCGCTCGAACCCCCATCTAACTGGGCCATTGTAAGATACAGCTGGGTCTCACACCATTCTTCCACAAAGAAAGTCCGCGGGGTCCGGTAAGTATTGTGGCTAAAGGATTGAACCCCTGAATGCTTACGTCACGCAAAGAAGGGGGTCCACATGTTATGTGCCCACTCATACTTTGGGTTTAAACTTTATTTCGTTTCAACATGATATTTTTTAAAACAGCTTTTTTATATAAATGTTTTAAATGTTATTTGTTTGTTTTTAATATATGTGAATTATATATTAAAAAGGCCCGTATGGTGAATAGATATGTGCCCAACACTATATTAAAAAGCCGTGAAGTGTAATTTTCTTATTACACAGATAAAGATAAATGAAAAACAAAAGATGTTAAACTGCTATTACACAATTTTAATACATGAAAGAGTGCGGGAAAATGGGAGAAGAAGCACAATGGCTGTCTGGATAAATATCACTAGCTACTCAAATCAATTTGCCATCAATGCATAAGAGACGCTCATAGAAGTAATGAGCCCATTAATGTCTTTCTAGTGGAACTTAGTGGCTGAGCAATCGATGATATAGATATTTTCTCGCTTTTTGTAATATGAAGAGACAGAGATTTTTTTAATGTAATGTTTTTAATACGTAGCGTATTTTTAAAATCTGTAGACAGAGAGTTGAGTTTTTATGCACAAAGAGTGCATTTTGTAAAAGACAGAGTTGTAATTTTTAATTACATATAATGTTAGAATAGTATTTCTCCGTGTGAGACAGAGAAGAGTGTTTTGGTCACTCATGTGTGAAGCAAGCATCATATTTTGTAATCTCCAGCAGTGGAAAGATAGAAGAATTTGTAATGAGTTAAAGTTTTTTTTAATAGAATTTTTTTCAGGGAAACTCGTCTCGTGAGTAATTTTTAATTATTCTCTCGTGTTGAAGAGGCACTGCTTATTATTTTTGGAATTCGAAAATTCCAACATGGTATCGTAGCTAATCCAGGCTATTTGAAGGTCAAATAAGCTCAAGGAAACGATCTTTGTTGCAAGAATCTCCAAGAAAGGTGAAGACCTCACCTATAAAGGATTTAAGGTATTTCTCTATACAAGTTTTTTGTGTAATTGTTGCAAAGATAGCTACTAAATTAAAACACATCAAGTGTTTTTGGATCATAGTTAAGAGTGTAGAATGGCTGTCTCCAAAGACCGGTATGAGTTTGGGAAGTGTCCATCTCCCACAATTTAATGGGAAAAATTATGATTATCGGGTCAATAACTATGAGAGCTTTATTTACCTCACAAGAATTAGGGAATTAGTTGAGGATGGCTTTGAAGAGCCAAAGAAATGAAGCAGCTTTTTTCTTTTTAACTCGTGCGTAAAGGGAGTCACCGAAGAACAATAAGAAGAGAGATGCCAAGGCTCTTTTCTTCTTAGATCAAGCAAAGGTATGAGAGTGTGTTTCCAAGGATAGCGCAGCCTAAGAAATCCAGTGAAGCATGGGAAACTCTCAAGACGGCCTATCAAGGTATGGAAAGAGTGAAGACAACAAAACTCTCGCTTGTCGAGAGAGACTTTGAGACTCTCTCTTCATGAAAGAGTCGATAACATTGACTCATTCTTCACTCATGTGATTGGAATGGTCACACAAATCGATCTCATGGAGAGACTCTTGAGGAAAAGAGGATTGTGGAAAAACTCTGAGAAGTTTACCCTCAAGATTCGATGTGATTGTCACCACCATAGAAGAGACAAGGATCTCACAAAGTTTTCAGTGGATGAATTACATGCATCACTCGATTACCCATGAACAGAGATTGGGTAGGAGGAAACCTCATCTCTTGAGCAAGCCTTTAAGGCCCAAGATGTCTTCTAAGAGGAAGAGGGCAAGGCGGAGGAAACAAGAGAGGAAGAGGTAGGCCAGAAACCGCAGGTGGAAGGAACGACGAAAGAAATGCTCAAGGAAGGGGCAACAATCCAAATCAAGCATCAAGGCACAAGGCAAACGACCAATCGTAATGGTCAGCTAGACTGCACAAGGACAAAGGTATGACAAGTCCAATGTCCAATGTTACAATTGTAAGAAATATGGTCATTATGCTAATGAATGTAGAAAGAAGAAACAAGATATGAGAAGTGAAACTAGTGCAAATTTCACAAAAGAAAATAGCAACCAAAGTAATTTGTTTTAGCTTGTAATATGGTCAAGAAAAGAGTGAAGATTTATGGTTTCTAGACTCCGGTTGTAGTAACCATATGACAGAAACATATCAATGTTTTCTATGTTAGATGAAAGTGTGCAATCACAAGTCACACTAGGAACTGATAGCAAAGTTTCGTTATGGAAAAGGAGATGTGAATGTTTTAACAAGATTAGGTGCAAGAAAAACCATAGCATGCATGTTTATTATGTTCCAGGATGAAGTGTAACCTCTCTAAGTGTTGGACAGATTTGTCCATAAGGGGTATAATGTTTTCTTTGAAAAATGATGTTTGTACCATCATGGATAAACCACCTAGAAACAGTTGTATGCATCAAGTGAAGATGACAAGGAACAGGATGTTCCTCTCGTAATGAGAGCAGACTTTGAAGAATGGTGAAGAGCAAAGCAAATGGTAAAGTCAGAGACTTTCCAAATCAAACCAAAGGATGATAATTGGTTATGGCACTTGGAGATTTGGACATCTCAACTTTGGGAGGTCTTAATTTGTTGAACGAGTAAAAGGGATGGTAAGTGGTTTACCATTGATAGAGAACCTGACAGCCTTTGTGAAGGTTGTATTCTTGGGAAGCAACACAGAGAAAGTTTTCCTTCCGGAAAAGCATAAGGGCAAAAGCACCTTTAGAGATTGTCCATCCGTATGTATGTGGACCGATGCAAACTCCATCACTTGCTAGCAAACTACTGTATCTTAACATTCATAGATGATTTTACAAGAAAAACTTGGGTTTACTTTTTGAAAAATAAAAGTGAAGTGTTTGAAAAATTTTGCAATTTCAAAGCACTTGTTGAGAACCAGTAGTGGGCTCGTATATCAAAGTCTTAAGGACCGATAGAGGAGGTGAGTATATCTCTAAATATTTTCTACGTTTTTGTAGAGAAAATGGTATTCATAAACAGTTTACAACTAGATATGCTCCGCAGCAAAATGGAGTAGCCGAAAGGAAGAACCGAACCATAATGGACATGGCGAGGAGTATGTTAAAGGCAAAGCATTTGCCGAATGACTATTGGGCTGAAGCCGTACATTGTGCAGCAGTATATTTTGAACGGGTGTCCTACAAAAGGCTAGTTATGAACAAAGTGCCGAAGAGGCATGGAGTGGCGCAAAGCAAAGTGTCACACATATGAAGGTTTTGATGTGTGGCTTATGCACACATTCCGGATCAGCTAAGAAAGAAGTTGGACAAACGAAGGGGGAGAAATGTATTTTCATCGGATACAAGTGAGGAATCCAAGGCCTACAGAGTTATACAACCCATCCAAAGAATAATTTTCTTGTGAGCAGAGATGTTCAGCCCTATTGAAGAGGAAGCTTGGGATGGAAGCATAGAGAAAACAGTGAATGTTAAACAATGTTTATCTCATGATGAGAATGATGAAGAGTTGGCTGAAATACATCCCCAAACAAACGAACACCAACACCGCAAAGCACACCCTTGAGGAGAAATGAAAGTGCTTCTCCAAGCACACCACAAGGAGGGAAATTCAAGTGCTTCTTCAAGCACTTTTACACCTACCTGAAAGAGGTAAGAAATTCAGAACTTTGAAAGAAATTTATGAACAAGATATAGCTAATGAAGGTATCAATTCTTTGTTTGCTTTATATTGTCATGTTGATGATCCCTGTTCATTTCGAAGAAGCTATCAAGGATAGGAAATGGATAGAAGCTATGGATGAGGAAATAAATGCCATAGAGAGAAACAAAACTTGGGATTTGGTTGAACTCCCAAAAGGTAAAGATGTCATTGGTGTTAAATGGGTCTACAAGACCAAGAGTAATGCTCGAAGGCAAGATAGAGAGACACAAGGCAAGGCTTGTTGTCAAAGGGTATAATGCAAGCATGGCATAGATTATGAGGAAACTTTTATCAGACCGTTTCAGTAATGGAAACCGTGAGAGCAAGATGTTGTCCATAGCAACACAAAACAAATGGAAAGTTTACCAAATGGACATGAAGTCGACATTCCTAAATGGAGTGTTAATGGAAGAGGTTTACATAGATCAACCTCTCTGCTATGAGAAGAAAGGCCAAGAGCACAAAGTATGCAAGTTGAAGAAATCTCTTTATGGGTCAAGCAAGCGCCAAGAGCATGGTACAGTAGGGATAGATTCATATCTATTGGAAAATGGTTTTGAAAAGTGCGAGGGAGAACTCCACCCTCTACATCAAAGAACAAGACGGTAAAATCTTGATTTTTTGTCTTGTATGTTGATGATGTTATTTTAGCGTGTAATGATGATTTCCTTATTGAACATTTCAAAACAATACCATGAAAGAAGAATTTGAAATGACTGACATGGGTTTGCTGAGATACTTCTTGGGAATAGAAGTAGAACAAGATGAAAGTGGGATTTTCATCTCACGGGCAAAGTATGTTAATGAGGTGCTTGAAAGATTTAACATGCAAGAAAGCAAAGCAGCAATCACTCCCACGCTGATGGGATTAAAACTCAAAGAGAGAGGACAACAAGCAAGGATTTTGATCCTAGTTTATACAAGAGCATAGTTGGCGACCTCATGTATTTGACTGCAACTAGGCGTACATAATGCATGCTCGTTAGTTTGATTTCCGTATTCATGGAAAAGCCAAAAGATGCACATTGGCAAGCAACAAAAAGAATTTTGAGGTATGTTAAAGGTACTAAAAGGTTTGGTATTTTTTATACTACTTCGTAATGTTCGTATTTAGTTGGTTATACTGACGAAGTGATTAGCCGAAGTATTGATGATCGGAAGAGCACTTCCGGTTATGTTTTTCATATGGGTTCAGAGCCATTTCATGGGCTTCTAAGAAATGTACCCATTGTAGCATTATCTACTGCAGATGTAGAATATGTGGCAACTACAACAACAAGCGTGTCGAGCTAGCTTTTTGATGCGAAAAATGTTGAGAAGCTTATGTCAAGAACGAGTAAAAGGGACGTTGATATTTTGTGACAATAGTTCACCTATTGCATTGTCTAAAAATTCTCGTTTTTTCATAAAAAGGACAAAGCACATTGACACCAAGTTTCATTTCATACGGGAATTGGTTAGCAATGGCGAGATTGTTTTGCAAGACATGGCAGAACGGAGGATCAATTTGCAGATATCCTCACAAAGCCACTACAGAGAAAAGTTTTGAATATTTCAGAAATGCTTGGGTATGCAAGAAAACCCGACAGATTGAAATTAAGGGGGAGTGTTGGAATATAATTTCAACGGCAACACAACAAGACAAAGGCAAGGCAAGAGTCCGAGGGGAGTCGATAAGGCACGCCTAGCAGAGCGTTGAACCCCATCGTAACGATCTGTTGTAAGATACGACTGCCCACACCATTCTTCCACAAAGAAAGTCCGCTGGGGTCCGTAAGTATTGTGGCCAAAGGATTGAACCCCTCGGAATGCTTACGTCAACGTTAGGGGGTCCACATGTTATGCGCCCACTATACTTTGGGTTTAAAATTTATTTCCGCCCAGCGTATATATTTTTGAAAAGCAGCTTTTTTATATAAATGTTTTAAATGTTATTTGTTTGTTTTTAATATATGTGAATTATATATTAAAAGGCAGTAAGGTGAATAGATATGTGCCCAAGCACATATATTAAAAATCCGTGAAGTGTAATTTTTTATTACACAGCAGTATAAATGAAAAAAAAGGAAAAGACAACATGAATGTTATTACACATGCATTTTAATACACAAGCAGCACGGAAACAGAGAAGTGAAGCACGACAGTCTGCTGGGATAAATATCATGGTGCCACCAAATCAATTTGCCATCAATGCATAAGAGAGCGGTGCCGTGAAGTAATGAGCCCATTAATGTTTTTCCAAGCGGTGAACTTAGTGGTTGAGAAATTGATGATATAGATATTTTTCTGTTTTTGTAATATGAAGAGACGAGAGAGATTTTTTTTAATGTAATGTTTTTAATACACAAACGAGCGTATTTTAAAACAGAGACAGAGAGTGAGTTTTTATGCACAACTGAGTGCATTTTGTAAAAGACAGAGTTGTAATTTTTAATTACACGTAAAGCAATAACAGAGTATTTCTCCGTGTGAGACAGAGAAGAGTGTTTTGGTCACCGTGTGTGAAGCGAGCACCATATTTTGTAATCTCCCAAAGAGTGGAAAGATAGAAGAATTTGTAACAAGCAAGTTTTTTTTTAATAGAATTTTTTTGTGGAAACCCCGTCTCGTGAGTAATTTTTTTTAATTATTCTCGTGTTGAAGAGGCACCGTTTATTATTTTTGGAATTCAGAAAATTCCAACATGGTTGCCATGTGTTTAAATAAAATCCACACTCACCAAAGTGCTCGGTATTAGATATTCAAATCCGACATGTTTGTCCCGGTACATGATTGAAAACACAATTGGGAATTAATTTAGAAATAATGGTTGCCATGTGTGTCCCGGTACATGATCGAAAAGGCAATTGGAAAATAATTTAGAGGTGTATGCGAGATGCGTACATGGTTTAAGGTTGAAAGAGCATTGGCAATTAATACACATACACTAACCTACTCCCCGGTCTGCTCTACATGATTAGGTGATGGGTGAGCAGATTAGGTAACGTATCACAGACGAGAAACCAACAAAAACTTAGTATCCTGGGTGGGCATAAAACCTCTATATAAAGCGAACGGTAGTGAATAGGAGTCCACCGTATAGATTTTGATTCGGTAGCAGCCATGGATTTAGTATCTATCTTACCGTCGGCTTCCAAATCGTGCCTCTGCCGCACAAACCCTTGAGTACTAGTTCTACTCATAAGCTTAATAAGCCCTTGAGTACTAGTTCTACTCATAAGCTTAATAAGCCTTTTCGCACAACAATCGGGATTCTTGGAATGTCGGGGCGAGGAAACTTTGCATGCGGTCCATGAGGCAAGGGAAATTTATGATGCCGTCCATGAGCATGAGTCCGAGTTCGGCTTGATGTACGTAGACGCACGGGCGGTTATCATTCCAACCTTTGGAACGATGATATCATACGGTTTTCATCAACGCCTTATGGGGTAATATTCTCTTTATATCTCTCGCTAGTTCCGCATAATATTTCTATCGTTTAATATATATATATATATATTCTTCCGATTTACCATATTTAATGGATATGGTTAGGAACACCTTCACCGTGAACGTGCTTTGAGAGACTCGATTGATGAAGTAAAGAAGATGTTCTCTTCAATGTCAATGGAAAATGGAAATTTCAGTGATCTCATTCAATGCCTTTGGATGGTCGATAGCCTTCAACGTTTGGGGATCGATAGGCATTTCAAATATGAGATCAAATCAGCGCTTGATTATGTTTACGGGTCACACACTCGTAAATTTATTTATGGTCCGAATACGGAATATACTTGATTATTTCGATGAAAATTACGTTGATCTCAAAATAATTTTTTTTCAAATCTCAATTAATCATTTTTTCACATGCGATTCTATGGAGCGAAAAAGGCATTGGATGTGGGATAGAAAGTATTGTTACTAGTCTCAATTCAACCGCCTTGGGCTTTCGAACTCTTCGATTACACGGCTACCCCTGTTTTCGCGGTATTTATTCACATTGCACTCGAAAGATGGTGATCTTGTAATATTTATTTTTTTTATCGAACGTCTATAACTAATTTTATTTTATTTTTATTTCGGACGTTTTGAAACATTTTAGAAAACGAGAAGGGGCGGTTTGTATCCTGTGCCTCCGAGATATGTTGAGATTTTCTGTTTTAATTAAATAGGCAAAAAATCTCGGTAGGTGACAACAATCCGATTTGGTTGCTATATTAGCTCTATTTTGTTGGGAGTGAGTTAATGCATCCCTATATTTGTTTGTAGGAGGATTTATGAGGAAGTTAGATCCTCTTAGCTATAAAACAAAGTGACCGGACGGATTGGGTTGTGGGTGTGAGAGTTTGTGAGGAAATTGATTATTTTGTAATCTCTGTTTGATAATAAAGATTGCCGATGCCTATGTAAGGTGGACGTAGCCCAGATTGGTTGGGTGAACCACGTTAAAAAGCTGCTGTCTTTATCTGTGTTTTGAATGCTGTGTGTTCTGTGTGTCATTCGTTTTATATTTCCGCTGCCGTATCTCTAACAATTGGTATCAGAGCGAGTTGGAAGAGTGGTGCAGCGGAGGAGTAGCGGGCCCAAGTCTGGCGTAGACCGTTTGACTGTCAAAACCGTGTGGTCACGTATTGTATGGCGCACTGTATATCTGCATAGAGGACGATAGAAGCCGTGAGGCCAGTTTTTAATGAGCACAACGACGCTGTGGGCCTGCTGAGAGGGCGTGAGGTCAGCGTAGAGCCGCTGCCTGCTTCCGTTTGAAGTGTTTCCGCGTGAAATTGCTTGAACGCTAAGAGCTATGATCTCCGGGCTGCTCCGTTGACTGTGGACTGGGCCTGTTTCAATGTCAAACAGTGATTGCTGAGCAAAGTTTGAAACAAACAAAACGTGAGTCGTTGCTTTTATTAAAATCGTTTTTTTGATATTGGAGTATCAATGCTATGCAAGTGCCTTTTGTTTTTTAAATCGATTTATTGGAATGCTCACAACTGAAGTTCGAGTTCGTTAAATCGATTTGTATGTTTTGGTTATGATTTAAGTCGATTAAATTTCCAGTTTTCACATGGTCGGTTTGAAGTAGAGCTTAAGATGGATTGAG
This sequence comes from Pinus albicaulis, assembly GCA_034641835.2. Classification (NCBI taxonomy): domain Eukaryota; kingdom Viridiplantae; phylum Streptophyta; class Pinopsida; order Pinales; family Pinaceae; genus Pinus; species Pinus albicaulis. The sequence continues at coordinate 5,004,487 of CM076584.1, forward strand.
TGCTGATTCCAAAAACAATGAAATCAATTTTATTAAAGGTGGCATTTTGAAATCGATTTGAATATTAATTGCCATTTGCATATGGTATCAAATGAAAGGCACTTTAAAAGTGAAGGATATATTTTTGTTTTTTGGGAATTTTTATTAAAAAGGGCATTCTTCATTAAAAGTTGCAATTGGAGGTTGTTTTTTTTGTGACTCGATATGGCAAAAACACAAAGTGCCCGTTTTGAGATCGAGAAGTTCAATGGCAAAAACAACTTCGAGATCTGGAAGGTTAAGATGCACGATCTGCTGATTCAACAAGGCGTGGCGAAAGCGCTGTTAGGGAAAAGCAAAAGGCCTTCTTCCATAACGGAGGATGAATGGGATGAGTTGGATGACAGAGCTCTGAGTGCAATTCGGTTATGTCTGGTGGATGACGTTCTATTCAACATTGTGTCAGAGAAGACCGCCGCAGGCTTGTGGATGAAGCTTGAAAAGCTCTACATGACGAAATCTTTGACAAATCGGATTCTCCTGAAGTGACAGCTTTATGGTTTGCGGATGAAGGAAGGTACCTTGATTACTGACCATCTGAATGTTTTCAATACTCTATTGGTACAATTACAAAGTCTAGATGTAAAATTTGATTCAGAGGATAAGGCAATAACTCTATTGTGTTCATTGCCCGAATCGTGGGATCACTTTGTTACTTCCATAAGCTTTAGTACTGCAGACATCCTTGAGTTTGACGATGTGGTTGGAGCCTTGTTGTTTGAGGAGACAAGGAAGAGGTCGAATGCAGACACCTCTACATCAGAGGTAATGATGGCCAGAGGTCGCTTGAGAGAGAGACACTCCGGGGGTAAGCATAGCAACTCTCGTTCAAAGTCTAAAGGAAAGAAGACAAAGGTGAAGTGCTGGCATTGTGGGAAAGCTGGACACCTGAAGAAGGATTGCTGGAAACAACAGCAGGCTGCTAAAGAAGGCTCTTCAACAGAAAAGAAGGAAGCTAACACGACAGATACAGGTTCGGCATCTGGTTCAGGTATGAGCGATGAAGTATTGTCTGTTAATATGTCAAAACATGATCAACATTGGTTGTTAGATTCCGGGGCATCTAACCACATGTGTATCCATAAAGACTGGTTTAAGACGTATAGATCTGTTGATGATGGCGTCGTGTACATGGGTAATGATGTTACTTGCAATATTGTTGGGATAGGAAGTATACAACTGCAAATGTTTGATGGCACAACTAAATTGTTAATAGATGTGAGACATGTTCCAGACTTAAGAAAAAATCTAATTTCTTTAGGAGCATTGGATACAAATGGATATAAAACTGTAATTCAAGGTGGAGTTATGAAAATATATAAAGGTATCTTACTAGTAATGAAGGCTAATAAAGTAGGAAATCTGTTTCAATTAGAAGGAAGAACAGGGTCAGATCATGTGTCTACGGTGTCTGAAATTGACAGTAGTTCCATTCGCCTATGGCATCAAAGGTTGGGCCATATGAGCGAAAGAGGGTTAAAGATTTGGCTGATCGCAAATTACTTCCTAATCTAAAGTCTGAAAAGTTAGATTTCTGTAAGCATTGCTTGTTTGGAAAACAAAGTAAACAAAAATTTCAAACAGGCAAACATACTAGTAAAGGGATACTTGATTATATTCATTCAGATGTTTGGGGTCCAGCCCCTACATCGTCATATGGTGGCTCGTCATATTTTGTGTCGTTCATTGATGAATTTTCTAGGAAGGTGTGGGTCTACATGATAAAAAAGAAGTCTGATGTTTTTACAATTTTCAAACAGTTTAGAGCATTGGTAGAAAATATCACTGGTAGAACTATAAAGTGTTTAAGAACTGACAACGGTGGTGAGTTTACCTCCAAGGAGTTTGAAAACTCTTGCAAGGATGCAGGGATCGAGAGACATAAGACTACTGTTTATACTCAGCAAAATGGAGTTGTTGAACGCATGAACAAGACTCTTTTGGAGAGAGCAAGGAGTATGCTGAGTAACGCTGGTTTACAGAAGGAGTTGTGGACAAAAGCGGTGGCTACATCTTGTTATGTGATAAATCGGTCGCCATCGACAGCGATAGGTTGCAAGATTCCTCAAGAGGTATGGAAAGGTCACCCTTGTGATTATTCTAAACTCAGAGTGTTTGGTTGTGATGCATATGCTCTAGTGCCTAAACATCAGCGAAAAAAATTAGATCCAAAATCAAAAAGGTATATATTTGTTGGGTATGGTGATGGAACAAAGGGATTTAGATTGTGGGATCCTACTACCCGCAAAATCATCATCAACAGAGATGTAAGGTTTAATGAATCCTCTCTTGTATAGTTAGATGTAGATAGTAGATTGAAACAAGATGATGTATCTGATTTACAACACATTCAGTTTGAAAGCTCTTCTAATGATAGTCATGATGACCATAGTTCAGATTCTAGTCATGAACAGGTTTCAGAATCAGATTATGAACAGGGTTCAGATGTAGGTCATGAACAGGTCTCAGATGGTGATCATGAAGAAGTTCCTACAGGTGGTAGTCAGCCAATTGTGGAAGCACCAGAAACATCCTTAAGGAGGTCTACAAGAATAAAACGTCCTCCTAGAAGGTATGATGATTATGTTACTTCATTTGCTTTGACCGCTAACGATGATGAACCTTTGTGCTATCAGGAAGCTATAGAAGGTTCGAAAAGTGATAAGTGGAAAGCAGCTATGAAGGAAGAAATGATGGCCTTAGGTAAGAATGGCACATGGGATCTGGTTGAACTTCCAAAAGACAGGAAAACTGTGGGATGCAAATGGGTTTTCAAGGTGAAACGGGGAGTGAATGTACGGAGGACAGGTACAAAGCGAGACTGGTCGCAAAAGGGTTTTCTCAGAAAGCAGGCATAGACTTTCATGAGATTTTTTCACCAGTTGTTAAAATAGTTTCAATTCGAATTGTGTTAGCTTTAGTTGCTTTGTTTGATTTAGAGTTACAACAACTAGATGTTAAGACTGCTTTTTTACATGGAGATTTAGATGAGGAAATTTATATGGAACAACCGAAGGGTTTGTTCAGCATCGCAATAAGAAATTTGTCTGCAGGCTCAAGAAGTCATTGTATGGTCTGAAGCAGTCGCCTCGACAGTGGTACAAGAAGTTTGATTCTTTCATGTTGAGTCGGAAATATGTAAGAAGTGAATATGATCATTGTGTTTATTTTAAGCAGTTAAGTAATGGCATGTTCGTTATCTTAGTGTTGTATGTTGACGATATGATTTTAGAAAGCAAAATCATTGATGAAATCAACAGGTTGAAGACTCAGATGGCAAGGACATTCGATATGAAAGATGTAGGAGCAGCAAGACAGATTTTGGGCATGGAGATTTTCAGAGACAGGAGTAATGGTAAGCTGTGGCTATCACAACAGAAGTATGTTGAGAAGATACTTTTGAGGTTTGGTATGAACAATGTGAAGCCTGTGTCAGTCCCTTTAGCTTCCCATTTTAAGCTTTCTTCCAGTTTATGTCCTAATACAGATAAAGAAAAGGATTATATGTCTCTAATTCCATATGCTAATGTAGTAGGATGTTTGATGTATGCGATGGTTTGTACTCGACCAGATATTTCACATGCAGTTGGGGTTGTCAGCAGGTATATGGCAAATCCGGGTAAAGAACACTGGTCAACAGTGAAATGGGTGCTTCGGTATTTGAGAGGCACAAGTAGTTATTGTATCACTTACAATAAGAGTAGTGAATTTGTTTGCGGGTATGTTGATTCTGATTTTGCATGTGATTTGGATAAGAGAAGGTCAACTTCAGGGTATGTCTTTACTCTTGCAGGTGGAGCTATTAGCTGGATGTCAAAGCTACAAAACATTGTTGCTTTATCCACTACTGAAGCAGAATACATTGCTGCTTCGCATGCCTGCAAAGAGGCGGTTTGGCTGAAAGGTTTGCTTGGTGAGTTTGGTAGGTTATAGGACAACATCAAGTTACTTTGTGATAGTCAAAGTGCAATACATTTGGCTAAGAATCCGGCCTATCATAGTAAATCAAAGCATATACCAATAAAGTACCATTTTGTAAGACAAGTTATCACTGAAAGGGGAGTCTCTCTTGAAAAGGTGCATACAAAGGAAAACTGTGCAGACATGTTCATGAAACCAGTTTTGTTAGAGAAGCTGCGTTGGTGTTTGGCTTCTCTTGGCTTGCAGAAAAAATAAATAATAAAGAAACAGGGCATCAGGCTAATTGTTGTCAAGGTGGAGATTGTTGAGATTTTCAGTTTTATTAAAATAGGCAAAAATCTCAGTAGGTGAAAAAAATTAGGTTGTGTTGCTAAATTAGCTCTATTTTGTTGGGAGAGAGTTAATGCATCCTATATTTGTTGTAAGAGGATTTATGAGGCAGTTAGATTCTCTTAGCTATAAAATGTAAGCCCGTAGGGGAAAGTGTGCATGAGGAGGAATGTGTATGAGGAAGACTAAGCAGATGAGAAACTCTGCAATTGTTTTTTTCTCCAGTTGATTAATGAGATTGATCGATGCCCTGTTAGGTGGACGTAGCCCAGATTGGTTGGGTGAACCACGTTAAAAAGCTGCTGTCTTTATCTGTGTTTTGAATGCTGTGTGTTCTGTGTGTCATTCGTTTTATATTTCCGCCGCCGTATCTCTAACAT